>CM060353.1:23620580-23847580 GCA_030545235.1 Helianthus tuberosus
TTGGAAATTGGAACAAATATAGGGAACAAAACCATAAGAAAAAAAAGAACAACTTCGATGATTTAAACAAACATAAACACTAAACAGCTTCCAAATCGTACATGTTTAGCTTCCAAATCGTATATAAACAGCTTCCATGTTTTGAAACTGAAACGAATCGTGTAAAACCGAATCAGTAAATCATATATAAACTGATTGAACCTTTGATGTTCGGCATATAAACTGTTTAACAAAACAGATTCGATAATCGATATATGGAAACAAACGTTGAAACGTCGACTTTCAGATCTCGATCTTTAATATTTGTATCTTGATTCTTCAAATCAGGATCTTCGATGCTCAGTTGTTCGAACCTGGATGTGGGTCATAGTGGGTGGGGACGTGGGGTGTGAGAGCGGCTGGTGAGAATGAATTAGGGTTTTTAGGTTTTAACTTTTGGTATTTATATATTATACAAATATAATAAAAAAATGTTTCGGATATCGGATATCCGAAATATCCGAAATTTTCTGAAATTACTATCCGAATCCGAATCCGAAAATTCGGATTATCCGAATTTTGGATATCCGAATTTTCGGATATCCGAATTTTCGGATAATTCGGATACGGATATTCGGATAATTCGGATTTGGATTTGGATTTGGATTCGGATGATTTTGAACACCCCTACTAAGGGTTTATCCCCAGGATGCTAAGGTATCACACCCCGATATTTCCACGTATTACTGGTGGGCCTGGTGGGGAGTATCGTGACGTAGTTGATATCATCATAGTCAATTTATCACAGTTCAATGCACAGCGGAAGTCTAAAAGTAATAATATTACAAACCGAATGAAAGTAACATAAGTATTACAAACGGAATGTAATATTAAAAAGAATCTTAAAAGGTATAACCTAGCCTATATGTCATCTTAGACATGGCCATAATGGTAAAACCTACCTAAAAGATTCAAATCTTTGTTAACATCTGAAAACATGTTAGCACTCCTTACAACAGTGATATGATAAAATCACACTTGTCATCTTACATTGGATTCTTCTAGATTCCTTATCTAGCCTAATGATTTAAAAATCATGGGTTCAAATCATCAAATAAGATGATTATATATTAAACATCCATTAGTGATGTAATGCATGCGGGCCATATTCCTTGTCATATAAGACAAAAGACAGTTGTAGTCTACGACTCCCTGTCAAGAAAAGGTAATGAACTACGTTCAAACCTAAATTCTTTGATTCTATAAAATCGTGGCTTATGAATTAAAAAATTGTCCTTGTGACTAGGCCTTTTGTATGCCACCCTATTATCCTTAATAGTTTATAACTGGGGATAAAATATAATGAAAATTTGAATAAATTAAATTAACCAATATGGCTTAAAATTACCATGATTAATGAATTGCCATAAAAGACAATTCCATAATAGATTCCTAAATAAATCCTTGTCAATATTTTATGTAGCAAGAAAGCTACATGGCTGAATCAGATGAGGTTAATAGTCACCCAATGGGGAATGATGATACTACCAGGATTAACATAGCCGGTGCAGAACTGCAGGAATTGATAGACAATGCCGTTACTCGAGCTCTGGACAGACGAGATAATGAATCAAGTGATACCCGTAGCAGGACCCTATCTGTGCAACATACAAAACCACCCTCCAAAACTCATACATCTCGCAAGAGCGATTCTCATCATTCTTTGAATCAGAAGAGTGTTCCGTCTAGACAGGTCGTGCTTAACCAAGAACAACGTGTTAAAACCTGTTCATATAAGTATTTCGTCTCCTGCAAGCCTAGAGACTTCACAGGGGAGAAAGGAGCCATCGATTGTATGACTTGGCTCGATGAGATGGATACGGTGGTCGATATTAGTGGTTGTGCAGAGAAAGATATTGTGAAGTTTGTGTCACAATCGTTTAAAGGGGAGGC
Organism: Helianthus tuberosus; assembly: GCA_030545235.1. Classification (NCBI taxonomy): domain Eukaryota; kingdom Viridiplantae; phylum Streptophyta; class Magnoliopsida; order Asterales; family Asteraceae; genus Helianthus; species Helianthus tuberosus. The sequence continues at coordinate 23,622,513 of CM060353.1, forward strand.
TCTAGCTTGGTGGAGGTCATTGATCCAAGCTACTGGGAAGATCCCGTTGTATAATCTGACGTGGGATCAGTTTGTTGCTTTAATCAAAGAGAATTACTGTCCTCAACATGAAGTTGAGAAAATTGAGACTGACTTCTTGACCTTGGTCATGAAGAACTTAGACTGTCAGGCATACCTTACCAGTTTTAATACCATGTCACGATTGGTTCCATACTTGGTTACACCGGAACCAAAACGTATAGCTCATTTTATTGGAGGTTTAGCTCCGGAAATTAAGGTGAGTGTGAAAGCATCAAGACCTACTACCTTTAGGTCAGTGGCTGATTTGTCGTTATCTCTTACTCTTGATTCGGTCAGGCAGAGATCGCTTAGGAATTCCGATGAGGGGAAAAGGAAACGTGAGGATGATAACTCACACCGTTCTGATAAGAAACATAAGGGGAACTCTGATCACAAGAAGGGTTCAGGGTTTAAAAAGGTTAACCAACAGTCGGGTGAGAAGCCCAAATACAAGACCTGCAAGAAGCGTCATCTAGGAAAGTCCAGGTATGAATCAAAATCCCAATCGCAGCCTAGGGCTTGTGGGATCTGTAAATCTAGTGAGCATAAGACATTGGATTGTAAGAAGATAAAGGATGCGACTTGTTACAACTGTAACGAGAAGGGGCATATCAAGTCTAACTGCCCAAAGTATGCCAAGAAACCTGAAGAAGGTAAGAAGACCAATGCTAGGGTCTTTCAAATGAATGCTCGGGAAGCCGTTCAAGACGACAATGTGATAACAGGTACCTTTCTTATCAACAATGTATATGCTAGAGTATTGTTTGATTCGGGTGCAGACAAGTCCTTTGTAGACAGTAAGTTTTGTAAATTGTTAAACCTACCTGTTAAAACTCTAAGCATAAAGTATGAAGTAGAATTAGCCGATGGCACCATAGAAAATGCCTCAACAGTTTTAGATGGATGTTTTATATCCATTAGGAATCACTCTTTTCCGTTATCCTTACTTCCGTTGAAACTAGCAGGATTTGACATAGTAATAGGCATGGATTGGTTGTCTCACAACCAAGCCCGGATCGTTTGTGATAGGAAGCAAGTGGTTATCAAGAATCCTTATGGTGAGCCTTTAACAATTCAAGGAGATACACGGTACGGGTTACCCAAGCAAGTATCCATGCTTAAGGCATCGAGGTGTATGGAAAAGGGTTGTGTCATTTATATGGCACAGGTAACCATTGATGAACCGAAGCCCAAGATAGAAGACATCCCCGTTATTTCTGAATATCCAGACGTTTTTCCTGAAGAACTACGTGGGTTACCTCCAGATAGGCAAGTGGAGTTCAGAATCGATATTATTCCTGGAGCAGCACCTGTTACAAGAGCACCTTACCGATTGGCACCAACTGAGATGAAAGAGTTAAGGACTCAGTTGGATGATTTGTTGGCAAAGGGTTTTATTAGACCTAGTTCATCCCCTTGGGGAGCACCGATACTGTTTGTGAAGAAAAAGGATGGGTCGATGCGTCTATGCATCGATTACCGCGAGCTGAATAAAGTTACTATCAAGAATAGATATCCATTACCCAGGATCGATGATTTGTTCGATCAGCTCCAAGGAGCAAGTTACTTCTCCAAGATTGATTTGAGGTCAGGCTATCACCAGCTGAAGGTTAGAGACGAAGATGTGCATAAGACTGCATTCAGGACTCGTTATGGTCACTGTTTTGGTCAAAAATCAAGCTAAGATAATGCAACCAAACTTTCTATTGTGAGGTGTGATGCTTGAATCAATGAACAATGCTAAGGATCACTCAGAAATGTAATGAACAAGTGACACAAAGATTTATACGAGGAAAAAGCCCTTGATCAAGAGTTGATCTCCGGCATAAAAAACCTCGGGTGATGGAAACTACCGATCACCAACTCAGATTAAACAAAAATGTTATTACAACTTTGGATAATAGCGAGCTTGTACAAGGATCACTAGAGTGTAGCGTGCAAAAAAGTGTGTAATCGCCAAGTAAACTGTCGAGAGCTGATGAGAGCAGTTACGAGTGTGTGTGTTAAGCTAAAAATAGCCAAGTGTTCTAATTTAGCTCGCTATCCCCTTTTAAATTTAGAAAATATCTGAAGTAACTAACTATCCGCATTTCATGCAAGTCTCCCACGAACTCCATAACGTCCATATTGGTCAAGAACGTGCGGAATAAATAAGGAATATGCTCCAGGAATATCGCCAAGACCAAGTCCAAGCTCGTACTCCTGCAAAACAACATCATATTCAAAGCAGACAATCGTTAGTATAAGGATCCTTATGATGATCCTGGATCCTGATCCTACAATACTCTCTGAGGATCACTAATTCAGACAGAATTGAGGATCCCTAAGCCCAACAGTAATTGAGGATCACTGATCATTGAAAAATCCTCCCCTAACAATTGCCCCCAAAATATAAGGAGTAAAGTGTAAATAAACGAGTTATATTTTCTCGTTCTTATCCGTAACAAACCAACGGATATATAGCCGTTAATTCCTGACTAGCCGTTGCATCCTGACGTCACTGAAGTGACTATCCTGCAAATTCATGATTATAAATTGAAGTTAGAGATAAGGGTTAGGAAGCATTTAAATTCGTGCGTTTCATCCTTTAAATCCTCATTCGAAGACTTGATCAGGTACTTCTCTTTCCTTTCTCTCTTCATCTTCTCATTCTGTTTCTTCTTCTTCACCATCGTTATGACCAAGATGATGCTGAGATCCTCACCGGCTAAGGATCATAAAAAGGACAGTCCCTTAAAGACCCAAGGGATCATTGAAAACTCTGCGAAAGAAAGATGCTGCTTCACTGATCCACAGATAGACAGAATCCGCCATTGTTTCCTGGCGAACACCGTTTTTAAAACTTTTGACCCCACCGTCCTAAGCGACTATGTTTCTGAAACCTGGGTGGCTTTTCCGGTCACCCCCTTCACAATAGGATACTCGTATCCTTTTCCTGATTTCACCCAATCTTTCTTCTCTCTCACCGGCATCTCCTACATTCAAGCGATGCCAATGATATGGAGGGTCTTGTATACCCTTGAAAGGATCACTGTGCATGAAGGTATTGATCTGGGAATGTCGGAGTTAGCAGAGATGTACGACCTTGTTAGCCATGGATCTCATCGATATCTCTTCAAACATAAACCTGGTGAAGAACATCCCATCTTCAAAGCCACTAAGAACGACACAAACTGGAAACGGTGATTCTTCTTTGTCAGAAGGGATTCCATCCCTGATGGAAAGGATCTGCCTAGAAAATGGACCACTCATGGTAGGATAGAGGATCCTGAGAAGGATCACAGGATAACCTTGTTTCTGTTGAGGATCACAAACATCCTTTTGTTTCTATTTTGCAGCTATTACTGTTTCACACCTTATCACAACTCCTGCAACGAAGGAAAGGCTTTCCGGAGGCTTGATCCTGCGATAAGATCATTTCAAGCAAATACCCAGGATTCTCAAGAGGTATCCTCAGGTTCTGTTACAATGTCAAGTAAGTATCCCATTTTGTGCATAACTAAATGTTTAAATAAAAATGAAATACGGATACTTATCTGTTTTGGATGTGTAGGTGCTGGAAAATCATCGAAGTCTGCTACCCGTTTTAGTGTCACCGATCTCACCACCGTTGGTCCCAGGTCTGGGAAGAAAAAGGCTGCTGCTAGCCCAAGTACTGCCATCCCCAAGCCTACTGCTTCCAAGGGAAAGAAGAGGAAAGCCTCTGAGGCTGACAACCTAGAAGGCCTGCCTCTAATCCGCCACCAGTTCCTTGAGTACTTTGCTGATGTAAGGATCACTGACTTAGTTTAGTTATCCTGCCCACTTGAGGATCATGTGATCCTAAACTTTAGATTGTCTTTTTTGCAGAAATTTGCTGAAATCGAGGGCTATGTAGGCAGTGTTGAAGAGGTTGAGCAAAAGTGTTTGGACCTCCAGAAGATCATGCTAGCCAAGGATCAGAGGATTGCCACCCTCGAAAATGATGTCAATCTGGTAAAGAGAGAACTTGTCCTAGCTCACATCACTGCTGACCAAGAGAAGGCTGAAATCACCAATGATGCCAAAGTCTCCGCTGCCATTGCTATGTACAAAACCCAGTTGCAGATGGCCCAAGAAGCTCTGGATCCTGACTTTGACAAGAGCAACTGGGACGTAGAGGGCTGGAAGGCTAGATTGGCTGAGCTGGACGATGAATAAGAGGCTGGTGAGGTCTTAGCAATTGAGGCTGGCAGCAGTGGGATGAAGGATCATGCGGGTGATGTTGGAGCTGGAGGAGCTGGCGAAGGTGATGGTGATGTAGCAAAGGTGTAAGCTGCAAGAATGGGCGATGAAGGACATTTCTAGACGCAGCCGGAGCCCATTTTTTATAGTTTGGTAGGGGTTTTTTGGTTATGGTGTTTTGAAACTGTTTTGGTAAAAATCAAGCAATGATAATGCAACCAAACTTTCTGTTGTGAGGTATGATGCTTGAATCAATGAACAACACTAAGGATCACTCAGAAATGAAATGTATAAGTGACACAAAGATTTATACGAGGAAAAAGCCCTTGATCAATGAATGATCTCCGGCATAAAAAACCTCGGGTGATGAAACTACCGATCACCAACTCAAATTAAACAAGAAATGTGTTACAATTTCGGATGATAGCGAGCTAATTACAATGATCACTATAGTGTAATGTGCAAAAAAGTGTGTAATCGCCAAGCGAATTGTCAAGAGCTGGTGAGAGCAGTTGCGAGTGTGTGTGTGTTAAGCTAAAAATAGCCAAGTGTTTTCTATTTAGCTCGCTATCCCTTTTAAAAATGGAAAATATCTAAGCTAACAAACATTCCGCATTTGGTGCAAGTCCTCCACGACCTCCATAACGTCCATTTCAGCCATGCACGTGCGGATTGTATATGGAATATGCTCCAGGAATATCGCCAAGACCAAGTCCAAGTCCAAGCTCGTACTCCTGCAAAACAACTTCATATTCAAAGTAGACAATCGTTAGTATAAGGATCCTTAAGATGATCCATGATCCTGATCCTGTAATACTTCTGAGGATCACCAATTCAAACAGAAGTGAGGATCACTAAGCCCAACAGTAATTGAGGATCACTGATCATTGGAAAATCCTCCCCTAACAATTGCCCCCAAAATATAAGGAGTAAAAATGTAAATAACGAGTTATATTTTCTGTTCTTATCCGTAACAAATCAACGGATAACTAGCCGTTGTAGTCGGACTAGCCGTTACCATCCTGACGTCATTGAGGTAACTATCCTGCAAAATCATCATTATAAATTAAAGTTAGGGATAGGGATCAATTTGTATTTAAATTCAAGAGAGACTCCCTTTAAATCCACATTCGAAGATCAAGCAGGTATCTCTCTTCCTCTTCTCCCTTTACGTTTTCTTTCTCTGTTCATCTTCTTCTCTACCATCATGACCAAGATGATGCTAAGATCCTCTCCGGCCAAGGATCACACGAAAGACAGTCCTCTTAAGAGCCAGGGAATCATCAAAGATTCTGCAAAAGAACGATGCTGCTTCACAGATCCACAGATAGACAGGATCCGACATTGCTTTCCGGCAAACACCGATTTCAAACCATTTGATCCCACCATTCTAAGTGATTATATATCTGAAACCTGGGTAGCCTTCCCGGTCACTCCATTCACAATAGGATACTCGTATCCTTTCCCTGAATTCACCCAGTCTTTCTTCTCCCTTACCGGCATCTCCTACATTCAAGCTATGCCGATGATCTGGAGGGTCTTATATACCCTTGAAAGGATCATGGAGCAAGAAGGCATTGATCTGGGAATGTCGGAGTTGGCAGAGATATATGACCTCGTAAGCCACGGATCCCATCGGTATCTACTCAAACATAAACCTGGTGAAGAACACCCCATCTTCAAAGCCACTAAGAATGACACCAACTGGAAACGGCGATTCTTCTTTGTCAGAAGGGATTCAATCCCTGATGGAAAGGATCTGCCAAGGAAGTGGACTACCCATGGTAGGATAGAGGATCCTTAGAAGGATCACCGAATACGCTTGTTTCTGATGAGGATCACTAACATGCTTTTGTTTCTTTTATACAACTATCTCTGTTTCACACCTCATCACAACACCCGCAACATAGGAAAGGCTCGCCGCTTTCCGGATACTCGATCATGTAAGAAGATCATTTAAAACAAATACCCAGGATTCTCAAGAAGTATCCTCAGGTTCTGTCACTATGTTGAGTAAGTATCCTGTTTTTTGCATAATTAGATGTTTAAATAAATAGTTAAATAGAAATGGGATAAGGATACTTATCTGTTTTGGATGTGTAGGTGCTGGAAAATCTTCAAGATTTGCCTCTAAATTCAGTGTCACTGACCTTGACACCGTCCGATCCTCAAAGAAGAAGCTTGCTGCCAGCCCAGCTGTCACGATCCCCAAAGCAACCACTTCAAAGGGAAGAGATGGAAAGAAAAGGAAGACCTCTGAAGCTGACAATCTAGAAGGCTTGCCTCTGATCCACCATCAGTTCTTCGAGTACTTTGCTGAGGTAAGGATCACTGACTTAGCCTAATTATCCTGCCCACTTGAGGATCACGTGATCCTGATCTTTGCATTGTCTTCTTTGCAGAAATTTGCTGAAATTGAGGATTATGTTGGGAACGTCGAAGAGATTGAGGAGAAATACTCTGACCTCCCAAAAGTGGCGGTGCTCAAGGATCACAAGATTGCCTCCCTCGAAAAGGACCTCAATGATGCCAAAACTCAGGCGGTTGCAGCTCAGATCAATGCTGACTACGAGAAGCACGAGATCATGCAGGATGCCAAAGTCTCTGCTGCCATTGCCATGTACAAGACCAAGTTGCAGATGGCCTAAGAAGCTCAGGATCCTAATTTTGACAGGAGCAACTGGGACATGGAGGGCTGGAAGGCTAGGCTGGCTGAGTTGGAGGACGAAGAAGAGGTTGATGAGGTTCTGGCAATCGAGGCTGGTGGCAGTGGCAAGGATCATGGTGGAGAAGCAGGTGGAGCTGGAGGAGATGGTGATGCAGCCAAGGTGTAAGCTGCATGGATGGCGATGAAGGACATTTCTAGACGTAGCCGGAGCCCATTTTTTTAGAATTTGGTAGTTTATTTTGGTCATGGTGTTTTTGTTGAACAATGATGGATTGTATCTTGAACAATAGTTACTAGGTTAGAGGATCATGGATCCTTGAACAATAGGCAGGATAATGGGTGGTGGATGGATCCTCTGTTTGGGGGATGAAGCCACTCGTTATCCTTCCGCCTTTTATTTCCTGCACTACAAAGACCCGTAAACAATGGACACCCTTTGCCAACCCATGTGTGTTAGGGGAGGATTTTCTAACAATTGGTGATCCTTATTTGTTATCCTAATTAATGATCCTTGCTTCTGTGACAGATAGTGATCCTCAGAAGAGCTTCAGGATCAGGATCATGGATCACCTTAAGGATCCTCATGCTGACGATTGTTTGTTTGTGTTTCGTATTATTTCGCAGGAGTAACAAGCTTGACTTGGTCTTGGCAACGTTACTATGGAATATTCCACGGGTATTTCGCACACGTTTGACTGGAAATGGACGTTGTGGAGAACGTGGGAGCTTGGCACAAAAGTCGGATAGTTTGTTATTATGGTTAACTTCTATTTTTAAAAAGGGGTGACGAGCTAGAATTAGAACACTTAGTCATTTTCAGCTACACACACTCTCATATAATCGCACTCTTGAAGCTCTCGACGAACACTTATTAGTTTTCACTCACTTTTACACATTTCACGATAGTGATCCTTGTACCTAGCTCGTTACTATCCGAAGTTGTAAACATTTGTTGATTTATTTGAGCTTGGTGATCGGTAGTTTCCATCACCCGGGGTTTTTTGTGCCGGAGATCAACTCTTGATCAAGGGCTTTTTCCCCGTATAAATCCTTGTGTCGTTTGTGCAATTTACATTGAAGTGATCCTTGTCATTGTTCTACATTTAAAGCATCATACCCCGTAACTAAGAGTTTGGTTGCATTATCCTCATTAGATTTTTTGACCAAAACAGTTTGGCGCCCACCGTGGGGCAATTGGTGCTTCATTCCTAAGAAGTTTTTCTGTTGGTGATCGTTCCGGTTCATTACATACAAATACATGGCTTCATCATTGAAGAATACCTCTACTGCAATGTCTGCGGTCAATTCATCTCAGGGCATTCCACCTTTGCCTCCACCACCTTCTGGACCTCAGAAAAATGCCGAGAAGAAACCAACTCCCATTTTCTCCAAACCTCCAACTTCTTCTGCTTCTTACACTCCCACTACTAGTGACATGTTTACTTTGATTTTGCAGATGAAGGATCATATACAGCAACAAGATAAGACCAATGAAAGGATTCTCAAAGAAATCAGAGATCTCAAGAAACAAAAGAAAACGGCAGAGGATCATTCCCCACTGATGCCCAGATCTTTGAATTTTGATACTCCGGTGATTACTTCTCAGCCATCAGTGGTTCCAGATGTTCAATATGTGGGTGGACCAAAAGGAGTGCACTACGGAACAACAACAGTGACTCAGGCACCGGGTTCCTATTTCCAGCCAGCAGGATCCTATCCTCAGCATATGGGATCCCTTATGAATTCAGGAGGATACTCAGGAGCGCAACAGATTCAAGGATCTTCCTTAGTTCCAGGATCGTTCCAGGTTCAATGATCCTCCTTTGTTCCAGGATCATCCCAGGTTCAGGGATCCTCCATTGTTCCAGGATCATCCCAGGTTCAAGGATCCTCCTTTGTTCCAGGATCATCCCAGGTTCAAGGATCCTCCTTTGTTCCAGGATCATCCCAAGTTCAAGGATCCTCCTTTGTTCCAGGATCATCCCAGGTTCATGGATCCTCCTTTGTTCCAGGATCATCCCAGGTTCAAGGATCCTCCCTTGTTCCAGGATCGTCCCAGTTTCAGGGATCCTTCCAGATGCCAGGATCCTTGAGGAGTTTGCAAACAGGAAGTTCAGATGTCCATCAGGGATATTTTATTTCAATGCAGACCAATGCTTCTACTGGTCCTTCGATCATTCCAGAGCCCCAACAATATGGATTAACATCCACTCTTCCTAATTTGAACCCAATGGGAGGTAACACTTTTAATAATTCTTATACTACTAACCATGGCCTTATGCAGGATCCAGGTATCAATCATGCCATGGCCAGAGAATTGCAAAAGTTGAAGGATATGATATCAAGTGTTCCAGGAGTGGTCAAACCTATCCCAGAGATTGCAGATGGGAGCCACAAGATATCTCGTTTTGCACCACCGATCTGTGATGCTGAGATACCCAAGAGGTTCCATGTTCCAACTATGAAGCTGTATGATGGTTCGACGGATCCTGAAGAACACATAGCACAATACAGGAAGAGGATGGAGATCAATCCAATCCCAGAAAGGTTAAAGGAAGCATGCCTGTGCAAAGGATTCAGATCCACTCTTACTGGATCAGCTCTCAAATGGCTGCTAAGTCTTCCCCCCTACTCTATTACCTCATTTGCTAATCTAGTTAACCTATTTAATAATCAGTTTTCTTGTAGTAGAAAATTTGAACGATTAACTAGTGATCTATATAGGATAACCCAGGGTCATAATGAATCATTAAGGGATTACATTACCAAATTCAGTAAAGAATCCTTAGACATTCCCAACTTGGATATAGCCACGGCTGTTGAGGCCTTTAAAATGGGATTGCTTAGGGATTCATTGTTCTATGATGATCTTGTTATGACACCATGCAGGAACTTAGATGAGGTAAGAACCCGGGCACTTAGGTTCATTCGGCTAGAGGATGACAAGAGGATCCAGGAGAGGTTAGCAGGATCCTCAAAGCAAGATAAGCAAGGATCTTCCTTCAGGAACAACAAGTTCAGATCCTACAACAGATCTGATAACCAGAATGTGCATGCTGTTGATCAGGAAGAGGATGATGAGGATTATCCTCCAATTTCTGAATATTGTTTTTCTGTTGATAACAATGAACTAATCCTTGCGATGCAGAATCTAGGTGATAAAGCCAGATGGCCAAGAAAGAATGACAGACCAGCTGCAACCAAAGATAAATCAAAGTGGTGTGCATACCATGAAGATTTTGGGCATCTTACAGAAGAATGCATTGCACTAAGAAAGGAAATTGGATACTTGTTGAGCAAGGGGCATCTAAAAGAATTGTTGGGTAGAAAAAAGTCAAGGACTCAGGATCCTGAAAGGATCCCTGAGAAGGCTCCAGCCCCTCCAGCAGATGCACAAGTAATAAACTTTATTTCTGGAGGATCAGACATTTGTGGCACATCCTTCTCAGCAGCTAAAAGGCATGCAAAGGAAACTAAAATGGATAATGGAGAAAGACCCGTTCGAACATCAAGTGTCTCCGAAGGAAAAGTCATAACCTTTGACGAGGATGATCGTGTTGATATCCAGGATCCTCATCACGATGGCTTAGTTATTACTCTTTTTATTTCTAACCATTTTGTCCGCAGGATCCTTATAGATGGAGGAAGCTCAGTGAACATTATCCAGCTTGATGTTCTAAAGAAGATGGGTATTCCTGATTCAGACATCATACCAAGATCCCCCGTGCTCGTGGGATTTAGTGGCGAAACTAAGAATACCCTGGGGGACATTAAACTCCCAATATACATCGAAGGCCTACACTCTTATCAAAAATTTTGTGTTATTGACTGTTTATCTTGTTGTAATGTTATCCTTGGCAGGCCCTGGATACACGATATGAAGGCAGTCCCATCTACTTACCATCAATGTGTGAAGCTCCCTAGTCCTTGGGGAATAGTCAAGATTGATAGTGATCAGCAGGAGGCTAAGAATTGCTATACTTCATCGATGAAACCAGCCTCAAAGTAAAGGGAGCAATAGCAATCAAAGTATCCTCCAAGGGATGTCTTGGAGGCAAGAGAGCAGGATGTGGTAGAAATCCTCATGGATCCTCATGATCCTGAATACAAAATCTATATCGGATCAGGGATCCTTGGCGAAATGAAAGAAGACCTTGTATCCTTCCTCAAAAGGAGAAAGACTACCTTTGCATGGAAACATGAAGATATGACAGGTATATCTAAAGATGTAATCACTCACAAACTTGGCATTGATAGGTCCTTCAAACCGATCCATCAAAGGAGAAGAAAGTTTGCACCGAAAAGAAATGCCATTATCCAGGAAGAGGTAGAGAAATTGCTCCGGGCAGGTATGATTAGAGAGGTCAAGTATCCAAGATGGTTGGCCAATGTGGTTGTTGTTCAAAAGAAAAACGGAAAGTGGAGGGTGTGTGTCGATTTTACCGATTTAAATAAGGCATGTCCCAAGGATCCTTTCCCATTACCCCACATTGACTCCATGGTGGATGCAACTGCGGGTCATGAACTGTTAACTTTTATGGATGCTTCATTTGGATTTCAACAAATCCAAATGGAACCATTCGATCAAGAGGATACAGCCTTCATGACTCCAACTGGTATATACTGCTATATTGCTATGCCGTTCGGACTAAGAAATGCAGGTGCATGATGTTCAAGGATCAGATTGGACAAACTATGGAGGTTTACATAGACGATATGGTGGTAAAATCAATAAAGGCCGAGGATCACCTAAGAGACTTGGAGGAAGCATTCGATATCCTTGATAAATATAATATGAAGCTTAATCCTTCAAAATGTCACTTTGGTGTTAAAGCAGGTAAATTCTTAGGATATATGGTAACTAAGAGAGGCATTGAAGCTAGCCCGGAACAAATCAAAGCAATAGTGAACATCAAATCTCCGGCCAATGCTAAGGATGTTCAAAGGCTAACAGGCAGGATAGCAGCTTTGAACAGATTTATATCCAAATCCTCAGAGAAGTGCAAAGAATTCTATGATATCCTAAGGAAGAACAAGAAATTTGAGTGGACGGAGAAGCATGAAAATGCCTTAAGAGCTCTCAAAGATTACCTATCCTCAGCCCCGGCCTTGATGAAACCAGGAAAAGGCGATGTGCTATCCTTGTTTCTTGCAGTATCCTCAAAAGCAGTAAGTGCGGTCCTTGTTAAGGATCATGAAGGTACACAACATCCTGTCTATTATGTAAGTAAAAGTTTACTTGATGCCGAATCCAGGTATTCACACCTTGAAAAGCTTATTCTTGCATTAATTATGGCATCCACTAAGTTGAGACATTATTTTGAAACTCATATTATTGTTGTTAAAACTAATTTCCCAATTAAGAATGTCCTCAGGAAACCAGAGATGTCAGGTAGGATGGCTAAGTGGGCAGTGAAGCTAAGTGCATATGATATAAGATATGAGCTTAGGACAGCCATCAAATCCCAAGCATTAGCTGACTTTGTGGCTGATTTCAGTAGTGATTTACAAAAAGAAGCTGAGTTAGAAGTCCAGCAGCTAGAGGAGACCAAGGATCCTTGGATACTCTATACTGATGGATCCTCAAATGTCAAAGGCACAGGGCTTGGAATACTACTAAAATCGCCACAGGGGGACATAATACCCCACTCTATAGCTTGTGAGTTCCAAACCACTAACAATGAGGCTGAATATGAAGCCTTAATTGCTGGTTTGCAAATTGCTAAGCATATGGGGATCAGGTATCTTGAGGTACATGTAGATTCATTGTTAATTACAAACCACTTTAATGGATCCTATGCTGTTAAAGGTGAAAAGCTAACTAAATATTTAGAGATAGTCAAAGAATTGGCACTCTCTTTTGTTTCCTTTAGTTTGACACAGGTACCAAGGGAAGAAAATACAGAAGCTGATGCATTGGCTAACTTAGGATCATCTTTGAAGATCCCGGAGGTTATCAAGATCCCTATTATCCATATCCTGACCCCGGCTATCGAGGATCATGCGGCCATGGAGATAGGGCAAGATTCTGCAATTATCCCCAGTGAGGATACTCAATCCCATTCAGGATCATGGATCTCACCAATCATGAGATACTTACAACATGGAGAGATTCCTACAGGAGAAAACCCTAGGGCTTTCAAAATTAAGGTATCTCAATTCACAATTTTAAATAATATGTTGTATAGACGATCTCTTGCAGGACCATACTTGAGATGCATTGAGGATCCTGAAATCCAAGAAGTTTTAAAAGACTTCCATGAAGGAGATTGTGGAAACCACACTGGGGGCAGGGCATTATTCTCAAGGATCCTGAGGACAGGATACTACTGGTCAACCATGAAAAGAGATGTTGTGGAGTATGCTAAGAGATGTGATCCTTGTCAGAGACACAGCAATATCCTTCATCAACCAGCTGAATTATTGCATCCTATATCCTCCTCTTGGCCATTTATGAGATGGGGTATAGATATAGTTGGTAAGCTCCCTAAGGCACCTGGTGGAAAAGTATTCATGCTTGCTATGACTGATTACTTCTCCAAGTGGATAGAGGCTGAAGCTTTTGCCTAAGGCACCTGGTGGAAAAGTATTCATGCTTGCTATGACTGATTACTTCTCCAAGTGGATAGAGGCTGAAGCTTTTGCCCAAGCCAGAGAAAAGGAAGTTATATCCTTCATTAAAAGAAATATTATAACTAGATTCGGTGTTCCTTCTGAAATTATATGTGATAATGGTTCCCAATTCATTGGGGGCAGAACCACTAACTTTTGTGACAGCTGGGGGATTAAGATGATAACATCAACACCAGTCCACCCACAAGCTAATTGTCAAGCAGAATCATCCAACAAGATCATCATCAACAATTTGAAGAAGAAGCTTGGATCCAAGAAAGGGAAATGGGCAGAAGAACTACCTTATGTGCTTTGGGCTGATAGGACAACCCCTAAGAATGCTACTGGTCAAACGCCATTCTCTTTGGTATTTGGGGCAGAATCAGTGATCCCAACAGAAATGGTGGTTCCAACTGCTAGAACAAGTACTCGTGATCCTGAAGAAAATGATGAGAACTTGGCTCAAGACCTGGATACTATTGAAGAAATCAGGGATATGGCTAGGATAAGGATGGCCAGTTATCAACAAAGAATGGCTGGTGCTTACAACAAAAATGTCAGGATCAGGAAGTTTCAAGTTGGTGATATGGTACTAAGGAAAGCATTTCAGAATACCACCAATCCTGCTGATGGAAAGTTGGCACCAAAATGGGAAGGTCCTTATTTGATTGAAGCTGAAGCAGGAAAGGGGGCATATAGATTGTTAACCATGGAAGGTGATTTGCTACCAAGAGCTTGGAATGCTGTCCACTTGAAGAAATACTTCATGTGAGCAGGATCCTCATGGCACAGATGATCCTTATGTTAGGGGTATCCTTAAAGGATCTTTAAAGTATCAGTGATCCTTACTTGGGTAATATCCTAATCTTGAATTATTTCATTTCTTTATTTTCTCATATAAGGATAAGGATCATGTGTCCTTTATCCATCTCTCACGTGATTTTAAGTTTTGAAAGTTCAGGAATCCTTAGCAAAGTATTGGTTATCTGCAGAAGCAATCCGTCCTTTGGGTTTAACCCCAGTTATTTGGGCTTAACCCCAGTCCCGCCTGTAGCGCATGATGATCCTGGTATAGTTCAAGGCAGTGGGACCAGTACTCGCTTTAGGGGCTGATAATTCCATTGTACTGGCTAGACCTAGGATCCTACGTATAATGGTAGACGTACCATACATCCGTTCCTAAGGTTTCTAACGTTTTCACGTTAGCTAAGGTTTTGACATTTTCATGTCACTAAGTTTGGATAGTCGCCAGTTAGGGCCATACTCCAGTTTACATACGATCCTTGGGCTTGTCCCCAGTTATCCTTGGGCTTGTCCCCAGTTGCTAACTCTTATCTTATATTGGCTTAGTCCCAAGTTATGCTCTATTTCAGGTCCTTGAAGATAAGCAACTAGGGATCCTTGATCCTTACTTCTCTCTAAGGTTTATCTTATAGTTATCCTTATTATGGTTAGGATCCTAACTTGGATCCTCAGGTATGATCCTTAACTATTTTTAATTCTATTCATTGTTTATTTGAATAACCCTTAAAATTTGACAACTAGACTTGTGATTCTTAAAATATATTGCTTTTTGGGATTCTTTAACTATAGGATATTTGATCATGGATCATGTCCTAAATATTTTCAATTTGACTTATTCAAAATTGTTTATTCAGTAAGTGTGCATCAAAACAAAGGAGAATTAAAGAAACAAAAAGGATAACAACGCAAGATAAGCGACAAAAGATTAAGGTTTTATTTATTAACAAAAGACTAACCCTTAAAAGGTTGTCAAAATCACCTACCCCGAGCATCTACCAGCAAAACGTGGCCCGTCCGCTGGGGTAGGTAAAGGGTGTCCATGATAATAAGTTCAAAAGTAGTGCAGGAATATAAAGGCGGCAGGATCACAATGGCTTCATCCCCCAAATAGAGGATCCCTCCACCATTTGCAATCCTACCTATTGTCCAAAGGATCATACATGATCCCTAATCATAAAAACTATTGTTCAGTACAAACCATTAAATTGTTCAACAAAACAACCATCAAACTAAAAAATTGGTCTCCGGCTATGTCTAGAAGTTTCCATCATCTCCCAATCATGCATCCTAAACCTTCCCTGCATCACCACCTCCGGCTCCGCTTGCTTCACCACCTTCACCCTTGCCTCCAGCCTCAATCGCCAAAACTTCCTCAGCCTCCTCATCATCTTCAAGATCAGCCAACCTTGCTTTCCAGCCCTCAACATCCCAGCTGCTTCTGTCAAAGCTAGGATCTTGAGCTTCCTGGGCCATCTTCAGTTTTGTCTGATACATTGTGATGGCAGCAGAGACCTTTGCACCTTCTATGAGGTCATGCTTTTCATAGTCAAGGTCAATCAGAAGTTTAGCCGTCTTAGTCTTGGCATCTTGGAGTTCCTTCTGAAGATCAGCAATCTTGAGGTCCTTAAGCACTGCAACCTGTTGGAGGTCAGCAATCTTCTTGTCCTGCTCCTCGACGATTCCCACATAGTCCTCAATCTCAGCGAATTTCTGCAAAGGGGATAAAAGATAAAGTCAGGACCAAGTGATCCTCAAATCAGCAGGATATGCTAGCAGGATATGCCAGCAGGATATACAGGCAGATACAGTGATCCTTACATCATTGAAGTACTCGAGGAATTGGTGACGGATCAGAGGCAGACCCTGCAGATCCTCAGCCTCGGAGGTCTTTCTCTTTTTGCCACCCCTTCCTTTAGTGGGTGCCTTGGGAATGGAGATGCTAGGACTGGTAGTGGACCTCTTCTTCCTGGGTCTAACAGTATCAAGGTCAGCCGTGTCGAATTGAGAAGCAGGCTTGGTGGATTTTCCAGCACCTACACAACCAAAACAAGATAAGTATCTTCACTTAACTTATATTTCACTATTTATTTAAATTTTAAACAAAGATACTTACTTGACATCGTGACAGAGCCTGAGGATACCTCCTGTGAATCTTGGGTTGTTGTCTTGAAAGTTCTTGCTTCAGGATCAAGTTTCTTGAAAGCGATGAGTCTCTCTTTGGCAGCAGGAGACAATCTGAGGTGTGAGACGGTGATAGCTGCATAACAAGAAAGCAAAAATATATAAGTGATCCTTACATCAAAAGAAAGTTTCTGGTGATCCTTCTCAGGATCCTCCACCCTACCATGGGTAGCCCATTTCTTGGGTAGATCCTTTCCGTCATCAATAGAATCTCTCTTGATGAAAAAGAAACGCCGCTTCCAATTAGCATCGTTCTTGGTAGCCTTGAAGATCGGGTGTTCCTCACCAGGTTTTCGTTTAAACAAATAACGATGAGAACCAAAGGTAGTAAGATCATACAGCTCTCCCAGCTCTGACATTCCTAGGTCTATCCCTTCCTGCTCGGTGATCCTTTCAAGGGTATACAAAACCCTCCAAATCATCGGCATGGCTTGGATATAAGAGATGCCGGTTAGGGAAAAGAAAGATTGGGTGAAGGCTGGAAAAGGATATGTATAGCCTATGGTGAACGGAGTGACAGGAAAAGCAACCCACTTTTTCCAAATATGATCACTCAGGGCATTGGGATCAAAAGGTCTAAACTCGGTGTTCGCCGGGAAGCAGTGGCGGATCCTATCAATCTGTGCATCGTTGAAACAGCAGCGTTCTTTTATGGAATCTTCGATGATCCCCTGGCTTTTCGGTGGGCTGTTTTTCGGGTGATCCTTAGCTGGGGAGTTCCGGAGCAACATCTTTGATAGAATGGTGAAAAGAAACGGAACACAGAGCAAGAGAAGGAAGAAGATGAAGAGAGAATACCTGTTTATCTTCGGAATGCAGTTATAAAGGGAGTCTCTCTGAAATTTTAAATGCAATCGATCCTATCTATATCTCCTATTTATAATCATGATTGTGCAGGGTTGTCACTTCTGTGACGTCATGGTTGCAACGGATAGTTCTACAATAACGGCTATATTTACGATAGTTAGTTGCGGATAAGATCAAGAAAACATAACTCGCTCATTTTACATATCACTCCTTATATTTTGGGGGCAATTGTTAGGGGAGGATTTTCTAACAATTGGTGATCCTTATTTGTTATCCTAATTAATGATCCTTGCTTCTGTGACAGATAGTGATCCTCAGAAGAGCTTCAGGATCAGGATCATGGATCACCTTAAGGATCCTCATGCTGACGATTGTTTGTTTGTGTTTCGTATTATTTCGCAGGAGTAACAAGCTTGACTTGGTCTTGGCAACGTTACTATGGAATATTCCACGGGTATTTCGCACACGTTTGACTGGAAATGGACGTTGTGGAGAACGTGGGAGCTTGGCACAAAAGTCGGATAGTTTGTTATTATGGTTAACTTCTATTTTTAAAAAGGGGTGACGAGCTAGAATTAGAACACTTAGTCATTTTCAGCTACACACACTCTCATATAATCGCACTCTTGAAGCTCTCGACGAACACTTATTAGTTTTCACTCACTTTTACACATTTCACGATAGTGATCCTTGTACCTAGCTCGTTACTATCCGAAGTTGTAAACATTTGTTGATTTATTTGAGCTTGGTGATCGGTAGTTTCCATCACCCGGGGTTTTTTGTGCCGGAGATCAACTCTTGATCAAGGGCTTTTTCCCCGTATAAATCCTTGTGTCGTTTGTGCAATTTACATTGAAGTGATCCTTGTCATTGTTCTACATTTAAAGCATCATACCCCGTAACTAAGAGTTTGGTTGCATTATCCTCATTAGATTTTTTGACCAAAACAATGTGGACGGGCCACGTTTTGCTGGTAGAAACGTGGGTTGGCAATTTTGACAACCTTAAAGGGTTCAACGTTTTGTGAATAAAATAACTTTAACTTTTTGGCTATCTCCCGTGTTGCTATCCTTGTTAGTACTTTACTTTTCAATTATTGTGATATATATATTGTCTAAACTTATCAAGTAAAGAAAAACTTAATAAATATCCTCAAAAAGTTTAGGATATGATTGAGGATCACATATCCTGTAGTTGGTAAATTTTGAAAAGTAATATAGTTTAAGGATCACAAGTTCAGTTGTCAAAGGATAAGGGTTACTCAAATGAATAATGAATAAAATCAAGATAGTTAAGGATCATACATGAGAATCCAAGTTAGGATCCTAACCTTTAACACTTATAATCAGGATAACCCAAAAGACAAACCTTAGTAGAAGGTAAGGATCAAGGATCCTTGGTCATTTATCTCCAAAAACCTGAAACAGGATACAACTTGGGACTAAGCCAATATAAGACAAGAGTTAGTAACTGGGGACAAGCCCAATATACTGGGGACAAGCCCAAAGGATAACTGGGGACAAGCCCAAAGGATAACTGGGGACAAGCCCAAATGATAACTGGGGACAATCCCAAAGGATCGTATGTAAACTGGAGTATGGCCCTCACTGGCGACTATCCAAACTTAGTGACATGAAAATGCCAAAACCTTAGCTAACATGAAAACGTTAGAAACCTTAGGAACGGATGTATGGTACGTCTACCATTATACGTAGGATCCTGAATATAGCCAGTACAATGAAATTGTCAGCCCCTAAAGCGAGTACTGGTCCCATTGCCATGAACTATACCAGGATCATCGTGCGCTACTGGCGAAACTGGGGACATGCCCAAACTGGGGTCAAGCCCAAATAACTGGGGCCAAGCCCAAATAACTGGGGTCAAACCAAAATAACTAGATACTTCTGTGGATACTCAATTCTTAGATAAGGATACCTGAACCTTCAAAACTCAGAATCAAGTGAAAGGAGGATAAAGGATGCAGGATCCTTATCCTTATATAAGAGAATAAAAGAATGAAATAGTTTGAGATTAGAATGTTACCAAAATGAGGATCATCTGTTCTGTAAGGATCCTTCAAGGATACTTGTCATGTTAGGATCATGGATCCTTATCACATGAAGTATTTCTTCAAATGGACAGCATTCCAAGCTCTTGGTAGCAAATCACCTTCCATTGTTAGCAATCGATATGCCCCCTTTCCTGCTTCAGCTTCAATCAAATAAGGGCCTTCCCATTTTGGTGCCAACTTCCCATCAGCAGGATTGGTGGTATTCTGAAATGTTTTCCTTAATACCATATCACCAACTTGGAATTTCCTGATCCTGACATTTTTGTTGTAGGCTCCAGCCATCCTTTGTTGATAACTAGCCATCCTTATCCTTGCCAAATCCCTGATTTCTTCTATAGTATCCAAGTCTTGAACCAAGTTTTCAGCATTTTCTTCAGGACCATGAATGCTTGTTCTTGCAGTTGGAACCACCATCTCTGTAGGGATCACTGGTTCTGCCCCAAATACCAAAGAAAATGGGGTTTGGCCAGTAGCATTCTTGGGAGTTCTCCTATCGGCCCAAAGCATATAAGGTAGTTCTTCTGCCCATTTTCCTTTCTTGGATCCAAGCTTCTTCTTCAAATTGTTGATGATGATCTTGTTGGATGATTCTGCCTGACCATTAGCTTGTGGGTGGACTGGTGTTGATGTTATCATCTTAATCCCCCAGCTGTCACAAAAGTTAGTAGTTCTATTCCCAATAAATTAGGATCCATTATCACAAATAATTTCAGAAGGGATACCAAATCTAGTAATAATGTTTCTTTTAATAAAGGATAAACTTCCTTTTCTCTGACTTGAGCAAAGGCTTCAGCCTCTATCCACTTGGAGAAGTAATCAGTCATAGCAAGCATGAATACTTTTCCACCAGGTGCCTTAGGAAGCTTACCAACTATATCCATTCCCCACCTCATAAATGGCCAAGAAGAGGATATAGGATGCAAAAGTTCTGCTAGTTGGTGAAGGATATTACTGTGTCTCTGACAAGGATCACACTTCTTGGCATATTCCACAGCATCCTTCTTCATAGTGGCCAATAGTATCCTGTCCTTAGGATCCTTGAGAATAATGCTCTGCCCCCAGTGTGGTTTCCACAATCTCCTTCATGAAAATCCTTCAGGACTTCTTGAATTTCAGGATCCTCAATGCATCTTAGATATGGACCTGCAAGAGATCGTTTATACAACATGTTATTCAATATTGTAAATTGAGATTCCTTGATTTTGAAAGCCCTGGGGTTTTCTCCTATAGGAATCTCTCCATGTTGTATGTATCTCATGATTGGAAGGATCCATGATCCTGAATGAGATTGAGTATCATCACTAGGGATGATTGCAGAATCCTCTCCTATCTCCATAGCTACATGATCCTCGATAGCAGGGGTCAGGATATGGATAATAGGGATCTTGATATCCTCCGGGATCTTCAAGGATGATCCTAGATTGGCTAATGCATCAGCCTCTGCATTCTCTTCCCTTGGTACCTGTGTCAAACTAAAGGAAACAAAAGAGAGTGCCAATTCTTTGACTATCTCTAAATATTTGATTAGCTTTTCACCTTTTACAGCATAGGATCCATTAAAGTGATTAGTGATCAATAATGAATCCACATGTACCTCAAGATACCTGATCCTCATATGCTTGGCAATTTGCAAACCAGCTATCAAGGCTTCATACTCAGCCTCATTGTTGGTAGTTTGAAATTCACAAGCTATGGAGTGGGGTATTATGTCCCCCTGTGGCGATTTTAGTAGTATTCCAAGTCCTGTCCCTTTTACATTAGAGGCTCCATCAGTGAAGAGTATCCAAGGATCCTTAGTTTCTTCAAGCTGTTGGACTTCTAACTCAGCTTCCTTTTGCAAGTCACTACTGAAATCTGCCACAAAGTCAGCTAAGGCTTGGGATTTAATGGCAGTTCTAGGCTTATATCTTATATCATATGCACTAAGCTTCACTGCCCACTTAGCCATCCTTCCTGACATTTCAGGTTTCCTGAGAACATTCTTAACTGGAAAATTAGTCTTAACAATAATGGCATGAGTCTCAAAATAATGTCTTAATTTAGTAGATGCCATAATTAATGCAAGGATAAGTTTCTCTAAGTGTGAATACCTGGATTCAGCATCAAGTAAACTCTTACTTACATAATAAACAGGATGTTGTGTACCTTGGTGATCCTTAACAAGGACCGCACTTACTGCTTTTGAGGATACCGCTAAGTATAAGGATAATATATCCCCCTTTTCTGGTTTCATCAAGGCGGGGGTTGAGGATAGGTAATCCTTAAAAGCTTTGAGGGCACTTTCATGCTTCTCAGTCCATTCAAATTTCTTGTTCTTCCTCAGGATGTCATAGAATTCCTTGCACTTTTATGAGGATTTGGATATGAATCTGTTTAAGGCTGCGATCCTGCCTGTCAATCTTTGCACATTCTTAACATTGGCAGGAGATTTGATGTTCACAATAGCCTTAATTTGCTCTGGACTTGCTTCAATGCACCTCTTTGTCACCATATATCCTAAGAATTTACCTGCCTTAACACCAAAATGACACTTGGAAGGATTTAGTTTCATATTAAATTTATCAAGGATATTGAATGCTTCCTCCAAGTCTTTAAGGTGATCCTCAGCTTTCTTGGACTTAACCACCATGTCATCAATATAGACTTCCATAGTGTGTCCAATGTGTTCCTTGAACATCATATTGACTAGCCTTTGATAAGTAGCACCTGCATTCCTTAGTCCAAATGGCATAGCAATATAACTATATATACCAGCTGGGGTCATAAAGGCTGTATCCTCTTGATCAGATGGTTCCATCTGAATTTGTTGAAATCCAGATGAAGCATCCATAAAAGTCAACAACTCATGACCCGCGGTAGCATCCACCATGGAGTCAATGTGGGGTAATGGGAAAGGATCCTTGGGACATGCCTTGTTTAAATCAGTAAAATCGACACATACCCTCCACTTTCCATTTTTCTTTTGAACAACAACCACATTGGCTAACCATCTTGGATACTTAACCTCTCTTATCATACCTGCCCGAAGTAGTTTATCTACCTCTTCCTGGATAATAGCATTCCTCTCAGGTGCAAACTTCCTCCTCTTTTGATGAATCGGCTTGAATGACCTGTCAATGCCAAGTTTATGAGTAATTATATCTTTAGATATACCTGTCATATCCTCATGTTTCCAGGCAAAGGTAGTTTTCCTTCTTTTAAGGAAGGATACTAGCTCCTGTTCAATGTCGCTAAGGATCCCTGATCCTATGAAGATCTTGGATTCAGGATCATGGGGATCCCTGAGGATTTCTTTCACATCCTGCTCTCTTGCCTCCAAGACATCTCTTGAAGGATACTTTAATTGCTATTGCTCCCTTGGTCTTGAGGCTGGCTTCATAGATGATGTATAACAATTCTTAGCCTCTTGTTGATCACTCTCAATTTTCACCACTCCCCATGGACTTGGAAGCTTTACACACTGGTGATAGGTGGATGGGACTGCCTTCATATCATGTATCCATGGCCTGCCAAGGATAACATTGCAACAAGATAAACAATCTATAACACAAATTTTTTTATAAGAATGCAATCCTTCAATATAAATAGGGAGTTTGATGTCCCCCAATGTGTTTTTGGTTTCCCCACTGAATCCCATAAGGACTGAGGATCTAGGGACAATATCAGACTCCGGGATATTCATCTTCTTGAGGACATCAAGCTGAATGATGTTCACAGAGCTTCCTCCATCTATAAGGATCCTGCGAACAAAGTGGTTAGAAATAAACAATGTAATTACAAGACCATCATGATGAGGATCCTAGACATCAACACGATCATCCTCATCAAAGGTTATGACTTTATCCTGGGTAACCACGGAGGTCCGGACGGGTCTGTCTCCATTATCCATCTTGGTTTCCTTAGCATGTCTTTTTGCTGCTGAAAAGGAGGTACCACAAATGTCTGATCCACCGGATATGAAGTTTGTAACTTGTGCATCTGCTGGAGGAGCAGGAGCCCTTTCCGGGATCCTTTCAGGATCCTGGATCCTTGACTTTTTTCATCCCAGAAGTTCCTTCAAATGCCCCTTGCTCAACAAGTAACCAATTTCCTTTCTTAGTGCGATACACTCTTCAGTGAGATGCCCGGAATCCTCATGATATGCACACCATTTGGACTTATCCTTTGTAGCAGCTGGTTTATCACTTTTTCTCGGCCACCTAGCTTTCTCACCTAGATTCTGCATTGCAAGGATTAGTTCATTGTTATTGTTAGGGGAGGATTTTCTAACAATTAGTGATCCTTACTTGTTATCCTAATTAATGATCATTACTTCTGTGACAGATAGTGATCCTCAGAAGAGCTTCAGGATCAGGATCATGGATCACTTTAAGGATCCTCATACTAACGATTGTTTGTTTATATTTCGTATTATTTTGCAGGAGTAACAAGCTTGACTTGGTCTTGGCAACGTTACTATGGAATATTCCACGGGTATTTCGCACACGTTTGACTGGAAATGGACGTTGTGGAGAACGTGGGAGCTTGGCACAAAAGTCGGATAGTTTGTTAGTGTAGTTAACATCTATTTTTAAAAGGGGTGACGAGCTAGAATTAGAACACTTAGCCATTTTCAGCTACACACACTCTCATATAATCGCATTCTTGAAGCTCTCGACGAACACTTATTAGTTTTCACTCATTTTTACACATTTCACCATAGTGATCCTTGTACCTAGCTCGTTACTATCCGAAGTTGTAAACATTTATTGATTTATTTGAGCTTGGTGATCGGTAGTTTCCATCACCCGGGGTTTTTTGTGCCGGAGATCAACTCTTGATCAAGGGCTTTTTCCCCGTATAAATCCTTGTGTCATTTGTGCAATTTACATTGAAGTGATCCTTGTCATTGTTCTACATTTTAAGCATCATACCCTGTAACAGAGAGTTTGGTTGCATTATCCTCATCAGATTTTTTGACCAAAACAGTTTGGCGCCCACCGTGGGGCAATTGGTGCTTCATTCCTAAGAAGTTTTTCTGTTGGTGATCATTCCGGTTCATTGCATACAAATACATGGCTTCATCATTGAAAAATACCTCTACTGCAATGTCTGCGGTCAATTCATCTCAGGGCATTCCACCTTTGCCTCCACCACCTTCTGGATCCCAGAAGAATGCTGAGAATGCTGCGAAGAAACCAACTCCCATTTTCTCAAAACCTCCAACTTCTTCTGCTTCTTATACTCCCACTACTAGTGACTTGTTTACTCTGATTTTGCAGATGAAGGAGCATATACAGCAGCAGGATAAGACCAATGAGAGGATTCTTAGAGAAATTGGAGACATCAAGAAACAGAAGAGATCGGCAGAGGATCATTCTCCACTGATGCCCAGATCTTTGAATTTCGATACTCCGGTTATAACTTCTCAGCCTTCAGTGGTTCCAGACGTTCAATATGTGGGAGGACCAAAAGGAGTGCATTACGGATCATCAGCAATGACTCAGGCTTCAGGGTTACACTTCCAACCAGCAGGATCCCATCCTCAGCATATAGGATCCTTCGCCAGCTCAGGAGGATACTCAGGAGCGCAGTAGATTCAAGGGTTCTGGCCGTTTCAAGGATCCCCCCAGGTTCAAGGATCCTCTCAGGTTCAAGGATCCTCCTATGTTCCAGGATCCTCACAGGTTCAATGATCCTCTCAGTTTCAAGGATCCTCCCAGGTTCAAGGATCCTCTTACGTCCCAGGATCCTCACAGGTTCAAGGATCCTCTCAGTTTCATGGATCCTTAAAGAGTTTGCAATCAGGGAATTCCGATATCCATCAGGGAGATTTCATTCCAATGCAGACCATTGCTTCTACTGGTCCATCGATCATTCCAGAGCCCCAACAATACGGATTCACATCCATTCTTCCTAATTTGAATCCAATGGGAGGTAACACTTTTAATAATTCTTATACTACTAACCATGGTCTTATGCAGGATCCAGGTGTCCATCATGCCATGGCCAGAGAATTGCAAAAGTTAAAGGATATGATATCAAGTGTTCCAGGAGTGGTCAAACCTATCCCAGAGATTGCAGATGGGAGCCATAAGATATCTCGTTTTGCACCACCAATCTGTGATGCTGAGATACCAAAGAGGTTCCATGTGCCCACTATGAAGTTGTATGACGGTTCAACAGATCCTGAAGAACACATAGCACAATACAGGGAAAGGATGGAGATCAATCCCATCCCAGAAAGGTTAAAGGAAGCATGTCTGTGCAAGGGATTTGGATCCACTCTTACTGGATCAGCTCTCAAATGGCTGCTAAGTCTTCCCCCTACTCTATTACCTCATTTGCTAATCTAGTTAACCTATTTAATAATCAGTTTTCTTGTAGTAGGAAATTTGAACGATTAACTAGTGATCTATATAGGATAACCCAGGGTCATAATGAATCATTAAGGGATTACATTACCAAATTCAGTAAAGAATCCTTAGACATTCCCAACTTGGATATAGCCACGGCTGTTGAGGCCTTCAAAATGGGATTACTTAGGGATTCATTGTTCTATGATGATCTTGTTATGACACCATGCAGGAACCTAGATGAGGTAAGAACCCGGGCACTTAGATTCATCCGGCTAGAGGATGACAAAAGGATCCAGGAGAGGCTAGCAGGATCCTCAAAGCAAGATAAGCAAGGATCCTCGTTCAAGAACAAGTTCAGATCCTATAACAGATCTGATAACCAGAATGTGCATGCTGTTGAACAAGAGGAGGATGATGAGGATTATCCTCCAATTTCTGAATATTGTTTTTCTGTTGATAACAATGAACTAATCCTTGCGATGCAGAATCTAGGTGATAAAGCCAGATGGCCCAGAAAGAATGATAGGCCAGCTGCAACCAAGGATAAATCAAAGTGGTGTGCATACCATGAAGATTTTGGGCATCTCACAGAAGAATGCATTGCACTAAGAAAGGAAATTGGATACTTATTGAGCAAGGGGCATCTGAAAGAATTGTTGGGAAGAAAAAAGTCAAGGACTCAGGATCCTGAAAGGATCTCTGAGAAGGCTCCAGCCCCTCCAGCGGATGCACAAGTAATAAACTTCATTTCTGGAGGATCAGACATTTGTGGCACATCCTTCTCAGCAGCTAAAAGGCATGCAAAGGAAACTAAATTGGATAGTGGAGAAAGACCCGTTCGAACATCAAGTGTTTCCGAAGGAAAAGTCATAACCTTTGATGAGGATGATCGTGTTGATATCCAGGATCCTCATCACGATGGTTTAGTTATTACTCTTTTCATTTCTAACCATTTTGTCCGCACGATCCTTATAGACGGAGGAAGCTCAGTGAACATTATCCAGCTTGATGTTCTAAAGAAGATGGGTATCCCTGAATCAGATATCATACCAAGATCCTCCGTGCTCGTGGGATTTAGTGGCGAACCTAAGAATACCCTGGGGGACATTAAGCTCCCAATATACATCGAAGGCCTACACTCTTATCAAAAATTTTGTGTTATTGACTGTTTATCTTGTTGTAATGTTATCCTTGGCAGGCCCTGGATACACGATATGAAAGCGGTCCCATCTACTTACCATCAATGTGTGAAGCTCCCTAGTCCTTGGGGAATAGTCAAGATTGATAGTGATC
The DNA here is from genome assembly GCA_030545235.1 of Helianthus tuberosus. Classification (NCBI taxonomy): domain Eukaryota; kingdom Viridiplantae; phylum Streptophyta; class Magnoliopsida; order Asterales; family Asteraceae; genus Helianthus; species Helianthus tuberosus. The sequence goes on from CM060353.1 coordinate 23,649,550, forward strand.
AGCAGGAGGCCAAGAATTGCTATACTTCATCGATGATGTTATGAAGCCTTAATTAGCTGACTTTGTGGCTGATTTCAGTAGTGATTTACAAAAAGAAGCTGAGTTAGAAGTCCAGCAGCTAGAGGAGACCAAGGATCCTTGGATACTTTATACTGATGGATCCTCAAATGTCAAAGGCACAGGGCTTGGAATACTACTAAAATTGCCACAGGGGGACATAATACCCCACTCTATAGCTTGTGAGTTCCAAACCACTAACAATGAGGCTGAATATGAAGCCTTAATTGCTGGTTTGCAAATTGCTAAGCATATGGGGATCAGGTATCTTGAGGTACATGTAGATTCACTGTTAATTACAAACCACTTTAATGGATCCTATGCTGTTAAAGGTGAAAAGCTAACCAAATATTTAGAGATAGTCAAAGAATTGGCACTCTCCTTTGTTTCCTTTAGTTTGACACAGGTACCAAGGGAAGAGAATACAGAAGCTGATGCATTGGCTAACTTAGGATCATCCTTGAAGATCCCGGAGGATATCAAAATCCCTATTATCCATATCCTGACCCCGGCTATCGAGGATCATGTGGCTATGGAGATAGGAAAGAATTCTGCAATTATCCCTAGTGAGGATACTCAATCCTATTCAGGATCAGGATCATGGATCTCACCAATTATGAGATACTTACAACATGGAGAGATCCCTACAGGAGAAAACCCTAGGGCTTTCAAATCTAAGGTATCTCAATTCACAATTTTAAATAATATGTTGTATAGACGATCTCTTGCAGGACCATACTTGAGATGCATTGAGGATCCTGAAATCCAAGAAGTTTTAAAAGACTTCCATGAAGGAGATTGTGGAAACCACACTGGGGGCAGGGCATTATTCTCAAGGATCCTGAGGACAGGATACTACTGGCCAACCATGAAGAGAGATGCTGTGGAGTATGCTAAGAGATGTGATCCTTGTCAGAGACACAGCAATATCCTTCATCAACCAGCTGAATTATTGCATCCTATATCCTCCTCTTGGCCATTTATGAGATGGGGTATGGATATAGTTGGTAAGCTCCCTAAGCCACCTGGTGGAAAAGTATTCATGCTTGCTATGACTAATTACTTCTCCAAGTGGATAGAGGCTGAAGCTTTTGCCCAAGTCAGAGAAAAGGAAGTTATATCCTTCATTAAAAGAAATATTATAACTAGATTCGGTATTCCTTCTGAAATTATATGTGATAATGGTTCCCAATTCATTGGGGGCAGAACCACTAACTTTTGTGACAGCTGGGGGATTAAGATGATAACATCAACACCAGTCCACCCACAAGCTAATGGTCAAGCAGAATCATCCAACAAGATCATCATCAACAATTTGAAGAAGAAGCTTGGATCCAAGAAAGGGAAATGGGCAGAAGAACTACCTTATGTGCTTTGGGCTGATAGGACAACCCCTTAGAATGCTACTGGTCAAACACCATTCTCTTTGGTATTTAGGGCAGAATCAGTGATCCCAACAGAAATGGTGGTTCTAACTGCTAGAACAAGTACCCGTGATCCTGAGGAGAATGATGAGAACTTGGCTCAAGACCTGGATACTATTGAATAAATCAGGGATATGGCTAGGATAAGGATGGCCAGCTATCAACAAAGAATGGCTGGTGCTTACAACAAAAATGTTAGGATCAGGAAGTTTCAAGTTGGAGATATGGTATTAAGGAAAGCATTTCAGAATACCACCAATCCTGCTGATGGAAAATTGGCTCCAAAATGGGAAGGCCCTTATTTGATTGAAGCTGAAGCAGGAAAGGGGGCATATAGATTGCTAACCATGGAAGGTGATTTGCTTCCAAGAGCTTGGAATGCTGTCCACTTGAAGAAGTATTTCATGTGACCAGGATCCTCATGGCACAGATGACCCTTACGTTAGGAGTATCCTTGAAGGATCCTTAAAGTATCGGTGATTCTTACTTTGGTAATATCCTAATCTTAAACTATTTCATCTCTTTATTTTCTCATATACGGATAAGGATCATGTGTCCTTTATCCATCTCTCACGTGATTTTAAGTTTTGAAAGTTCAGGTATCCTTAGCATAACATTGGTTATCTGCAGAAGCAATCCGTTCCTTGGGTTTAACCCCAGTTATTTGGGCTTGACCCCAGTTCCGCCTGTAGCGCATGATGATCCTAGTATAGTTCAAGGCAGTAGGACCAGTACTCGCTTTAGGGGCTGATAATTCCATTGTACTGGCTATGCCTAGGATCCTACGTATAATGGTAGACGTACCATACATCCGTTCCTAAGGTTTCTAACGTTTTCACGTTAGCTAAGGTTTTGGCATTTTCATGTCACTAAGTTGGATAGTCGCCAGTTAGGGCCATACTCCAGTTTACATACGATCCTTGGGCTTGTCCCCAGTTATCCTTGGGCTTGTCCCCAGTTATCCTTGGGCTTGTCCCCAGTTGCTAACTCTTATCTTATATTGGCTTAGTCCCAAGTTATGATCTATTTCAGGTCCTTGAAGATAAGCAACTAGGATCCTTGATCCTTACTTCTCTCTAAGGTTTATCTTATAGTTATCCTTATTATGGTTAGGATCCTAACTTGGACCCACAGTGCAGGAATATAAAGGCGGCAGGATCACAATGGCTTCATCCCCCAAACAGAGGATCCCTCCACCATTTGCAATCCTGCCTATTGTCCAAAGGATCATACATGATCCTTAATCCTAAAAACTATTGTTCAGTACAAACCATCACATTGTTCAATAAAACAACCATCAAACTAAAAAAATGGGCTCCAGCTATGTCTAGAAGTTTCCATCATCGCCCAATCATGCAGTCTAAACCTTCCCTGCATCACCACCTCCGGCTCCACTTGCTTCACCACCTTCAACCTTGCCTCCAGCCTCGATTGCTAAAACGTCCTCAGCCTCTTCATCATCTTCAAGATCAGCCAACCTTGCTTTCCAGTCCTCAACATCCCAGCTGCTTCTGTCAAAGTTAGGATCTTGAGCTTCCTGGGCCATCTGTAGTTTTGTCTGATACATTGTGATGGCGGCAGAGACCTTTGCACCTTCTATGAGATCATGCTTCTCATAGTCAACATTAACCAGCACCTTGGCCGTCTCCTGTTTGGCATCCCGGACTTCCTTCTGAAGATCAGCAATTTTGAGGTCCTTTAGCAATGCAACCTGCTGGAGGTCTGCAATCTTCCTATCCTGATCCTCAACGTGGCCAACATAATCCTCAATCTCAGAGAATTTCTGCAAAAGGGATAAAAGATAAGGTCAGGACCAAGTGATCCTCAAATCAACAGGATATATCAGCAGGATATGCCAGCAGGATATACCAGTAGAGACAGTGATCCTTACATCATTGAAGTACTCAAGGAATTGGTGGCGGATCAGAGGCAGACCCTGTAGATCCTCAGCTTCAGAGGCCTTTCTCTTCTTGATTCCCTTTCCTTTGAGGGGTGCCTTGGGGACTGAAGCTGTCGGGCTAGTGGGAGCCTTTCTTTTGGAGGATCTGACGGTGGTGAGATTGGTGACATTGAACTTGGAAGCAGACTTGGTGGATTTTCCAGCACCTACACAACCAAAACAAGATAAGTATCTTCACTTAACTTATATTTCACTATTTATTTAAATTTTAAACAAGGATACTTACTTGACATCGTGACAGAGCCTGAGGATACCTCCTGTGAATCTTGGGCTGTTGTCTTGAAAGATCTTGTTTCAGGATCAAGTTTCTTGAAAGCGATGAGTCTCTCTTTAGCAGCAGGAGACAGTCTGAGATGTGAGACGGTGATAGCTGCATAACAAGAAAGCAAAAATATATAAGTGATCCTTACATCAAAGGAAAGTTTTCTGGTGATCCTCCTCAGGATCCTCTACCCTACCATAGGTAGCCCATTTCTTGGGTAGATCCTTTCCATCTTCAATAGAATCTCTCTTGATGAAAAAGAAATGCCGCTTCCAATTAGCATCGTTCTTGGTGGCTTTGAAGATCGGGTGTTCCTCACCAGGCTTACGTTTAAACAAATAGCGATGAGAACCAAAGGTAGTAAGATCATACAGCTCTCCCAGCTCTGACATTCCTAGGTCTATCCCTTCCTGCTCGATGATCCTTTCAAGGGTGTATAAAACCCTCCAAATCATCGGCATGGCTTGGATATAAGAGATGCCGGTTAGGGAAAAGAAAGATTGGTTGAAGGCTGGGAAAGGATATGTATAGCCTATGGTGAACGGAGTGACAGGGAAAGCAACCCACTTGTCGGAGATATGATCACTCAGGGCATTGGGATCAAAAGGTCTAAACTCGGTGTTCGCCGGGAAGCAGTGGCGGATCCTATCAATCTGTGCATCATTGAAACAGCAGCGTTCTTTAATGGAATCTTCGATGATCCCCTGGCTTTTCGGAGGGCTGTTTTTCGGGTGATCCTTAGCTGGGGAGTTTCGGAGCAACATCTTTGATGGAATGATGGAAAGAAATGAAAACAGAGCAAGAGAAGGAAGAAGATGAAGAGAGAATACCTGATTATCTTCGGAATGCAGTTATAAAGGGAGTCTCTCTGAAATTTTAAATGCAATCGATCCTATCTTTATCTCCTATTTATAATCATGATTGTGCAGGGTTGTCACTTCCGTGACGTCATGGTTGCAACGGATAGTTCAACAATAACGGCTATATTTACGATAGTTAGTTGCGGATAAGATCAAGAAAACATAACTCGCTCATTTTACATATCACTCCTTATATTTTGGGGGCAATTGTTAGGGGAGGATTTTCTAACAATTAGTGATCCTTACTTGTTATCCTAATTAATGATCCTTACTTCTGTGACAGATAGTGATCCTCAGAAGAGCTTCAGGATCAGGATCATGGATCACTTTAAGGATCCTCATACTAACGATTGTTTGTTTATGTTTCGTATTATTTTGCAGGAGTAACAAGCTTGACTTGGTCTTGGCAACGTTACTATGGAATATTCCACGGGTATTTCGCACACGTTTGACTGGAAATGGACGTTGTGGAGAACGTGGGAGCTTGGCACAAAAGTCGGATAGTTTGTTAGTGTAGTTAACTTCTATTTTTAAAAGGGGTGACGGGCTAGAATTAGAACACTTAGCCATTTTCAGCTACACACACTCTCATATAATCGCATTCTTGAAGCTCTCGATGAACACTTATTAGTTTTCACTCATTTTTACACATTTCACCATAGTGATCCTTGTACCTAGCTCGTTACTATCCGAAGTTGTAAACATTTATTGATTTATTTGAGCTTGGTGATCGGTAGTTTCCATCACCCAGGGTTTTTTGTGCCGGAGATCAACTCTTGATCAAGGGCTTTTTCCCCGTATAAATCCTTGTGTCATTTGTGCAATTTACATTGAAGTGATCCTTGTCATTGTTCTACATTTTAAGCATCATACCCTGTAACAGAGAGTTTGGTTGCATTATCCTCATCAGATTTTTTGACCAAAACAGTTATCAACAGAAAAACAGTATTCAGAAATAGGAGGATAATCCTCATCATCCTCTTCTTGTTCCACTGCATGCACGTTCTGGTTATCAGATCTGTTGTAGGACTTTGATTTGTTGTTCCTGAAGTAGGATCCTTGTTTCTCTTGTTTTGAGGATCATGTCAATCTATCCTGGATCCTTTTGTCATCCTCTAGGCGGATGAACCTAAGGGCCCTGGTTCTTACTTCATCAAGATTCCTACAAGGTGTCATAACAAGATCGTCATAGAATAACGAATCCCTAAGCAATCCCATTTTAAAGGCTTCTACAGCCGTAACAATATCCAAATTAGGAATATCTAAGGATTCTTTACTAAACTTAGTGATATAATCTCTAAGTGATTCATTTTGACCTTGTGTTACCCTATATAGATCACTAGTTAATCGTTCAAATTTTCTACTACAAGAGAATTGACTATTAAACAAATTAACTAGATTAGCAAATGAAGTAATAGAATAAGGGGGAAGACTTAGCAGCCATTTAAGAGCAGATCCTGTGAGTGTGGATCCAAATCCCTTGCATAGACATGCTTCTTTTAACCTCTCAGGAATCGGATTGATCTTCATCCTCTCCCTGTATTGAGCCACATGCTCCTCTGGATCCGTTGAACCATCATAGAGCTTCATGGATGGTATCTGGAATCTTTTAGGTATCTCAGCATCACATAAGGGTGGTGCAAAACGAGATATCCTATGGCTACCATCTGTAATTTCAGGAATGGGTTTAACCACTCCTGGTACACTGGATATCATATCCTTCAGCTTCTGTAGTTCCCTAGCCATAGCTTGATTGATTCCTGTATCCTGCATGGAGCCATGGTTAGTGTTATAAGAATTATTGAAAGTATTACCTCCCAGAGGATTCATGTTTGGAATTCCAGATGTGAATCCATATTGATGGGATTCCGGTATGATCGAAGGGCCAGATGAAGCAATGGTCTGCATTGGTATGAAGTCTCCTTGATGAACATCCGAACTTGGAGGCTGCATACTCCTTAAAGATCCTCGATCCTGAAAGATGCTGGATCCTTGAACCTGAAAGGATCCTGGAACCAGAGAGGATCCTTGGACCTGGGATGATCCTTGGACCAGGAAGGATCCTTGGACCTGGGAGGATCCTTGGACCTGGGAGGATCCTTGGACCCGGGAGGATCCTTGGACCGAGAAGGATCCTTGGACCGGGAAGGATCCTTGGACCTGGGAGGATCCTTAGACCTGGGAGGATCCTTGGACCTGGGAGGATCCTTGGACCGAGTGCATTCCCAAATATCCTCCTGAGCTGACGAAGGATCCCTGATGCTGGACAGAGGCTCCGGAAGGTTGAAGGTGAGATCCAGGAGCCTGAGTCATTGTTGTTGTTCCATAACGTCTTCCTGGCAATTCACCCAAGTATTGCACGTCCAGAGCTGCTGAGTGCTGGGAAGTTATGACTGGAGTGTCGAAGTTCAGCGACCTGGGAATCAATGGGGAATGATCCTCCACCGATTTCTTATGTTTCTTGATATCACCTATCTCCCTGAGGATCATTTCATTGGTTTTATCCTGCTCTTACATGTGATCTCTCATCTGCAAAATCAGAGTAAAAAGGTCATTTGTAGTAGGATTAGAGGAAACAGAAGAAGTTGGTGGTTTTGTGAAAATGGGGGTTTGTCTCTTCGCGGCATTCTCAGCATTCTTCTGGGATCCAGAAGGTGGTGGAGGCAAAGGAGGAACGCCTTGTGAAGAACTGAATGATGGCATTAAACTTGAAGTGTTCTTCGCTGAGGAAGCCATCTGCTTGGTTGTAACGAACCGAAATGACCACGAAAATACGAATCTTCTTAGGAATGAAGCACCAATTGCCCCACGGTGGGCGCCAAACTGTTTTGGTCAAAAATCAAGCAATGATAATGCAACCAAACTTTCTGTTGTGAGGTATGATGCTTGAATCAATGAACAACACTAAGGATCACTCAGAAATGAAATGTATAAGTGACACAAAGATTTATACGAGGAAAAAGCCCTTGATCAATGAATGATCTCCGGCATAAAAAACCTCGGGTGATGGAAACTACCGATCACCAACTCAAATTAAACAAGAAATGTGTTACAATTTCGGATGATAGCGAGCTAATTACAAGGATCACTATAGTGTAATGTGCAAAAAAGTGTGTAATCGCCAAGCGAATTGTCAAGAGCTGGTGAGAGCAGTTGCGAGTGTGTGTGTTAAGCTAAAAATAGCCAAGTGTTTTCTATTTAGCTCGCTATCCCATTTAAAATTGGAAAATATCTAAGCTAACAAACATTCCGCATTTGGTGCAAGTCCTCCACGACCTCCATAACGTCCATTTCAGCCATGCACGTGCGGATTAAATATGGAATATGCTCCAGGAATATCGCCAAGACCAAGTCCAAGCTCGTACTCCTGCAAAACAACTTCATATTCAAAGTAGACAATCGTTAGTATAAGGATCCTTAAGATGATCCATGATCCTGATCCTGTAATACTTCTGAGGATCACCAATTAAAACAAAAGTAAGGATCACTAAGCCCAACAGTAATTGAGGATCACTGATCATTGGAAAATCCTCCCCTAACAGAAACAATCTTGGGTTATATTTGAACAATAGTTTCTAGGGTTATGGATCGTGGATCCTCAGACAATAGGTAGGATAATGGGTGGTGGATGGATCCTCTGTTTGGGGGATGAAGCCACTCGTAATCCTTCCGTCTTTTATTTCCTGCACTACAAAGACCTATGAACAATGGACACCCTTTGCCAACCCATGTGGACGGGCCACGTTTTGCTAGTAGAAACGTGGGTTGGCAATTGTGACAACCTTGAAGGGTTTAACGTTTTGTGAATAAATAAAATCTTAACTTTTTGGCTATTTCCCGTGTTGTTATCCTTGTGAATACTTTACCTTTCAATTATTGTGATATATATTTTGTCTAAATTTATTAAGTAAAGAAAAAATTTAATAAATATCCTCAAAAAGTTTAGGATATGATCAAGGATCACATATCCTATAGTCGACAAGTTCTGAAAAGTAGTGTAGTTTAAGGATCATAAGTTCAGTTGTCAGAGGATAAGGGTCACTTATATAAATAATAAATAGAATCAAAGTAATTAAGGATCATACCTGAGAATCCAAGTTAGGATCCTAACCTTTAATAATTATAATCAGGATAACCAAGAGACAAACCTTAGCAAAAGGTAAGGATCAAGGATCCTTAGTCATTTAGCTTCAAAAACCTGAAATAGGATACAACTTGGGACTAAGCCAATATAAGATAAGTTAGTAACTGGGGACAAGCCCAACAATTCTGGGGACAAGCCCAATATACTGAGAACAAGCCCAAAGGATAACTGGGGACAAGCCCAAAGGATAACTGGGGACAAGCCCAAAGGATCGTGTGTAAACTGGAGTATGGCCCTCACTGGCGACTATCCAAACTTAGTGACATGAAAATGCCAAAACCTTAGCTAACGTGAAAACGTTAGAAACCTTAGGAACGGATGTATGGTACGTCTACCATTATACGTAGGATCCCGGATACAGCCAGTACAATGAAATTATCAGCCCCTAAAGCGAGTACTGGTCCCATTGCCATGAACTGTACCAGGATCATCGTGCGCTACTGGCGAAACTGGGGACAGGCCCAAACTGGGGTCAAGCCCAAATAACTGGATACTTCTGTGGATACTCAATCCTTTGTTAAGGATACCTGAACCTTCAAAACTCATAATCAAGTGAAAGGAGGATAAAGGATGCAGGATCCTTATCCTTATATAAGATAATTAAAGAATGAAATAGTTCGAGATCAGAATATTACCAGAACAAGGATCATCTGTCCTGTAAGGATCCTTCAAGGATACTTGTCAGGTAAGGATCATGGATCCTTATCACATGAAGTATTTTTTCAAGTGGACAACATTCCAAGCTCTTGGTAGCAAATCACCTTCCATTGTTAGCAATCGATATGCCCCCTTTCCTGCCTCAGCTTCAATCAAATATGGGCCTTCCCACTTTGGTGCCAACTTTCCATCAGCAGGATTGGTGGTATTCTAAAATGCTTTCTTTAACACCATATCACCAACTTGGAATTTCCTGATCCTGACATTTTTGTTGTAAGCTCCAGCCATCCTTTGTTGATAACTGGCCATCCTTATCCTTGCCAAATCCCTGAGTTCTTCTATAGTATCCAAATCTTGAACCAAGTTTTCAGCATTTTCTTCAGGATCACGAATGCTTGTTCTTGCAGTAGGAACCACCATCTCCGTAGGGATCACTGATTCTGCCCCAAATACCAAAGGAAATGGAGTTTGGCCCGTGGCATTCTTGGGAGTTGTCCTATCAGCCCATAGTACATAAGGTAGTTCTTCTGCCCACTTTCCTTTTTTGGATCCAAGCTTTTTCTTCAAATTGTTGATGATGATCTTGTTGGATGATTCTGCCTGACCATTAGCTTGTGGGTGGACTGGTGTTGATGTTATCATCTTAATCCCCCAGCTGTCACAAAAGTTAGTAGTTCTACTCCCAATAAATTGGGATCCATTATCACAAACAATTTCAGAAGGGATACCAAATCTAGTAATAATGTTTCTCTTAATAAAGGATATCACTTCCTTTTCTCTGACTTGAGCAAAGGCTTCAGCCTCTATCCACTTGGAGAAGTAATCAGTCATAGCAAGCATGAATACTTTTCCACCAGGTGCTTTTGGAAGCTTACCAACTTGTAAGTCCCAAAAACTATCAACCGGATATCAAAATCACAATCAAGAGTGCGGAATACTGTTGAAAGTGATAAGAACAAGAACTTGAATGATTGAATAACCAAAGTGCACACGGTTTCTAGAGAACCGTCTGGTACACCCAAAGAATTTCGAAAACAATGAAGAACCTCTCTAAAAATGTCTAACCTAATAATGAACTAGGTTCACCCTATTTATAGTTACATAGGGTGACCTAGTTACAAGCTGGGCCAAGCCCAAATGCATATTACTAACCAAACAGGCCCAAATCTCTTAATTAGCCCACATGGCTTATTCCAATACTATCTCACCCACTACAAGGCTAAGCCCAATAGCCTATAATTGTGTTTGATAAAGATAAGCGTAAACCTACCCAATTATAGGGCCTTACAATATCCCCCTAGGTTTATGCTGTCTTTATCAAACTGTTGTCTTCATTATGTTTCTGTGGGAAGATAATTCATGTCTTTATTCTGAAATTTGGGCTCTTTGTTCTTCTTATCACGATCAGCTTTGCTTGAAATCTTGTTGAAAAGAATGCAGGAGGAGGATTCTAAGCAACTCCTTTCTTTATCAATGTCTTCAATTTCAAGCAGGTTCACAGGTACTTCTTCAAATGCACTATCACTGTCAGATGATGACTTGTATCTGGTTCTTCTGACTCAGGCACATCTTGTTGTTGTGATGCTTCATGCTTTATCAGCAGCCAACAACATCTCAATCTTCAACAACCCCTGTTTCTTGATTTGAATCAAATTCTGCACATGCTCAGAAATTCATAAGCAAACATTTATGTGCAACAGAGGAAAGTACCACATGAACACTCGGTACATCCAAGTATTTGTACTTGTATTTCACAATTCAAATTTCATTCAATTTATGATGATCAATCAAATCTTCAAGAACGGTTAATATTTTCAATAAAACAAATAAGCACTCTATTTTTGGATTTTTGGATTTTATAAAAACTAACAATATAAACTAAAACACCAATAAACAAAGAAACTAATATACAATTACAATTTGCAATGGGATCAAATCACAGTGTTTCAGGCCAGACTACACTTATCAACACTAATTTACTCTGGTAGATCTGAGCGATTGCCAGTATGTTTGTCCACTTAAACTTATCTCCCTAGGCCTTTTTCAAATGACGGTCAGCAACTAATTTATCATGTTTTCATTTTAAATTATATGAACACTCAAATCAATCACGATCGAATCCCAGAATTTTTAATCAGAACACGCTATCATACATGCAGTTTCCCTACCACATATTTCACAAGCCCGTTCTAGGATTCTGAAATCTTGACTGGGACTGGATTGAGAAGAGAAAAGAATAGATCATTTGCAGAGATGGATATAATATACAGATCAAATGAGTTTTTCTCAGTTTGATATAGGTTTTTATTTTTGGGTTTCTTTTGGGCACTAGAGGGCCTCTTTCGGGTGTATTTGATCCACAGCGCGACAACGTACAGCTAGGTCAGCATGTATCTGGATGCAGCAGAAGCTGACGTTGCCTAGCACCTCCAGGTCAGCATATATCTGGATGCAGCAGAGGAGGTACACGAGTTGTTTAGAAAAGATTTCAGAACTAGAACGAAATTGTGTGTATCGGGACATCACACACGCATTCAAATAGCTATGCTCTAATTCCAAGTGAAGGATCTTTCCTGAGGTCATAGAATAGATTTAGTGTTCTAAGCAGTACCAGTTAAAGAGTCCAGCCATCAGGATAAAGCCTACCAGCATATCACTCTGGAGTCAGACCATTTCAATATTGGTCTTACATGAGTCAGCCTTAATCCACATAGTGAAGTTATTTCATTTCCCATATATGCAACAAAATATTTTTTTTTTATTTTTCTGTTTTTCGAATGTTTTTGTATTTTCTCATTTTCTCTATTTACAGATAGATATCTCTAGATATCCCCCTAAATTTGTGCGTAAATCTTACGCGCAAATTTACCTAAACAACGAAAACGTATGTACAAAGAGAAACACAAAAGAAAATGAAAATATTTTTGTTCTTTTTGCCTAACCGTTCCATCACAAGATTTAAGACTAATCAATATTGAAATTAGAATACGAAATTTAAATTTGCACCTTTTTGCTGATCTTGTCTTACTTACTTCTATTATCTCCTTCAAACGAAACATATCAACTGTAAAAAAAATATACATTTTGCAACAGTGAAATGTTACCCGTTATGTCTCTGGAACAACCGCTATCAACATCCAAGGATTGTCAACAGCTCCTCCTTGGTTGTCCCTGAAAAGTAAGGAGATTAGTAAGACATTGGTACCCAGGCCATCGTGGTCCTGGGTATTCCTGAAGCATCAATATAAGATACTTCTTGAAAACACATGCCCCCTTTTGATTTAAGGACTGGTGATGTTGCTGCATTTTGTTTCGCCTTCCAAACTTGTTTAGGCTTCTCTAATTTCTTAGGTACCTTTGGCAAAACAGTCTGCTTTTCAACCTTTTTGTTTTTCAAAATTTGATTAGGTTTCAAAGCTTGTTTTTGTTTATTTTTCGCAGCATTCCAGTCCCCATCAGATGGTTTAACCTTGAGACTCTTATTCATCATTGCCTTGGGTTTTTCAACCTTCATCGGCTTAGAATAAAATATGTCCCTTGGTGTAACTCTCTGATGCTGTGCATAGTATGGCACATAGGGACGATGTGTGCAATTCCTTGCAATGTGACCGGGTATGCCGCAGTTGTAGCATGTTTGCTTCTTTACGTAAGAAGCATATCCCGGTCCATTCAATCCAACTGATGCTGAGTATGAGTTATAACACTTGTTGGATGATTTGTGTGCAGTTTGTTCAGTCTTTCTCCCCTGTTTCATCTGTTTATGTTTACAACAGTTAGCACATTTAGTGGATTTAGCATTTTCATTCCTAACTGTTGGCTTTGGAGGCACATATTTGTTTGAAGGGCCTCTCAAAGTTGGTTCAGAAATAGCCTTTTTCACATAAGAAGGAGCATCAGCAGATAAATTTGATGTTTTTAAACAAACATCGTCAGCTTTTTGACAAACAATATCATCCTCCTCAACCCAATCCTCTACTATTACCTCATCTGCACATGAAGTAGAAGCATCAGTAACGTTCGGTTTTTCACAAACGGTGGCAAGCGAAGCCATAGTAACATGGTCATTCTCGAGTGACACCGTTTGTTCAGTAGTTTCAGAATCATCAATATTCAAAGATGGAGCAGAGGCTTCAGTTTTCAATTCACCACTAATCTTAACAGAAGCTCCTGATGTCGATTCTGATTCTACTTTTATCTGATCTGATTCAACTTCTTCCGGTGATTCGCTACTAGACTCAGCTAAATCAACTAACCTCAACTTTTCACAGTTAGCTTTCTCTGAGGAGTCACATGACGAATCAGATGAAGAAGTCGATTCATTTTGAGATGCATCTGCCTCCTCAGGTGATGCACTGTTGACACTACATGATTCGCCCATTTCTGATTTCTCAGAAGTGGATGTCTCAGAAGTGTCACAAGATGTGTCACATGACGAGGCAGATTCACTTTGTTTGCCCCTATTGAATTCTTTCACAAACTCAGTCAAACCTCTTAACATGGCAAACTCGATGTTGTCTACATTAACTCTAGGCTCTGTTAATTCAGACTCTTTTGTTTGAGGTTGCACTTCAGATGAATTTTGAGAAAAACTTGACACGGTATTATCTAATACTTGAAAATGTTTGTCAATGTTCGCATTATTCTCAAAATTTTGAGTCTCGGTTTGCTTTAAAACATCAGCAGGTTTCACGAAGGTTTTATCAAATGCCTGTTTTTCTAGAACAATTTCAGTTTTATCTGGCCTTGTGATTTTGACTTTCTTCGGCTTAACAGGCTCAACCTTCCTATCCCCGGGCTTCCCATATTCCATTTCAGGCAAGTCGGCTATCTCCTCCTCAGTCATAGGAATAGAGGTGTAATTGTGATTGTATGGTGGAGGTATGCATACAAATCCCAATCCTTTATTCCTCACTTCTTTTTTGCTATACTTTAACTGTTGATTTATCATCTTTTCGACCTTTTCGCTTGAAACATCAAATTTTTTGAAATTAAATTCTGTATTTTCGAAAGTCGATTTTAAGTCGTTTAATTCAACAGTTAATTTTTCAGATAGCTCCTTGAAGTGGAGATATCGACATTTTGCTTCGCTTAGATCACTATGCAACTGTCGAATGTCACGTTTTTGAGCCTCTACCACTTCCTTATACCCATCCAGTTTCTTTTTAACTTCGTAGCTACTGGATTTGGTACATTGAAGTTGCATAGAAAGCGATTGAGCCTGTTCTTTAAACCCTTTTACCTTCTCTTTACATTTTAAAGTACAACAAACATCATCTACACATACCTCAGTGGGAATGGGAGTGAAGTCGTGAATTTGAGTACCTTGAGTGGACTGCTTGTCAGCATTGTCATATGACTTGATGAGTGAGATCAGCTCATCCGACTTCATTTTGTAACAGTAGCAGTCGGTTGTCACAATGATCTGATTAACATTTCTAAACCAACTACAGTTTGCCTGATCTGGAATCATTTTTATAGCATCCAGAAGCTTTGTGTTGCTCATGTAAGTAGACATCACCATCTCTGCCTTCTCCATCTCAGAGAGCAGTTCAGTAAACCGGCCTGTAAGTGCTTCTATAGTTTCACCATATGAGTATCTGAATCCTTGAAGTTCCTGCTCAAGCACCTCTCTCTTAGAAGACATTTTTAGATTTTGAACTGTGATCCCCCGAAAATATGATCCCCCGAATATGTGATCCCCACTATTTTTTCAAAACACAAGCCAAATCAAGAACTCGTGTACTCGCTAACTCAAGCCCTTTGTAACACACACGAATCCGTTTCCTTTACCGCGCCTCCAAACCTGTCAAAACTTATTACCAAACAAAAACCAAAACCCCCTTTTTTTTATTAATAAACCTCCCTTTTTTAAATTTTAATAAAACTCTTTGTTTTTTTTATATATAAAAACCCTTTTTTATGATTTATATAAAAACTAATTAATATTATTATATTATTATTATAACTACTTATTAATAACAAAATAAAAGAAACCAACTGTTTCTTCTTCTTCTTCGTTTAAACCGTCCAAAACCCTAAATATTAAACTCAGCCGCCAAGGTGAAAAGATGTACGATGATCGGAATGGTGACGATGAAATGTAGGATGATTATTTTAATGTAGATCGTTACGATGATGAACTGATGTCAACTGGAGGTAGGTAAACTTGGTTCGGTTAACAGATGATGAATGCAGTATAAGTGAACAGATGATGATTGCCGGTTCGGTATTGTTGTTGATGGTCGTTGAAGTTGCAGGTTGTTTGGAGATGGTGGTTGGAGGTTGGTGACGATGGGGTGTATGATATTGGAAACCCGAACTCGAAATCCCGAAACTGAAATGGAGAAGATGATGATGACGTGATCGGAGGTGGTGGTTTGACAGGTGTGACGAACTGTTGAAAGATGTATGGTACGGTGATGATGGAGTAGCAGGTAGCTAGTACGATGACGATGGAGGAGACCGGAGATGATGAAGAAGATGTTCGGTGGCAGGATGAGAAAGATGATGATGCTGAATCACACAAGATCACAGTCGCACAAGAATTGAGTAATCGCAAAAGATGTCTCGATCGCACAAGAAGTTTCAATCGCACAATAATGTTGGATCGCACAAGATGTTCAATTTTGCTGAAGTTGGATCGCACAAGATGTTCAATTTTGCTGAAGATGTTGAATACTGTTTCTTAATCGCACAAGTGACCACAAAATCTGTAGTCGCACAAGGAGCCCACGTGAAGATGAAATTTTAATTAACAACTCACAAAATAATGAGGCAGCCAATCAAATCCCGAAAATCAAGGAATAATTTTTGAAAACCAATTTCCTTGATTCTTTCCACCAATACTTTCCGAAATAATAGCAAACACAACTAATACTTTTCCAAAGCAGATCAAATATGAGAATTTCTAACCGTTCTTCGTATCTTCAAAAATTTCTTCGTGTTCTTCGAATCTTCAAGCGGTTTCTTCGTTCTTCGATCTTCAAATAATATCCGATTACAACCGAGCCTTCGCAAGACTACTTAGGCTCTGATACCAATTGTAAGTCCCAAAAACTATCAACCGGATATCAAAATCACAATCAAGAGTGCGGAATACTGTTGAAAGTGATAAGAACAAGAACTTGAATGATTGAATAACCAAAGTGCACACGGTTTCTAGAGAACCATCTGGTACACCCAAAGAATTTCGAAAACAATGAAGAACCTCTCTAAAAATGTCTAACCTAATAATGAACTAGGTTCACCCTATTTATAGTTACATAGGGTGACCTAGTTACAAGCTGGGCCAAGCCCAAATGCATATTACTAACCAAACAGGCCCAAATCTCTTAATTAGCCCACATGGCTTATTCCAATACTATCTCACCCACTACAAGGCTAAGCCCAATAGCCTATAATTGTGTTTGATAAAGATAAGCGTAAACCTACCCAATTATAGGGCCTTACACAACTATATCCATTCCCCATCTCATAAATGGCCAAGAAGAGGATATAGAATGCAAAAGTTCTGCTGGTTGGTGAAGGATATTACTGTGTCTCTGACAAGGATCACACTTCTTGGCATATTCCACAGCATCCTTCTTCATAGTAGGCCAATAGTATCCTGTCCTTAGGATCCTTGAGAATAATGCTCTGCCCCCAGTGTGGTTTCCACAATCTCCTTCATGAAAATCCTTCAGGACTTCTTGAATTTCAGGATCCTCAATGCATCTTAGATATGGACCTGCAAGAGATCGTTTATACAATATGTTATTCAATATTGTAAATTGAGATACCTTGATTTTGAAATCCCTGGGGTTTTCTCCTGTAGGAATCTCTCCATGTTGTATGTATCTCATGATTGGAAGGATCCATAATCCTGAATGAGATTGAGTATCATCACTAGGGATGATTGCAGAATCCTCTCCTATCTCCATAGCTACATGATCCTCGATAGCAGGGGTCAGGATATGGATAATAGGGATCTTGATATCCTCCGGGATCTTCAAGGATGATCCTAGATTGGCTAATGCATCAGCCTCTGCATTATCTTCCCTTGGTACCTGTGTCAAACTAAAGGAAACAAAAGAGAGTGCCAATTCTTTGACTATCTCTAAATATTTGATTAGCTTTTCACCTTTTATAGCATAGGATCCATTAAAGTGATTAGTGATCAATAATGAATCCACATGTACCTCAAGATACCTGATCCTCATATGCTTGGCAATTTGCAAACCAGCTATCAAGGCTTCATACACAGCCTCATTGTTGGTAGTTTGAAATTCACAAGCTATGGAGTGGGGTATTATGTCCCCCTGTGGCGATTTTAGTAGTATTCCAAGTCCTGTCCCTTTTACATTAGAGGCTCCATCAGTGAAGAGTATCCAAGGATCCTTAGTTTCTTCAAGCTGTTGGACTTCTAACTCAGCTTCCTTTTGCAAGTCACTACGGAAATCTGCCACAAAGTCAGCTAAGGCTTGGGATTTAATGGCAGTTCTAGGCTCATATCTTATATCATATGCACTAAGCTTCACTGCCCACTTAGCCATCCTTCCTGACATTTCAGGTTTCCTGAGAACATTCTTAACTGGAAAATTAGTCTTAACAATAATGGCATGAGTCTCAAAATAATGTCTTAATTTAGTAGATGCCATAATTAATGCAAGGATAAGTTTCTCTAAGTGTGAATACCTGGATTCAGCATCAAGTAAACTCTTACTTACATAATAAACAGGATGTTGTGTACCTTGGTGATCCTTAACAAGGACCGCACTTACTGCTTTTGAGGATACCGCTAAGTATAAGGATAATATATCCCCCTTTTCTGGTTTCATCAAGGCGGGGTTGAGGATAGGTAATCCTTAAAAGCTTTGAGGGCACTTTCATGCTTCTCAGTCCATTCAAATTTCTTGTTCTTCCTCAGGATGTCATAGAATTCCTTGCACTTTTATGAGGATTTGGATATGAATATGTTTAAGGCTGCGATCCTGCCTGTCAATCTTTGCACATCCTTAGCATTGGCAGGAGATTTGATGTTCACAATAGCCTTAATCTGCTCTGGACTTGCTTCAATGCCCCTCTTTGTCACCATATAGCCTCAGAATTTACCTGCTTTAACACCAAAATGACACTTGGAAGGATTTAGTTTCATATTAAATTTATCAAGGATATTGAATGCTTCCTCCAAGTCTTTAAGGTGATCCTCAGCTTTCTTGGACTTAACCACCATGTCATCTATATAGACTTCCATAGTGTGTCCAATTTGTTCCTTGAACATCATATTGACTAGCCTTTGATAAGTAGCACCTGCATTCCTTAATCCAAATGGCATAGCAATATAACAATATATACCAGTTGGGGTCATAAAGGCTGTATCCTCTTGATCAGATGGTTCCATCTGAATTTGCTGAAATCCAGATGAAGCATCCATAAAAGTCAACAACTCATGATCCGAGGTAGCATCCACCATGGAGTCAATGTGGGGTAATGGGAAAGGATCCTTGGGACATGCCTTGTTTAAATCAGTAAAATCGACACACACCCTCCACTTTCCATTTTTCTTTTGAACAACTACCACATTGGCTAACCATCTTGGATACTTAACCTCTCTTATCATACCTGCCCGAAGTAGCTTATCTACCTCCTCCTGGATAATAACATTCCTTTCAGGTGCAAAATTTCTTCTTTTTTGATGAATTGGCTTGAATGACCTGTCAATGCCGAGTTTATGAGTAATTATATCTTTAGATATACCTGTCATATCCTCATGCTTCCAGGCAAAGGTAGTTTTCCTTCTTTTAAGGAAGGATACTAGATCCTGTTCAATTCCGCTAAGGATCCCTGATCCTATGAAGATCCTAGATTCAGGATCATGAGGATCCATGAGGATTTCTTTTACATCCTGCTCTCTTGCCTCCAAGACATCTCTTGAAGGATACTTTAATAGCTATTGCTCCCTTGGTCTTGAGGCTGGCTTCATTGATGAGGTATAGCAATTCTTAGCTTCTTGTTGATCACTCTCAATTTTCACCACTCCCCATGGACTAGGAAGCTTCACGCACTGATGATATGTGGATGGGACTGCCTTCATGTCATGTATCCACGGCCTGCCAAGGATAACATTGCAACATGATAAGCAATCTATAACACAAAATTTCTTATAAGAATGGAGTCCTTCAATATAGATAGGGAGTTTGATGTCCCCCAATGTGTTCTTGGTTTCCCCGCTAAATCCCACAAGTACTGAGGATCTTGGGACAATATCAGACTCCGGGATATTCATCTTCTTGAGGACATCAAGCTGAATGATGTTCACAGAGCTTCCTCCATCTATAAGGATCCTGCGAACAAAATGATTAGAAATAAACAAGGTAATAACAAGACCATCATGATGAGGATCCTGAACATCAAGACGATCATCCTCATCAAAAGTTATGATCTTATCCTTGGTGACAGTGGACGTCCGGATGGGTCTGTCTCCATTATCCATCTTGGTTTCCTTGGCATGTCTTTTGGCTGCTGAAAAGGAAGTACCACAAATGTCTGATCCACCGGATATAAAGTTTATAACTTGTGCATCTGCTGGAGGAGCAGGAGCCTTTTCCGGGATCCTTTCAGGATCCTGGATCCTTGACTTCTTTCGTCCCAAAAGCTCTTTCAAATGCCCCTTGCTTAACAAGTAACCAATTTCCTTTCTAAGTGCAATACACTCTTCAGTGAGATGCCCGAAATCCTCATGATATGCACACCACTTGGACTTATCCTTTGTAGCAGCTGGTTTATCACTTTTTCTCGGCCACCTAGCTTTCTCACCTAAATTCTGCATTGCAAGAATTAGTTCATTGTTATCAACAGAGAAACAGTATTCAGAAATGGGAGGATAATCCTCATCATCTTCTTCCTGTTCCACTGCATGCACATTCTGGTTATCAGATTTGTTGTAGGATTTTGATTTGTTGTTCCTGAAGTAGGATCCTTGCTTTTCCTGTTTTGAGGATCCTGTCAGTCTTTCCTGGATCCTTTTATCATCCTCTAATCGGATGAACCTAAGGGCCCTGGTTCTAACTTCATCAAGATTCCTGCATGGTGTTATAACAAGATCGTCATAGAATAATGAATCCCTAAGCAAACCCATTTTAAAGGCTTCTACAGCCGTAGCTATATCCAGGTTAGGGATATCTAAGGATTCTTTACTAAACTTAGTGATGTAATCTCTAAGTGATTCATTTTGACCTTGTGTTACCCTATATAGATCACTAGTTAATCGTTCAAACTTTCTACTACAAGAGAATTGACTATTAAACAAATTAACTACGTTAGCAAATGAAGTAATAGAGTAAGGGGGAAGACTTAGCAGCCATTTAAGAGCAGATCCTGTAAGTGTGGATCCAAAACCCTTGCATAGGCATGCTTCTTTTAACCTTTCAGGAATTGGATTGATCTCCATCCTCTCCCTCTACTGAGCTACATGTTCCTCTGGATCCGTTGAACCATCATATAGCTTCATAGTTGGTATTTGGAACCTTTTGGGTATCTCAGCATCACAAATAGGTGGTGCAAAGCGAGATATCCTATGGCTACCATCTGCAATTTCAGGAATGGGCTTAACCACTCCTGGTACGTTGGATATCATATCCTTAAGCTTCTGTAACTCCCTGGCCATAGCCTGATTGATACCTGTATCCTGCATAGAGCCATGGTTAGTGTTGTATGAATTATTAAAAATGTTACCTCCCAGAGGATTCGTGTTTGGAATTCCAGATGTGAATCCATATTGACGGGACTCCGGTATGATTGAAGGACCAGAGGAAGCAATGGTCTGCATTGGTATGAAATCTCCTTGATGAACATCCGAGCTTGGAGGCTGCATACTTCTTAAGAATCCTTGATCCTGAAAGATGTTGGATCCTTGAGGCTGAGAGGGTCCTTGAACCTGAAGGGATCCTGGAACCATAAAGGATCCTTGGACCTGAGAGGATCCTTGAACCTGAAGGGATCCTGGAACCATAAAGGATCCTTGGACCTGGGAGGATCCTTGGACCTGGGAGGATCCTTGAACCGTGTGCATTCCCAAGTATCCTCCTGAGCTGACGAAGGATCCCTGATGCTGAAAAGAGGATCCCGATGGCTGAAAATAGGATCCCTGAGGCTGGGAGTGAGAGCCAAATGTTTGACTCATAGTTGTTGTTCCATAACGCCTTTCTGATGGATCACTTTGATACTGGATGCCCGGAACTGCCGATTGTAGGGTAGTTACAATTGGAGTGTCAAAATTCAATGACCTTGGCATTAGAGGAGAGTGATCCTCCACTGATTTCTTCTGTTTCTTGATCTCAGCGATCTCCCGGAGGATCCTTTCGTTGGTTTTGTCCTGCTCTTGTGCGTGATTCCTCATCTGCAAAATCAGAGTGTAAAGATCATTAGTAGTAGGATTAGAAGAAACAGAAGAAGTTGGTGGTTTTTGGAAAATGGGGGTTTGTCTCTTCGCAGCATTTTCAGCATTCTTCTGGGATCCAGAAGGTGGTGGAGGCAAAGGAGGAACGCCCTGTGAAGAACTCATTGCCGGCATAGAGCTTGATGTGTTCTTTGTTGAGGAAGCCATCTGCTTGGTTGTAACGAATCGAAATAACCACAAAAATATGAATCTTCTTAGGAATGAAGCACCAATTGCCCCACGGTGGGCGCCAAACTGTTTTGGTCAAAAATCAAGCTAAGATAATGCAACCAAACTTTCTGTTGTGAGGTGTGATGCTTGAATCAATGAACAATGCTAAGGATCACTCAGAAATGTAATGAACAAGTGACACAAAGATTTATACGAGGAAAAAGCCCTTGATCAAGAGTTGATCTACGGCATAAAAAACCTCGGGTGATGGAAACTACCGATCACCAACTCAGATTAAACAAAAATGTTATTACAACTTTGGATGATAGCGAGCTTGTACAAGGATCACTAGAGTGTAACGTGCAAAAAAGTGTGTAATCGCCAAGTAAACTGTCGAGAGCTGATGAGAGCAGTTACGAGTGTGTGTGTTAAGCTAAAAATAGCCAAGTGTTCTAATTTAGCTCGCTATCCCCTTTTAAATTTAGAAAATATCTAAAGTAACTAACTATCCGCATTTCATGCAAGTCTCCCACGAACTCCATAACATCCATATTGGTCAAGCACGTGCGGAATAAATAAGGAATATGCTCCAGGAATATCGCCAAGACCAAGTCCAAGCTCGTACTCCTGCAAAACAACATCATATTCAAAGCAGACAATCGTTAGTATAAGGATCCTTATGATGATCTTGGATCCTGATCCTACAATACTCTCTGAGGATCACTAATTCAGACAGAATTGAGGATCCCTAAGCCCAACAGTAATTGAGGATCACTGATCATTGGAAAATCCTCCCATAACAGTCACTACGAGTTCTTAGTGATGCCTTTCGGGCTCACTAATGCACCAACAGCGTTCATGGATCTCATGAATCGCGTTTGCAAACCATACTTAGACAAGTTTGTCATCGTCTTTATTGATGACATTCTTATTTATTCAAAGAACCAGGCTGATCATGAAAAGCATCTTCGGTGTATTCTTAAACTTCTTCAGCAAGAGAAGCTCTACGCCAAGTTTTCAAAATGTGAGTTTTGGCTTCGTGAAGTCCAATTTCTTGGACATGTAGTAAGCGAGCGTGGTATCCAGGTGGATCCCACCAAGATTGAAGCCATTATGAATTGGCAAGAGCTGAAGACACCCACAGAGATACGCAGCTTCTTGGGTCTAGCAGGTTACTATAGACGCTTCATTGAGAACTTTTCAAGGATTGCTGCACCTATGACATCGCTGACCCGCAAGAATGTCAAGTTTGACTGGGGTCCCAAGCAGCAAGAATCCTTTGATATTCTTAAGCAGAAGTTAAGCAATGCACCTGTGTTGACATTGCCTGAAGGTATTGAAGAATTTGTGGTTTACTGCGACGCATCGCACACAGGCATGGGATGTGTGCTTATGCAAAAGGGCAAAGTTATTGCATATGCTTCACGACAATTAAAGGTGCACGAGAAGAATTACACCACCCACGATTTGGAGTTGGGTGCCGTTGTATTTGCACTAAAGCTTTGGAGGCATTATCTATATGGAACCAAGTGTGTGATCTATTCTAATTACAAGAGCCTTCAGCATCTGTTTAATCAGAAAGATCTGAACATGAGACAGCGTCGATGGATGGAGACACTGAATGATTATGATTGTGAAATCCGATATCATCCAGGCAAAGCGAACGTAGTCGCCGACGCCTTGAGCAGAAAGGAAGGGGTTAAGCCTATTAGAATCAATGCCAAAAGCATTGAGTTGAAGAACAGCTTGAATGAAAGATTGTTAGCTGCTCAGAAGGAAGCTGTTTTAGAAACTAACTATCCGAATGAAAAGTTAGGTGTCACTGCTGATCAATTGTCTTATGGCAAGGATGGAATCCTAAGATTGAATGGTAGAATATGGGTTCCAATTTGTGGAGGACTTCGAGACGTGATTCTTCAAGAAGCTCATAGCTCCAAGTATTCAGTTCATCCTGGCAGTGATAAGATGTACCAGGATTTAAAAGCAAATTATTGGTGGATAGGTATGAAGAAATCTATAGCCATCTACGTGGCTAAATGTCTGACATGCGCGCAGGTTAAAGTTGAGCATCAGAAACCGTCAGGCTTGCTACAACAGCCTGAACTTCCCACTTGGAAATGGGAAATGGTAACTATGGATTTCATTACCAAGTTACCAAAGACAAAGCATGGGAATGATACTATTTTGGTTATAGTAGATAGACTGACCAAGTCAGCCCACTTCTTACCTATTAAGGAAACACACAGCTTAGATAAGTTAGCTCAGCTGTACGTGGATGAGATAGTATCGCTCCATGGAGTGCCAGTATCTATTATCTCCGATAGGGATACTAGACACACGTCTCACTTTTGGAAAAGCTTCCAGCAATCGTTGGGCACTCGATTAAACTTCAGCACTGCTTATCATCCCCAGACGGATGGTCAAAGTGAGCGTACTATTCAAATGCTTGAGGATATGCTACGAGCTTGTGTTATAGATTTAGGTGGAAGTTGGGATGACCATCTTCCATTGATTGAATTTTCATACAATAATAGCTATCATTCGAGTATTCAAGCAGCGCCTTTCGAAGCTTTGTATGGAAGAAAGTGTAGGACGCCCGTTTGTTGGGCAAAAGTTGGAGATGTCCAACTAACAGGACCTGATATAGTGCTGGAGACGACATATAAGATTGTACAGATACGCGATCATCTCAAAGCTTCCAGGGATAGACAGAAGAGCTACGCAGATAAAAGGCGTAAACCTCTGAAATTCGAGGTAGGTGACAAAGTGCTACTTAAGGTATCACCCTAGAAAGGGGTAATGCGTTTTGGCAAGAAGGGCAAGTTAAGCCCAAGATACATAGGACCATTCGAGATCATCGAATGTGTCGGATCTGTAGCTTATAAACTAAATCTGCCTGAAGAGCTCAGTGGAATTCACAACGTGTTCCACATTTGCAACTTAAAGAAATGTCTAGCCGATGAATCGCTAGCCATGTCACATAAGGATGTGCATATTGATGATAGCTTAAAGTTTGTTGAAAAACCTTTGTCGATCGAGGATCGACATGTTAAGAAACTTAGAAAGAAGCACGTACCGATTGTGAAAGTTAAATGGGATGCCCGTAGAGGTCCCGAATACACGTGGGAGGTTGAATCCACAATGAAACAGAAGTACCCTCATCTATTTCAGTAAATCTCGAGGTCGAGATTTCTTTTAAGGGGGTGAGGATGTAACACCTCGTAAAAATCACGACCAATATAATGAAGACACGTGTCATGGACTTTAAACGTGTATTAGATTGATATGGAAGGACTGAAATTGTCAAACAATGTAAATATGTTAATAAAGGGATCCAGAGTGTCAACATGCCATTCTTGTGCCTCTGATTGACCTCACACGACGTTCGTATTCTTTAAGTAATAAATTGACGAACATTGGAAGTTGTTTGTGCTTAAAATAAGGATCTTATGAAACATAGGGGTTAAAAGTGTCAACATGTTGAAAGTAACCTCTGAGTGACCTTTTAACGATCCCAAAGACATTGTGATAATTATATATTTTGATATCAAGAATGTCGGATATTAATTTCGTGATGTTCCGTTGAATACAAGACTTTTCGGGTGAACGTATGTCTTACCGGGAGCTTAACGGAGTTAGTTTATGACCCAAGGCCCTTAAAAGTTAACTATGGGGGGTCCAAAATGCAATAAATAGAACTTAAATAAACATAATATGGACAAGGGACTAAAACTTCAAAGCTGCCAAAGTTTTTACCGGAATAAGGGTTTTACGCGGGCCGCGTAAACCCTAGTCAAATCCTACGCGGGCCGCGTAGAAGTGCTAGTAACAGAAAACAATGACAGGTGCCTGTGCAGCCTGTTCCACCGCCTTAGAAAGCTTGTTTTCGAATTCAGGGACTGAGCCAACAGATTTTCATGCATAGGGGACACCTGGGATGATCAGGAATCATTTATAGACTTGTGTGGAATGATATTGTGAAGTTTAAATTCCTATATAATGCCCTCTTGTTTGCTAGTTCACTTGCACATTTCAAAATCATTTCATAACCCATTCTCTGGAGCTTCCTGGAGTTCAAGCAAGTTTTCTTGAGTTCCTAATTCGTGCTAAGTGCCTTTGTAAGCATTCTTAGCCTCTTAAGTTCAAGTTTATTTAGTTTAATGACCAAAAGTCAAAGCTATCGTAATTAAGCTTTGACTTAGTGATTAATCACTAATGGTCTAGCCATTATTCGAATTGAAAGTGGCTATGGGTTGGTAATTATGTGGGTTATAAGTCCTTAAAAGGACACCCCCTGATTATCACTCTAACTTGGTCAATTGTCGGGTCAAACTTAATATTAAAAAGTCAACAGAAAGCTATTTTTGCAAATAAACTCATAACTGATAATGTAGAGGTTATGGAACATATTTTAACATTAAGATAACTTGGTAAATAATGTAAGAACATGTCTAAGCATGTTCAACCCGACAATTCTAAGTTTAGGCTCGGTTCGGAACCGAAAGTCGCAAAATTAGACTTTTGCTTTGACTTTCAGTTCTGACCCAATGTAGCTTGTTTTAGATATGCCTTAGGGTTCCATTAGGACCATATTACATGTTAGTATAACCCTCTGAGTTTATACAATGTGGTTCCTTAGAAATCCTAATTCATTGCATGTTTCCGTTAATTGCTTAAAAGTTGACCATTATGCTCTTTTGATATTAAAACAAGATTTTTGAAAATGTGAAAGGATAAAAACCTTTATTACTGATTTATAAACATATCCTAAAAATTTAACATCAGTTTGAGGTCTAAATTAGGAGTTATGCTCAATATCGTAAATTAAAGCCTTTTAATTAATTAAACGGCATTTTTAGCATAGAACCTATTTAAACCCAAATTTTGACACCAATCTTTTTACCCACTGATGTAATATAATATTTAGGGATTTTTGGAAATTTTTATTGAATTTTAAACTGATTTAACTATAGAGTTTTAATGTAAATTCGGTATTGACGAAATTGCCCTTTTCATGGATAAAATGAGTTTTACATAACATTTTGATACCAAACCTTTTGCTACTGATTTCATATGATAAATAAAATATTTTGAGCATTATAAACTAATCAAAAACTCATATTTCTTTAAATAACCCGAAAATCGCCAATTACCGACTTTTTACGCGTTTTAAACGCATAGTATGGGTTAAAACTATTTTTGACACATAAGACTTATTACCTACTGATGTTTTAAGTAAGTTTTTATATTTTAATAGTAAGTAAAAGTTTTGAACTCAGATTTCCGAATTTGACCTTTAAAGCTTATGTGAAATGACCAAAATGCCCCTACGGTGCATAGTTTGGTTATAAATGATAAATTTCACATATATGCAATACCCTACTGATATGACTTGCAAAAATAAATATTTTTACTGATCATTTTAGACCAGAACCTCAGATTATTATTTAATCTCTTTTATAACCTTTAAAATGACCAAAATACCCCTACGGGGCATAAATTGATTTTAAATTCGTTTTGGGCATAATGGAAGGTATCCTACTGATATCACAACATATTTAAGGCATATTAACTTGTGAAACTTGTACATGACTCATTTGGTTATCCGTTATGCGTTATTCGCTTTCGGTACGGTTTATGTAACTAGTTTGCTTAAATTGACCGAAACGGGTCATACCTTATCTTTTCACTTCAAAATCCAGAATGTGTTTAGTTTACCCATATCATACAAGTCTTCATACTTGTCGGGTCTAAACCACATTCTAATCCGGTCTTCGCTTAATCTTGCGTTTTGAACCGTAAACCTATCTTTAAAACTAACCGGTCTAAGTTTAAACTTAAGTAAGACCCGTTAGGAATCTAATAGGTTATAAAACCTTCGTTCCAGATTTAGGAGCCCAGTAAAAGATATTGCACTTGCTGATTGTTATACGGCTGGGATAAAATTTATATTTTGCTCAGGTAAATACTTTTAACTTATTTTCCCTTATACGGGCTTGGGGTACGGTATATAAAATACCGCTTGGTCGGGTATTGAATTTTTAATCATATGAAGGTTAAATCATTGAGATAACCCGTTTATCTGTTTTGTTTGTTCTAAACCTTTGGGGGGGTTAATGACCATGTCCTGGATATCCTCGGCTCATTCGTTGAAATGGCCACGACTTAAGCACGGGGTGTAGGCATACACCTGCCGGTGCGTATGTAAAATAATGTACCCGCCTGTTCGAGAATAACTCGCCATGGGTTATATTATGTGGTGTGTCTATTAATCTTTAACCCGGTATTCAACCCGGGCTACTGAACGTATAACAAACATATAATTCTTTTACAAGTTTATTTTTAAATAATTATCCTAAGTTATAAAAGATTATTTGTGCCTTGTGCATTTAAATCAATTTTCTTAAATGTTTTCAAAATGAGTCAGTTAATTGTATTTACCAGTGTAAACTGACGTATTTTCCAAAAGGTTAAGTGCAGGTACTATGCGAAATAGGCTGGCTACTCCTGAGTGAATAAATAAAGAGTCTTGCAAGCTTTGTCACTTAAAAATCTGTTGAACAATATTTCCTATGTTTTGATCCGCATGTGGATCCTTTTACATTTCGTTGTAATACTTATGTTACTTTCATTCGGTTTGTAATATTATTACTTTTAGCCTTCCGCTGTGCATTGAACTGTGATAAATTGACTATGATGATATCAACTACGTCACGATACTCCCCACCGGGCCCACCGGTAATACGTGGAAATATCGGGGTGTGACATAAGGGTTTATCCCCAGGATATTAAGGGTTTATCCCCAGTACATTAAGGGTTTATCCCTAGTAAAACTAAAGTTTTCGGACAAGTTTCCGAAGATATGGCAAACTACGATTGTGTTTACACACATCTTCTGTTGGTGAAAAGTTACGAAGTTTAATCACTAAGTGAAGAGATACTCAAGTGTCTCATATATTGATTCAATATCCTGCACAGACAGGGGACATCCATGCTGGGGACATTGTGAATGATTCAAAGGTTTAAGAACGAAGATTATTGCCTAAGTGTTTCTGGTATGGATTCTTACTTTTCCTAAGTTTGACGGCCTTATCTGAGTAAGTTAAGTTTTTATGAAAAGTTGTAATTAACTAAGTTTTTGTCAAACATTTTGAACGAAAGTGACAAAGCAATTAAGTATCATACCAGTATCCTGATCAGGATATTCAGAACAAATTTTTCAAAATAACATATAACACAGAGATAAGGTAGAAAAGATTAGTATGATATTAACGATTCAAAAGATTACATTCCTGGCTTCATCTCAAACCGAGACCTATCCACCAAGAATGCAAGTTGTTCAAAAAACATATTAACATGGACAGTTGAAGGCTTCATCCTGAAACAGCAGGATCCCTCCACCTTCAACTGTTATACTATTCTACGTGCAGGAAATGTAAATTGTTTAGGGGTTACAGACCATTCAAATTTAAAAGAGTGGGCTCCGACCTAAGCAATAATATCCATCATTGCCCACTTTGATGCTCTCACACAGCAACATCAGCTCCAGCCTCCACCTTCTCTGCAGCTTCAACCGCCACCTCAGCCGACATTGAGGGCCTACCAGAACACAGGTATCATTAATATTGTCTAATCGGGATACAGAATCAGCATATCTATGCAGAATACAGGGTCAAGATATTTACCTTGTTGAGGAACGAGGTCATGGGCCAAAGGAGTCGCCGGAAGATGATCTGGTCTGTCTTGCCATTGGTGTTCGGAGGTAAAGAAGAAGAAGATGAAGGGAGTTAAAGATAAGAAGAAGGACTTACCTTTTCGATTTCTTGTATGGCATTTAAAAAGAAGAAATTATGGAGAAGATATGGGCATGGGAAGTTGTTCTGTGTCACGTCATATCATCAAATCAATTGAGGGCCTTGAAGAAATTAGAAAAATATTACCGTTAGATCAGGGATCCCCAACGGCAATATTTTTGGGGACAATTGTTATGGGTGAAATTCTGAGCCCATATCCTGACACTATATCTTGATTTTATGTTAGCTGTTTATGATCAGGATACTGGACCAGGATATTGGTAACATCCTGAGGCAGTATCCTGGCAGTTACTAACGATTTACTTGTAGCTTGTAGCTGAAGGTTGTTAACGTTCACAAAGACCAATTCCCCTGAAGACTCGCTCAAATTAGTTGGAAAAGAGACGTTGGAGCCAGGAGAAATAGTCTACAATGTTCAGAAGGGAATATTCTCAGTATCCCGGAATAATAGGGGAATATTCTAAGTATCCCAGAATTTTAGGATAGTTTGTTATTTCTTGTAACTATAAATAGGAGTGCCGGATCATAGGAATTCACACACTTTTCGAGCTCTCATACTCGTACACTCTTGCTCTCTAGCTGCAAACACTCACAACACAATTACACTTGTATAAAACCACATTGTAACACTTAGTTGATCTGTATCATATCCTGCACTGTATCCTGATATTTGAAGCAATAAGAAGAATAAGGCAGTTGCGATTGTCAGCTCCCGAGGTTTTGTGCCGGCGATCTAGATTGATCAAGGGCTTTCCTCGTACATCCCGTGTCACCCTTTACCTTTTTTGCTCATTGTTTGATTGTAGATACATCTCAATATCCTGAACCGTATCCTGAAAACTGTTTTTGTTAACAACTTAACCAGCACATATTTTTCGAGCACTTCTAGCACACTACCTCACTTAACTAATTTGATCACTTAATTAATTAGGTAATTTTTGACCAAAACACCAGTTATAGAGGAAGAGATTGTCCAAAGAGGAAACCTTGGACTAGTGAACCCTGCTTGCAGTGGAGGACTTACCCTTTTAGGGGTTGAAGCGTTTGGACCTGCAGATAAAAGACTACACTCTGTGCACACGTTCAAGGGCTTTCCTCGTACATCCCGTGTCACCCTTTACCTTTTTTGCTCATTGTTTGATTGTAGATACATCTCGATATCCTGAAAACTGTTTTTGTTAACAACTTAACCAGCACATATTTTTCGAGCACTTCTAGCACACTACCTCACTTAACTAATTTGATCACTTAATTAATTAGGTAATTTTTGACCAAAACACCATTTATAGAGGAAGAGATTGTCCAAAGAGGAAACCTTGGACTAGTGAACCCTGCTTGCAGTGGAGGACTTACCCTTTTAGGGGTTGAAGCGTTTGGACCTGCAGATAAAAGACTACACTCTGTGAACACGTTCCGTTTTTGCGGCTGGGAGAGTTGTTCAAGTAATCAGTGAAATGACTGATTGCTGTACACGTGCTGCCTTAGCTCAGTTCCCGGGCTTTGAACCTTTTAACCCTTCAGGCTGTCATGTATTCTCAGTCATTTTATTGAGGCTTGGGCTACCCCCGTCATCACATCGTATGAGATAGTATGTAGTTTTATGTTATACAATATATATTACAAGAATATTGTAATAGTGATATTGGATTTAAATAACCTAAACTTTCACCAATTGGTCGGTAGCACTCCCAATTTTCGATTTGACCACACAACTTTCAACATATTGGCTGATAGCACTCCCAAACTAATTGAACCCTAACCCAGTTTGCTAATATCAGCTGCCACATCACCAAACCAGTGCCACATCATCAAAAAGCTAAGTCAGACGCCATGTCATCAAAAAATTCCACTTAAGATGCCACATCACCACACAAGTGCCACATCAACAAAAAAAAAGTAATTGGGTTAGACTGTTAGAGTTTAGTTAGTTTGGGAGTGCTATCGGCCAATAAGTTGAAAGTTGAAAATGATGTGGTACAAATCGAAAGTTTGGTGTGCTATCAACCAATTTGTGAAAATTAAGGTTATTTTAATCAAATATCCCATTATAATACATGTGAGACAAGGTAAGACCTTGAAAGTGAGACAAACACATCTTGATTCCTAACAATCAATCTAAATAAGTATCAGGTTAATATTTTACGTTTCTTATATATTTTCTCTTTTCTTGTGATTTTTTTGATTTTGTCATGTGTCTCAATACATTTTCTTAGATTTATTTATTAGAGAGAAAAACTCATTTTTCTTTCTAGAAAGAAATACGAAGTGACCCTTTGATATACTTGGAATAATAAATCAACACATAAAGACTTTTTCATGATATTAGCAGTAATTATGGGATGACTATATACCAAAATTGTACGTTTGTTCGCTTGACAAGAAACCTAATTATGAGGGGACAAAAGAAAATAATTCCAACCAATAATTTTGACTTTTCTTAACATATCAATCGTGTGAATCAACGGTTTATTTCATCATCATACTTTGGCAACAATGTACTTGATAAAGTATAACAAGGTTGTCCCACACGAGTGTATACTTCGCTCGCTCTCTCATTAGAAACTCTAATAAGACAACATATTACGCGATATGACCACGAGGGGATAGATTAAGACATATAGCAAACTACTACTTTTGAAGAATTCTCAATGGACAATAATTGAGTTGGGACAAATTGTAAACAAGTACAATAAAACACATGGTACCTATCCTATGACAATTGATGAAGTACCTCTCTAACAACCAAAACGGTCTATATACAAGTTTGTTTGGGTTTATCTCGTATACTGGCGTGAACCCAAGACTAAAGAATAGATAGAAACCAGAACCGGAGGGACGTATTGAAACATTAGGGACCTCATAGATCGGGACATCATCGAGGGCCATAACTTGGAGGGATGATTGATCACAAGATACTTTAGTATTCGAGCTTGTTTTTATTAAAACAACTAGTTTTTGAAAGTTTGAAACTACGGAGTAGTTTATAGATTGGTCAAGTGTGTATTTATTTTTGTATATACTAAATCCGGGAAAGTTTGTCATATGGGGAATATTACGTTTAAATACTTAGAAAAATGCAAAAGTATTCTTAGTTACAAGTTATGAAATAGTTACAGTTAAGAAAAAAATAACGAATAAACATGTTTGCGAAGTGGTTGGGATCACCACACGCGAAGCAGGCTCTAGCTTGGACCGCGGGTGCAGAAGCCGCTTGTTGGCCTGAAGGAGCAGGAAGTAGAGCTTGTGGAGCAGGAGCTTGACCTTGGGTTGGAGCTGGAGTTTGACGTGGACCTGTACGGCAGCTGGCGGTGAAGTGGCCGTACATAATGCAGTGCACACAAAATCTGCAAGCAATTCCCACGGGATGATGATAAGACCAAGTAGGGCAAAGCGGGTGAGGACCAGTATACGCCCGCTTAGCCGGTGGTGCGTTGGTAACAGGGGCCGCGACTTGGCGGTGTTGGGGTTGCGGTTGAGCTTGAACAACTTGAAGTAGAGTTGCAACTGTGACAGCGTAATTCTTGCTACTGTTGTTGTTGTTCTTCCTCTTGCGACAGGAGGACTTTGAAGATTGCGAGGCGGTGACGGTTGTTTCAACGGCGGGAGTAGTGGTAACTTGGTGCAGATTCTTGGGAACTTTATTAAAGTAACCAGCCTGTCACACCCCGATATTTCCACGTATTACCGGTGGGCCCGGTAGGGAGTATCGTGACGTAGTTGATATCATCATAGTCAAATAATCACAGTTCAATGCACAGCGGAAGTCTAAAGTAAATATATTACAATCCGAAATGAAAGTAACATAAGTATTACAACGGAATGTAAAAGGATCCACAGGCGGATCAAAACAAAGGAAATATTGTTCAACAGATCTTAAAGTGATAAGCTTGCAAGACTCTTTATTTATTCACTCAGGAGTAGCCAGCCTATTTCGCATAGTACCTGCACTTAACCTTTTTGGAAAATACGTCAGTTTACACTGGTAAATACAATTAACCGACTCATTTTGAAAATGTTTAAGAAAATTGATTTGAATGCACAAGGCACAAAATATATTTTATAACTTGGGATAATTATTTAAATATAAACTTGTAAAAGAATTACATGTTTGTTATACGTTCAGTAGCCCGGGCTGAATACCGGGTTAAAGATTAATTGACACACCACATAATATAATCCCACGACGAGTTATTCTCGAACGGCGATTATATCTTTTTATTTACGCACCGGCAGGTGTAGCCTACACCCCGTGCTTAGGTCGTGGCCATTTCAATGAATGATGCCAAGGATATCCGGGACATGGTCATTAACCCCCCAAAGGCTTTAAGCAAACAAAACAGATTAAACGGGTCATCTTAATAAATTAACCTTCATATGATTAACAATTCAATGCCCAACCAAGCGGTATTTTATATACCGTACCCCAAGCCCGTATAAGGGAAAATAAGTTAAAAGTATTTACCTGAGCAAATTATACAATTTATCCCAGCCGTACAAATCAGCAAGTGCAAGTATCTTTTACTGGTCTCCTAAATCTGTAACGAAGGTTTTAATAACCTATTAGATTCCTAACGGGTCTTACTTAAGTTTAAACTTAGACCGGTTAGTTTTAAAAGAAGATATACGGTTCAAAACGCAAGATTAAGTGAAGACCGGATTAGAATGTGGTTTAGGCCCGACAAGTTTGAAGACTTGTATAGTATAGGTAAACTAAACACATTCTGGATTTTGAGACAAAAATGATAAGGTTTGACCCGTTTCGGTTAATTTATGCAAACTAGTTACATATGACTCATGAACAGGTTTCCTAAGTTAATATGCCTTAAACATGTTGTGATATCAGTAGGATACCTTCCATTATGCCCAAAACGAATTTAAACTCAAATTAAGCCCCGTAGGGGTATTTTGGTCATTTTAAAGGTTATAAAAGAGATTAAATATTAATCTGAGGTTCTGGTCTAAAATAATTAGTAAAAATATTTATTTTAATAAGTTATATCAGTAAGAAATTATATATATGTGAAATTTATCATTTATGACCAAACTATGCACCGTAGGGGCATTTTGGTCATTTCACATATGCTATAAGGGTCAAATTTGGAAATCTGAGTTCAAAACTTTTACTTACTGTTTAAGTATAAAAATTTATTCATAACATCAGTAGGTAACAAGTCTTAGGTGCTAAATATGGTTTTAAACCATACTTATGTGCCTAAATCGCATAAAAGTCGATATTTGACGATATTCGGGTTAATTAAGAAAATCTGAGATTTTGATTAGCCTCTACTGTTTAAAATAATTTATTTGATGCATAAAATCAGTAGAAAAAGGTTTGATATGTAAAGGATGTGTAAAATTCATTTTATTAGCAAAAAGGGCATTACCGTCAAATACCGAGCCTATGCAAGAAACCTATGTTATGATTAGTTTAAAATTTAACAAAAATTTCCAAAAATACCTAAATATTATATCTTAACACTAGGTGGCAATTTTGGTGTCAAAATTTGGGTTTAAATATGATTTATGCCAAAATTGCCATTTAATTAATAAAAAGTCTTCATTTTACGATATTGTGCATAACTTCTATTTTAGACCATAATCTGATGTCAAACTTTTAGGACATGCTTAAATATCAGTAATAAAGGTTTTTGTCCTCTCACATTTTCAAAAATCTCGTTTTAATATCAAAAGGGCATAATGGTCAACTATTAAGCACTTAACAGAAACATGCAATGAACTAGGATTTCTAAAGAACCAAGTTGTATAACCTTAGAGGGTTATACTAACCTATAATATGGTCCTAAAGGAACCCTAAGGCATATCTAAACTAAGCTAAATTAGGTCAGAACTGAAAGTCAAAGCAAAAGTCTACTTTTGCGACTTTCGGTTCCGAACCGAGCCTAAACTCAGAATTGTCGAGTTGAACATGCCTAGACATGTTCTTATATTATTTACCAAGTTATTTTAATGTTAAAACATGTTCCATAACCTCTGCATTGTTAGTTATGAATTAATTTGTAAAAACTGACCCGTTTGACTTTTTATTAACAAGTTTGACCCCTACAATTGACCAAGCAAACGTGGTAATTAGGAGGTGCCCTTTTGAGGGTTTAATACCTACCTAATTACGATCACGTAGCCATATTCATTGCGAACAATGGCTTGACCGCTTAAAAGTCAAAGCGTTTATCGCAAACGCTTGACTTTTCAGCTTTTTAAGCCAAATAAAAGAACTAGTCATGAAAGGAACACTTAAAAGTGGTCCTATGGATTGAATAAAACTCAAAGGTGGTTCCCAAATGCTTAGGATCCTCCAAGATGAGAAGATAGGAAGAAAGAATGAAGGTGTGAGCTTGAAAGAATGAATTCTAAGCCTTTATATAGATTTTGAGAATTGATAGGATGATGCCATGTGTTTAGGGACTTATTAGGATGATAACATGTGTTTCTAAAACCATTAACAACCCATAGATTCATCAAATGGTTTAGGAGTTTTGTGTGGTGAACAAGTAATGAATAATAATAATAATAATAATAATAATAATAATAATAATAATAATAATAATAATAATATACCCATCATGACCAATATTAGGCACACCCGGGAGTATGACCGAGCATCACGGAGTTCCCGGTTCGTTTAAAAGGTCTATCAAAGGTGTAGATTTACATGTTGACGCTTTTAGTCCTTTTAACGCACAAACTTGTGCGTATTATCGTTTAATGGCATCAAAGCCTTAAACGGCCATTATTAGGCATTGCTGTGAGTATTATCAAACATCACGATGCTTCGGGTTTGTTAAAAGGTCACTCAGAGGTAAGAATTAACATGTTGACACTTTTAACCCTTTTTAACGCACAAACTAGTGCGTATTATCATTTATCGGCATTAAAGCCCTATATGGCCAATATTATGTATTCCCCAGAATACAATCAAATATTATAACACTCCGGGTTTGTTAAAAGGTCACTCAGAGGTATAATTAAACATGTTGACGCTTTTAACCCTTCGTCGCGCAAACTTTTAATTAATTACGTAAACGGTTCCTTTCGATCAACAAGTGGCTCAAATATAATTATGAATATCGTGTGTTGTTATTCAGAGGCTTAGTTTAAGCATGTTAACACTTTCAGTCCTTCCACATTCAAAGTTTTTTTTGATTTTTCGCAAAATTAATCTCTAATAGTCGACCTTTGACTTCATTAGGGTTTAGTACACATGTCAACACATCGTTGGGCGTGATTTTTACGAGGTGTTACACAACCTTGACTCGCTTATCGTTGATCTCAGCAGCGAGTAAGAAGGTTTCCTCAATAGTTGTCGTCTTCGCAGCTTGAACGAAATCAGCCACACAATCCGGCAGAGCACGGATGTATTTCTTGATGGTGATTTCGGGCGTGGTAACTTGACCAGGGCAAATGATACTCAACTGCTTGAAGCGAGCAGTTAAACCAGCGTTGTCTCCACCATCCTGCTTGGTATGCCAAAACTCATCCTCCAGCTTTTGAAGCTCGTGGGGAGGGCATAACTCTTTCATCATTAAGTCCTTCAACTCGTCCCACATTAACCCATAAGCTGCATCATTTCCGCGCTTATTTCTCTCGGCCGTCCACCAATCTAGAGCGCGGGATTGGAAGACGCCGGTGGCGTTAACAGTATGGAGATTATCAGGACAGCCACTCTGGCGCATGGTGACTTCGATTGAATCAAACCATTGAAACATGGCCGTAGGCCCATCTTCACCGGTAAACTCTTTCGGGCCGCAGGCTTTGAACTGCTTGAAGCTAAAAGCAGACTTTGGCGAATCAGTCCTGGACTCTTCCGAAGACTTGCTAGCATTTTTGTTCAACTCACTAACAATCTACGGTAGGACTTTCACAATTTGTTTGGCGACGAGAGCAGCGATACGCTTGTCTTCATGGTTGCGTCAAGCAGTTCGGGAATAGCGCGTTCCAAATGACGACATTGTCTGCAACAGACATCGCCATAGGATTCAGACGCTATATAATCGAGTCTCACCTCACAACATACTTAACACTACTAAAGCTCAGTAACACGTCTAATCACATAAGCGCACGTTCACATAGGCACATAGGCACATAAATCACAGAAACACATAAGCACGTAGAGCATAAAAGCACGTAATCCACAGAAACCACACTATGTTTTGCACGTATTCACCTTCCTATATTGCACGTATTCGCTTATCATTCAAAGTTCGTGAGTTCTTAAATAGCGATTGCGATTAGCGAGTACACCGCGAGTAGTATAGCGAGTAGTATATCATGCGATTTGTCCAAAGGTAGTGATTTATTAGCGATTTGAGGTAGATGTGTAGTGCGAGTTGTGCGTGTCGACCAAAGCGAGAGCGAAAAGTGAATAAATCACCAAAAATCGGAACACATAAACAGGTAAAATCACATAAAACCAATGTTGTAGAAGGCGCTAGGCGCTAGTCGGGCGGTGAGGTACCGCCTAGGGATTAATCGGAATGGGATTGTTATATGTATTTTTTTCAAAATTATATATATATATACCCAATAATATAAAAATAATACTTCAAAATTCACATAAATACTTCAAGTTTCAGATAGTATAGTTCGATTTTGACCGATTTTGACTGATTCTGACCAATTTTGACCGCCTAGGACCGATTTTGACCGATTCTGACCGATTAATATAGTCCGATTAATCCGATTTTTGACCGCCTAGGACCGATTTTGACCGACTTTGACCGACTCCGATTAATTGACCGACTAGCTCAAAATTAGTCAGTAAGTAGCCGCCTAGCGCCTAGGCGCCGATTAATCGGCCGCCTAGGCCGATTTTTGCAACACTGCATAAAACACATAAAGATTCCCATATAAAAGCGACAAATCTCAGAGCTAGTAGCGGCGAAATCCAGAATCGAAACACATAAAATCGTGTATAGGTTGTCTGTGGCTGATAAACATTGACTATCTAAAGCGATTCGACCATTCACAAGGATTTTAAGTACACACTTTGGCCTTCTGGATTGTGCTCTCGCCTCGATTTTGGGAGAACGACACACATCCTTCCAGTTACAGTGTGACTCAAGTCGTTGGAGTCCATCGAGACTTTGGTGAGAGTATTATAAAACCAAAAGAGAGGTCGGAACAAGTCGTCAAGGTTCGGGTTTCACCCCTGACTTAACAGCTTTGTTCCTGTTCTTGTTGAAATAGGGAGGAAAATATGCGTTAAAGTATGGATTTCACTCCTGATTCAACGCAAATTCTCCTATTTATAAATAAAAATGCGAGTCGAACTAGCGATTCAGTCGAGAGTTTACGGTTTTCACACCTAATCTTGGCTTAATCACTCGTTCATTTTTGAAAAGTAGTGCAGTGGTAATTTTCGGCGAGTGCGAGCGGGAATAGCGAGTAAGCTCGTGCGGAACCCCTACTGGGTTCACACAAGTCGGTCTATTGGTACTTAGACTATAGACGAGGTCGTTTCTAAGACATCGACCCGAACTAGGTCGAGTCTTGCCTAATTCCCTACAGTTATGGCTCTGATACCAATCTGTCACACCCCAACCGATGACGAAAACATCGGGGCGCGACACTGAGCGAAACAGATTGTCCAGGAGTTTCCATAACAACTACGATTACCAATTATTTAAACATCACGTCCCATACCATGACATAATAAGTAGCATAGTTATTACAGACAAATCAAAGACAAATAGTTCTGTTCCGACAACTCAAGTAATAATTGTTTTTGTTTGTTTCTAGACTCCATCCTACTTGGTTCCACAAAAGCAGATAAAGCACAGCATCCTAAGCACCTGTCACATATGTTAAAATAAAGTCAATACACATAGTGTAAAGGTGAGCATACAAGTTTAATAGTATAATAGAGTTCGAAATCTTTTAAGCGTAACCAACATGTACAACGTATAATGTGAAGCATGTAAGTTATCGACAAAGATCCTATCAATACCAATGACTGCAATTTGACTGCGAGTAGCGAGTGCGCAACACATGTTTCGCCACTGCGAACACGTGAAGTAATGTCCTTAACAACCCCTGAGTGAACATGTGCTGAGTCCAAACTATAGTACTATCGTTGCTAAGACAAGTAGACAGCAATCAATGTGTAAACATAACAAACAGGCATTCATTGAGTCACGTATAACATGCAATAGCGGTTAGCGTTAAAGTGTTTGAGTTGTGTGTTCGATGTGGTTTGAATATAAATAACATATGTAACACCCAAAAGTGCGTAAAGCAAAACGGGATCGAGTATATTCACATATTGTGTTTAACAAGTAAACACTCTCTTCTATTGAAGGGAGCGCTGGGTGAGATTAGCCTGAACAGTTAACAATAGTATAAGCGAGGAAGGGCGCGTAAAACGATGCAAGTGTACCAAGTGTCGGACGGTAATCCGATCGGATGGCAATCCGATCGGATGACCATTCGGTCGGATTGACACTCGTCTGGTAAAGATGTGTTTGTGTATAATGACTTGTCTTTTGAAGTTTTCGTTGTTGCATTTTGTAAACAAAGAAGTATCTCTACCCTTCAGGTCGTTCGATCGAACGGCTGTTCGATCGGATAGCGATCCGATGGCAGGACACTTAGTGAGAACAAGTTCACAGCAGGATAGTCACCCAATCGGATGGTCTACCAATCGGATGGCAATCCGCTAGAACTGATGATGCGTTGAACATGTTGAAAATTGTTAAGTGTTGAGACCAAGTGCAATCCGATCGGATAGCTGTTCGATCGGATGGCAATCCGATCAGATGTTAATCCGATCGGATGGCAATCCGTCCCAACGATCTGATCGTCTTGGCACTTGGTTATTTTGAAAGTTTGCTGTTTGATTGAGATGGTATGACAACGCTCTAAACAACTGAAACCCCATCATGACCCAAGTTATCTGATCGAACGGGAATCACCCCAATCCGATCAGTTAACTGTTCGAGACGGGTGTTTATGTTTAACCCGAAATCAGTCGTCTCTTTGATAGAAGTCAGATCCTGAACCCACTTCACTAAGAATGAGTAGAAGATCGGAACGAGCTTCGATTCTTTCGGTTTTGAGTGCATTGTGTGTAAAAGAGTTGAAAGAAAGTTGGAAAACCATCTTTCAATCCTTTTATCCTTGAAAATGTTTAGATCTTGATGAAAACATTGTTTAATTATGTGGAAATCCTTCAGATCTAAGTTGTTCTTGGTGGAATGAAGCCAAATCTTGAAGTTCATAGAACTCCATGATGACATCACCCTAGAACATCTCAAATCTACTGATTTCACGGTTAAAAGTTAAGATCCAAAGGTGAAAAAGATGTAGAAGTGCATGTAGATCATAGAAGTACAAGATTTAGGTTGGAAACTTACAAGAATCGCGAGAAATCGAGAGAAAGAAGGTCTTGAGCGAGCTGGTCGAGCGAGAGAGTTGTCACATCACAAATGATGTGACAGGTGGGGGTATTTATAGGTTACCAAAAGAGGAAAGAGCACAAGTGTCGAATGGGTCACCGATCGGATGGCAGTCCGATCGGATGGCGTTCCGATCGGTTGGCCATCCAATCGAGTGGTCACTCGATCGAGTGGCTCTGACGAGTTTCATTTCGACGTTTTCGTTTCGCGTGTTGAGCGTTGCGATGCGTTTAAACGGGCGTGCAATGCGATAGATTTATAATAACCACACGAATACTATATCTAACATACAATCATCCTAGGTAAATTGCGTTTAGCGTTTAGCGTTTGCGATTGGGTTGCGATGCGTTAGAGTTGCGATTGTGTTTCGATTTATCACCACTAAACATAAACATAAATAAACATGCACAAGTAACACATAACTAACACACATACGTAAAACAATATCCAGAACGCATAATTCGAGTTGCGAGTGCGATTGCGATGCGATTAATGACAAGGCGATAAAACATGCGATAAATCCTCGATTATTAATAGATACTCCACATAATATAACTAAAGCAAATAAAATAAAAGGTTCGATTACAAGTCAAATCAGTAATTAAGCAAGGAGTGACAGATCGCAATTAGCAATCTTTTCTCCCTTTGACTTCAATCTTGACTTTGACTTTCGTAACACGGGGTGTTACAAGGTTTCTCGGGACATCAGTAGAAGACAAAAGAGAAACAGAGACGTACCTGAGTCGGAGACCGGCTGCGAGTGGCGGAGGCGATGCGGCTGTGGTTGAAGACGGAGGTTAAAGACGACCGCCGGTGATTGAAGGAGATGAGCGGCAGAGATGATGGTGTTGTAGAGGGTTGTCGGTTCGGAGTGAAGATGGAGGATGGTGTTTGGTGATGGAGAACGGTAGGTAGGGTGGGGTGGATAAGGCGATGGTAATGTTATTAGAGTTCAAACACAAAATGGAGTTGTGGGGAATGAGATGGTTCTGTTATTAAGGTTCAAAAATAAAATGGCCATTTTGCCCCTGAGAAAAAAGACAGAATAGCAATATTTTATAAGACAAATACGACCTGATTTCACTTTTGGACCAAATGACAATAAAACTGAAACCACAAGGACCCAGATGCAAAAGGTTTGAGATTTGGACTAAATGACCAAACCTCAGGGACCAAAATGGTAGTTTACTCTTCTAAAAAAATTTGAATGGTTAAGTGCTAAACTAGTAAGAGGTCTGAACCATTAAGAACATATATAATACTTAATCATTTAGAGGCAAATGTCTGACTAATTTAGATTAGAGGTCTTAACCATTCAAAATCAGTATAATGCTTAAGAATTCAAAGGCAAATGTCTAAACCATTCAGACATATGCTCGTGATACAAACAGTATGAACCATTAAATGTTGAACCAGTAAGAGGTCTGAAACATTAAGGGCTAAAAAACACTCCTTTTTTTGACGACAAATTTGGATCACTGACGGACTATTGGAGTATCAACGTGCCACAAGCGGAACCACCCGATCATATCCATCTTCTCCTCTACGCATAATGCCTATACACCAATTCAGGAGAAAACCCAACAAACATGGACCCCCCCCCCTGTGGGAACCAAACACATCTAACTCCGACCAATTCAGAGATGGCCTCTTAATGGGATCATTAAGAGGCTACCAAATAACCTCTCATTGTCACTATATCTCATCCATCAATTTTTTGTTCCACCCCTATATTTTGAAAACATTGCCACAATAACTTTTTATATATGAAAAACTACGATTTATAATACATCATTGTGAGTGTATAAAAATAAGAATACATTGAAATAAGTGTTTGTGGATAAGATAAAGATAGAAATAGTAGATGGAATATGAGATTTTTTTTTAAATGAGAGCTATATTTAAAAAAAATTGATTTTTAGTTGAATTATAGGGTACAAAATGGTGGATGGAATGTGAATGTTCAGTAGGTTCTCTATTTCTATCATTATAATTTAACTAAAATAAAATACACATTTTTCTTTAAACTTTATTTTTTTTTAAAACTCTCACATCAGATTCTCTATCTATATTTCTATCTTACTTATAAACACTTATTTTATTAGTTTTTTTGGTTTTATACACTCACAAAAATATATATTTAGAGATGAATAGTGAATCTTAATAATTAGGGATCTATCTTACTTATAAACAATTATTTTATTGTTTTTCTCGTTTTATACATTCACACACTTATATTCAAAGATGAATAATGAATCTCAAAAATTAAAAAAACACTGTAGTTTTGTAGGTTTTTTAAATCTTATCTCTATTTTCGAGACGTTGATAAACATGACAAAAGATAAAAAAAAAAAAAACACACTCTATTTTTAAGTACACATGAACCATATCGAGTAATTAGGCTAACTTCAACTATGTTAGGGGTGGCCATGTATGTGGTATGGTTGAGTTCAAGATCGTTTAAATTTGATCTCGCCTCGTTTAATACTTTAGTTATACATATCGAGTAACACACCCTTAAATTCCACCTGTGGGGTTTTATCGCGAGTCACGTGACAAACCAGGATCAAGCTACTAATCATGTTGAACCATTCCATAATAACTGAAAAATGTTTAACCATCACATTCAACATGAATAGTGATAATAAATAAATAATTCAGGTGGGGGCCACATTTTATATTAAAAACCTAAAAGAATCATCTTCTCCATAACCTCACCTCCACCCCTTTAACCACCGCCTACATCCTCCACTGCCTCCACCCTCCACCGCCTCCAATAACCTCCTCCACCTTCGACCGCCTCTACTACCAGATCTGAGTTAGAGAGGAAGATCGATAACACGATCAGATCTGTTGTGGATTGGAGTGAGGGGAAGATTGTTGAAGTTAGGGTTAGACATTGCTCTGATCGATCGCTTTCTGTTGTTGCTCAATGGTAGTTGTTTTGTTCTCGATTGTGAGTTTGTTTGCATCTTTCTTGTGCGATTTAGATAATCAAAGCAGTGAATTAGGGATCTGTTTGCATCTGTTGTGAGTAATTTAGATGGTTGAAAACAGAGGATTAGGGATTTGTTTGATCTAGGGTTTGTTTGCATTGTTTAAGTGCGGTTTAGATTGCTGAAAACAAAGGCGGTGGAGGGTGAAGGCGGTGGAAGGTGGAGGCGGTGGTGGGGGTGATGGCGGGTGCAGACATGGTGGAAGTACGGCGAGAATGGATAAGGCCGACACGACCCGAGTGACTGGCTACAAAACTCATAAACTAACGGTTGTCGGAGTTAGTGGGGGTGAGATTGTTGGTGACGGTGGCTCAGATGTAGTACCATGGTCGGCCTGAAGGGTGTAGCGGGGGTGAGATTGTCGGGAAGAAACATAGATGAGATAGGGGTGGGGTAGGATGGAGGGTTAGTTTTTATATTTTAATAAAATGGTGGGCCCCACTTAATTTTAGATGGTTTATTAGATTTTTTTAATAACTAGGGCATTTTAGTAATTTCACATCCACTTAAGACCAAAAACTAACCCCATCCGTGTCAGGGACTATTCGGGAACGAAATTGCAAAAGTTGAGGACTATAGCTATAATTTTAGAAAGTTAAGGACTAAAGGTGAAAAATAGGCAAA
Organism: Helianthus tuberosus; assembly: GCA_030545235.1. Classification (NCBI taxonomy): domain Eukaryota; kingdom Viridiplantae; phylum Streptophyta; class Magnoliopsida; order Asterales; family Asteraceae; genus Helianthus; species Helianthus tuberosus. Next base: position 23,694,345 of record CM060353.1, read on the forward strand.
CCATAAGAACTATCCGGATATTTTTCTCCAAAATAAAATTAGGATAAACAAGGGACCGAAATTGTACTTCGCTCAAAAAACTATTAGAGTAAACTGCAATTTTACCCCCTGAGGTTAGGGGTCATTGGCATGTCTACCCCCCTAAGGAAATAATTGCAATTTTACCCCCCACTGTTATGTCGCAACCTTACCCCCCGGCCTCAAATTTATTGACTAATCTGTTGACTATAACTTGAAATGACCAAACTACCCTTCCATGTCATCTCTTATTACATTCACTACCACTCTGTTAATCATCATCTTTTCAACTCTCCTTCACCTCTCTCTCTCTCTCTCTTCTTTCTCTCTCTAGGTTTTAGGATTCGCCGGTGATACGCTTCTCCGGCAGGCATGGCGACTGACCCGCCGGAGGGCTACGGTGACGACTTTCTCGAACAAATTCTCGCGATTCCGTCGTACAACATCACCGGATGCTTACCGGGTTTTAGAAGGAATGTTTTTCCTGTTGATCATCTCTGGGCTCAAACTTTAATATTTTGTGGTATCTAATTGATCTGCCATTGATGATTGTTTATTTGGTTTTTTTACATTATATATGCTGCACACACATGTTATTTATTGAAACTGATAATACAAATAGAGGATTAGGTTATGGCTGTTTTATGTGCAGATGAAATGCAAGAAGTTGGTGTTTGGAATTGCGAATTAAAACTGATCATCTGCATATTAGTGTTTGGGACTGCGAAATAAAACTGCTTTTCTGCATATTGGATTTAGATAGGTTCTAAGTAGTTAATGTGGTAATAAATCGGATGTCGGTTAAGGACCGATATTTGAGATATCGGTTATCGTGGTGTGATATCAGTAATTATAATATCATGTTAAATTTATATATATCGCAAATATAACACTAGCAATTCAGTTTAATGTGGTAATAAATCGGAGTCTGCACTGTTTGCACATGTAGGTCTAACTGTTGCTTACCAAATTTAGAATATATGAGGATGATATGTAACAAATGTAGGGATATAGGAGATTATATATGGTTTATGTGCTGCAGAAGACTGATATGTAAAACAGATGAGAGAGATGCAAATTGAACACTTTATGATCCGTAAAATACATGACTGGCTCACCTGTTTTGTTGCTTGCGGGGATGATGGTGGGTGGTTGTGGTCGATGGTGGGATGTTGGCAGGTGGGTGGTGATGTGTGTCATAGTCACACATTTGGGGTTTATGTTTTAGAAGTTATATGTTTGAGTTATGTGCATTTTATTATATAACAACTTTGAGTTCTTACTTCTGTAAAAATATGTCACCGGAAACCTGTCATCAACACCGGAAACCTGTCATCATCACCGGAGATGAGTGGTCGGAGAAGATGACCGGTGTTGATGGAAGTTGCTACGGAGGATGTTAAGATTGCTTAATTTATTATGATAAACATGTGCAAGATTGCTTAATTAGTGACAAAACACTGAAAAATGGTTGAGGGTGGTGGCTGGAGGTGGCAGTGGTGGTGAATGGCGGTGGCAGTGGTGGCAGGGGGTAATATCACAGAGTGCACAAAACACAGGGGGTAATATGAAAGTGCATTATAGTCATTTCAAGTTATAGTCAACAAATTTGAGGCCGGGGGTAAGGTTGCGACATAACAGTGAACAGTGGAGGGTAAAATTGCAATTATTTCCTTAGGGGGTAGACATGCCAATGACCCCTAACCTCAGGGTCATTTTAAAACTTTTAATTTGAATATTTGTACAAAAAAGCTCAAACGGACCCTACACTCCATTCCCGATTCGTCAAATAAATACACTCTTTGTAGCCGTTAGCAAAAACCCCAATTCAAAAACCGCAATCAAACACACACACACTAATTTGCCAGATTCAAAACTTTTCGATCTCACTTGTTATTATACCGTTAATCTGTTCAATCGCAGGTAAAAACTTCAACAATTGTTTTTGTATTTGATGTTCGATCGGTGATAAAGTGTGTTTTGTAACTTTTGTTAGGGTTTTGAACATTTGATTATACAGAGATGGAGTATAAGAGGAGTACGAGTTCGATGACTCCGGATCAGAGCGGAAAAGTTGGAGTCGGAATGGTTGCGAATCCGGTTCCGTTTCTTACTCCGAGACCGGAACGCAGGCGTCCGGATTCTAGAGGTGTTGATTGGGGTTCGAGTAAAGCTGAGAAGGATCGTGGTGAAGTTAATATTCAGGTTTTGCTTAGATGCAGGTATATGTTGATTTTTGATTTGTGTTTTTGTAGCTAGGTGTTTGAATTCATGTGTGTTTTTGGATTTTGCATGAGTTAATTGAAATTAGGGTTTGTTTTGGTTTTGTTGATATTACCGACAGCTGATCGAGATTAAATGAGGTTGAAAGTTGTGAGATTAGATGGAAACAATAGATTTCGTGAATGTTATATGCATGTTCTATGATTATGGAGATAGGGTGGGGTTAGATATAAGCTGTATGACTAATTGATTGAATTTACATGACAATTGTGATTCTTATTCTGTTAATCTGTTATGGTTTCTATGTGTGCATTATGGGGTGATCAAGTTAAGATTGATCTGACTCTGTATGGGATATGCATGATTCTGGATCTTGGTTTAAAAAGGGTGTGGTGCTCTGATGCGTTTTGATCCTAAATGCTGATGTGCAATGTGCGCGCATCACGTGTGTGAGGCGTTAAAATTACTAAAAAAAATTATATATAAATACATTCTCGTTATCTTTGGTCAGATTTGTCCAATCAATGACATAATTTGTTCAAATACTCAAACCCATTGCTCAATCAATGGTGAGATATGAAAAACTCGGACCTATTGCAACTGATGATCTGGTCTAAATTGTTAAAATATTGGTCAGCTGCATAATGTGATGCATTATGGAATCACACCGCCTCAATTGCAGCGATGCAATCTCATCACCACATCATGCACATTGCGCATTATGCACTCTTGATGTGCTCATTTCAAAACCAAGTTCTGGATGTGTTGAATTTGCGAAACTAGTTAAAAGTATCTCTCAAGTCCTAACTTTCTAATGTACTCATAGGCCCTTAACCGATGAAGAACAAAAGTGCAACGTACCGAAGGTGATAACATGCAATGAACACAAAAGAGAAGTCTCTATATTGCAAAATGTTGCTAACAAGCAAGTGGACAAGATCTTCACCTTTGACAAGGTACATCAGTTAATCTGTTATTATTTAATATTTCTTTTTGAAGGTTTTCGGACCCAAAGCACAATAATATGTAAACAATTATCTTATTATTTAATATTTCTTTTGAAGGTTTTCGGACCCAAAGCACAACAGAGGTCAGTATACGACCAAGCAATCTATCCTATTGTAAATGAAGTGCTTGAGGGCTTCAATTGCACAGTGTTTGCATATGGTCAAACCGGTACCGGTAAAACATACACAATGGAGGGAGGCATGAGAAATAAGGGGGGAGACTTACCTGCTGAGGCTGGTGTAATTCCAAGAGCAGTTCGTCAAATATTTGATACTTTAGAGGCTCAAAATGCTGATTATAGCATGAAAGTTACTTTTTTGGAACTTTACAACGAAGAAATAGTCGATCTTCTTACCACAGAAGACTGCACTAGACCTTTAGAGGACAGGCAAAAGAAGCCCATTTCATTAATGGAAGATGGAAAAGGTTGCGTTTTCGTAAGAGGTTTAGAAGAAGAAGCTGTGTACAGTGCAAATGACATTTATAACCTTTTAGAACGCGGTGCTGCTAAAAGGCGTACTGCAGATACATTGTTAAATAAGCGCAGCAGGTAGACTTATTCTTACTCTTAATCTTTATTGTAGAAGACATAACACTTGTTGCCTAAGTACTCTTTTTCTTGCAGTCGTTCTCATTCAGTTTTTACAATAACCGTACATGTCAAACAAGCAACGGTTGGTAGTGAGGACCTTGTTAAATATGGAAAGCTCAATCTTGTTGATTTGGCAGGATCAGAAAATATTTCTCGATCAGGTGCCCGAGATGTAAGGAAAAATAGATACATTTTTTTTATTTCCAAAAATGCTATTGTCTTTCTGTTATTAGTGACAAACTGACAATTGTTTTTATTGATTGTGTAGGGTAGAGCAAGGGAAGCTGGAGAAATAAACAAGAGCTTGCTTACTTTGGGTCGTGTCATTAATTCACTTGTGGAACATTCGGGTCATGTGCCTTACAGGTTTGTGTTGATATATAGATATACCTTCTAGTGATACATTTGTGTCCATGAGTAGAGGTGGTCGGTTGGCCACTTTTCTAGCCCTTGTTCATTTATAATCGAGTAAAATGCCTTTTTTCGCATTTGGATGCAAAAAGGTTTGAAATCTTGCCAATTTTATCTGGCTCGTTAACTCCATCCATTTTTTCCGTTAAGTAATGGATATTTCCGTCTTTTTTGATAATTTAAAGGGCGATACAGTCTTTTTCACTTTATGTAAAATGGCCGAATTGCCCTTTAAGTTAGCTAAAAAGACGGAAATACCCTTGACTTAACGGAGAAAAATGGATGGAGTTAACGAGCCGGATGAAAATGACAAGATTTCGAACCTTTTGGATCCAGATGCGGAAAAACAAACCTTTGGACGAAAGTCGCAAAATTGGCCAAACCTCAGGGACGAAAATTGCATTTTACTCTTTATAATTAATGCATTATTAATGATTACCACCACAATAGTAATCAAAATCTTTCAGTGAAACTAAATAGGAAGCTGCATGCTCGAAAAATAGACTATGAACAGCTTTCACCTGTAAACACAACCCAAATCGACATGTTATATGTTTAATTGTACAGGGACAGTAAGCTGACAAGACTGTTACGCGACTCACTTGGTGGGAAAACCAAAACATGCATCATTGCAACGGTTTCTCCATCTTCTCATTGTCTAGAAGAAACATTAAGCACTTTAGATTATGCACACCGTGCTAAAAACATTAAGAACAAACCAGAGGTCAGCATGAATTTAGTTATCTTTCTTACACATAATTATATATATGTGTATGTATGTATGTATGTATGTAACCATGTATGTATACCACGTACACCTAACGGTATTTGAATGTATATAATTTATTGCAGGCAAATCAGAAAATGTCAAAAGCTATGCTTCTGAAAGATATGTATTTGGAAATAGAGAAAATGAAACAAGGTTTATATTGCATTATCCATAATTTGTGACATGATTTAGTAATGTTGCATATGAATATGTATATCATATTACAATTTAAGCAGATCTTCGAGCAGCTAGGGAAAAGAACGGTGTTTATATTTCACATGAAAGATATGCACAAGAAGAAGCTGAAAAGAAGGTATGCATCCATGAAAGTGCCTTGACTTGTTTGACCCGTTCCATTTTTAGTCAACAATTTCTTTTATTTATACGTGATTATGTTGACGATTGCGTCATCTTCACAGCTGAAGAACGAAAAGATAGAGCAACTGGAGACTGATCTAAGCCTCAACGAGAAGGTAAACTAGTTATAGCTTTTCTACCTTTACTTCGTGACTCAAAGCACTACTAATAAATGAATATGTTTTATATATAAATTGTAGGAAGTAAATAGATATCGTGAGCTCTACGAAAGTGAACAGGAAAGGAGTTCGAGTTTAGAACGGGATCTTAACCATTGCAAGGTATGAAATATTTAGTAAACTTATGGAAATGAATTAATGAACTTTAATTTTGGTTAATTATAGTTTTTGTTAATATTGAATTCAGGAAAATTTGGAGAAAAGTAACAAGGCGTTGTTAGATATTCAAGGAAAACACAAGGAAGCCATGTTAATGCTGAAGAAGAAAGATTTTTTCATCTCCAAACTTTTGGATTCAGGTCAATTGGTCAAACATACATCAACGCCTTTGTTTTTACTTCAATGTCAATTCTGATTTTTCTTTGTCTAAAAAAACAGAAAACTGTCTAGTTGAACATGCCAAAGGTCTGCGAAACAAACTACAAGATGCATCAGAAGACGTGACCAAATTATCTTCCAAAATAGGTATATCCATTTTCCTCATAAAGTTGTCATTTTTTCCCATTTAAACTAATATCATAATGTTGTGTATACTGTATAGATTATAAGAGCAAGTTAGAAACAGAAAACAACGGGCTGCTTACGTCATTTAGTAATCAGCTACATCACAGCTTAAAAGACCTGCAAAAAGTTTTTATAAGTTCGGTTTCACAACAGCAACAACAAATGAGATCGATGGAAGAACACGTCTCTTTGTTCCTCGATAGTAAACATGATGTATGGATATTTCTCTATGGTTATGTTTTTAATTTATATTCAAAATTTACAAATTCATCACTGATTTATCTGTACTTTTATTTACCAGAATGCCCAGATCTTGGAATCTAGAATCGACAAGATAACAGATACATACACTTCAGGCATGACGGCATTAAAGAAGCTTGTTGACACACTGCAAATGGAAGCTTCATCTGATTTACTTAACATGAAGTCCAAAGTATCTAATCAGATAATGGCAGTTGAGAATGTATGGAATCTATTTTTTTTTTTTTTTGGCAAAAGAATTTATCACCGCCTTTTGAAAACAATATTTTTTTTTTTTCCTTTTTGCATAACATTTACAAACATTATTTTGCTATTGTCTGTACACAGATCATTCAAAATGCAGTTATGGAGGCTAAAAGTGCCACCTGTGATATTCAGAAGTCTATATCCGATCAAAAGCAAATGTTGGCTTTATCTGCTCAACAACATGAAGAGGTAAGTCTTTTTTCTAGGAGTGCAAACGAGCCGAGCCCGACCAGGCTCAAGCTCGTCTTGGTTCGAGCTTTGAAAACAAAGCTCAGCTTGTTGGTAGTTTATCAAGCTTGGGCTCGGCTTGTTTATTATCTCTTAATTAATATATTAAAATTAAAATAATATAAATAATAGACTCGTTTAGGCTCACGAGCTCGATAAATAAAGCTCGGGCTTGTTTACTAAACAAGCTTATTTTAGGTTCTCGGGCTTGGCTCGTAAACAAATTTAAATAAGCTCGGCTCGTAAACAAGTTTAAATAAGCTCGGCTCAGCTCGTTTACTAGACAACTTTAAATAAGGGGTAAATGTTATTAAATATTAATAAAAACTAATATTACACCAAAGCTCGAGAAGGCTTGACGAGCCTGACGAGGTTAACATGCCAGGCTCGAGCTGTGGCTCGATAAATAAACAAGCTTTATTTAAGCTCAAGCTCGGCTCGGGCTAGGCTTGGCTTGTTTCGAGCTTTTTCTCGAGCCGCTCGGCTAGTTTGCACCCCTACTTTTTCGCTTCCTTTTTTTATATAAAAAAGTTTCAATTTATTACCTCTTATTTTTTCCAATAAATATTCAACACATGTAAATATTCGCTTATTCGGTACGGTCTTGATTTTTTTCTTTCTAATTGTATAGGGACTACATAAGAGTTTGGTTTCGGCACACAAAATCTCTACGGCAACGATTAATTTCTTCAATAGTCTTAGTCAGCAAGCTACTAAACTGATGGCAGCTCTCGAACAAAATCATAAAACTCGATCTCTTGAGCTAGCAGCATTCGAGAGAAACTTCAAGGTGAAGAAGCAATAATATCGATATATTATTTATAAACAAGTATGCGACTTTCATAATAACCTGACAAAAGATGTTTTTTTTTTTTTTTATTTCACAGGAAGATGCAGCTAGAGAACAACAGCTGGCAATAGAAAACATTTCTGAAATTTTAAGGAACTTAACATTAAAACAAACGTCAATGGTAAGCTGGAATCTGTCTTCTGAAAGACCCTTTTGTACATATCGCGAGTTTGTGACAAAAAAAGTTAATCCATAACCAATTTTTATGATCAGGTTACTAATGCATCACGAAAGGTTGACGAATCAAGTTCACAAGATAACGAGAAGTTGTTGAAAGACTTGTCTGACATGGTGCAAATTACAAATGACGGAAAACGTGAGGTGAATGAATATATGGAGACATCGAAAACTCATTACGCAGAAGACACGTTTATTTCAACTGAAAATCGAGCTGTTTTGGAGAATTGCCTTGAAGAGTGGTAATTATTATTATTTTTATGTTAGTTAAATACTAAATACTAGATGGTAATTTATGAGTAAAATGCCATTTTCGTCCCCAAGGCTTGCCATTTTCATGTGGTTCGTTAACTTCATCAATTTTTCTCGGTTAAGTAAAGGGTATTTCACTTTATGTAAAAAGACTGAATTATCCCTGGCTTAACGGAGAAAAATAGATGGAGTTAACAAGCCGGATGAAAATGGCAAGATAGTTTTAAAAAACAAACCTTTAGACGAAAATTGCAAAACTGGCCAAACTTCAGGGACAAAAATGACATTTTACTTGTAATTTATTTACAAGGTAGTTTTAACATTTATGGAGAATTGACTTGCAGTACAAACAAGATCGGGAAGTCTTTACAACACTGGGATAACACAAAGTTAGTTATCGATCAACTTAATGAGAGTAGTATGGTTGATACGGAATCATTTATAAGGTACTATTATACACACATGCACTTGAACAACAGTTTTTTTTTTTTCTTTTTTGCATTTTTTGACCACTTAAATATTTTGTACAGCGAAACGATTCGTGTAAATAAACTCAGAAGTGAAGATATTGCTGCAACACATATGTCTATGGATGCATTGTTTAAGTCAGATGCTAGTGATCTGAAATCATTTGTTAATGGTAATATTGATAATCATAAGTGAATACAAAGTTTATAGAATTTATGTACCTATGAACCGTTAATTTGATCGGGCACGTTGTATTACAAGCAGATTCGTTGATGCTGGACCAAAAAATGAAAAAAGAGTTTGACTCGAGGTCAAAGATGTTTTCGGATCACCTGACATGCTTAAAAGACAAGCATGGTGACACAACAGAAAATATGCTAAACCAAGCTGAATGCCTAAAGAAAGACTATCAGGTAAACTGTAGTTACTACTATGTCAACTAGGTAAAATATGCCAACCCGACACGAAAAAAACAGGTCGAGTTCGGGTTGACTCATACATATAAAAATGAGTTGACCCGTTAACGCGTTTAACTATTTAGAAAAAAAAACTTTTATATTTTTGTTTTTTCCATTTCTATTTTACGTGGTTAGTTATAATAATGTTAGTTTTGACATATTATATTATTTGCTTGTCACACTCGTACTCATCATTAAACATGTTATCGATAACCCGCTTAAAACCCGACAACTCGCTTATAAATCGTCAACTTGTAGACTCGTTCAAAATACGGGTTAAACAGGTCGGGTTCGGGTTGACCCGAATTTATGTGTGCAGGTTAGAGTTGAAATGTTTGACCCCGAATAATATGGGACGGGATCGGGTTGAACATTTCAACCATCCAACCCTTCAACCCGACACGATTGACACCCCTAAAACTCATTAATGAGTAAATGGATCAAATATGTGACCTTAATACAATATTATCATCACTCTTTAGTCATCACTGTATATGATTCTTCTTGTTTTTTATTACGTATTTTCTTCTTGTTACTTGTGACGTGTATTGATGTTGGCGTAACATATAATAGGTTGATCATGATTCAACTCCAACAAAACATGAAATAGATGTACCTAGCTTGACATCCATCGAGGCATTGCGAACACCGTCTTTTACAGATCTTTTAGCAACAACAAATATTGTTTGCGAAAACCGACAAACTTATGTGGAAAATGGAAGCAAATTGAAATATCATCATCAACAAATAACCTCAGGATCTCCAAACAGAAGCCCCTTTGCAGATGTTAACTAATTTTTTTTTAAGGTTATATGTCATATATGCAAAATCATGATGTACCGATGCAGTTTAAGATTAGAGTATACTCATCTACTGATGAGCATGAATGTTGTAATGAAACTGAGTAAGCTAAATTTTTATTGTGGTATTTTATCGTAAATTGTATTGTTTATTCCTATCAGTTTTTTTATATCTTATAGTTACAAGCATTCTACTGAAGATGCTATTAGAATTATATCAAGTAAAAAGGACCTTTTTATACAATTCTAAAAAGTTAGAAGGATTTTAATCAGGCAAAAAAAGGGTTTTTTTTATTATTTTTTTTACTCCAGGGACTTTGTAGTTAAGTTGTATGCAAAACTAAAGTCAGGAGACTTATTTGCCGATTTTGTAACTGTTATAATTTTGACAGTTAACCTACGATTTGCTTATTTCTAGTTATAAAAACCTTTAGCTAAAAGGGGAACAGGAAAAACAACTTAAAAATCACTTAAGTCTATTTTTTGATGCTTACATTCTCTTAAGTAGGTTTTTAAAGGCTTTGATAACTTTTTAATGGTAATTTTTATAATCATAACTAGCCATTGATTCTTTATAAAGTGGACTAAAAATGTCCGCGTACCAACCACTTGACCCAACCTGACCTTTCTCGACCTGCTTCAACCCTTTCGTAAAAAATGACCCGTTTCAATCCTAAACACGTTGAACTTATTCCTCAACCCGCACATTTTGTCACCCTACAACGTAGTAATATTAGATTTGCATTTCGATATCATACTTACATAAGTAGGTTTTATACATTGATTAGATTTGCATTTCGATATCATACTTACATAAGTAGGTTTTATACATTGATTAAAAAAACTACTATTTCTTATACATTAGCCATTAAGGTTAATGTCTTTTTTTTGCTATTTCATTCTATTTCCATGTTTTTTGTTTTTTTTTTTTTTGTAATTAACCGATTGATGGAGTGCTTGGTTCTACAACTACCGTTAAGCATACGTCAACTGTCTGATTATCTTTATCACATACTCCATCTGCTGATTTGATGATAGTAATAATCTTGTGACAATCATTCTGTTCAGATTCTTTATCCAATATTTGTTCTTCTGGTGCCACTTTACCGTCAGTCGGAAGCTCTTTATCCTTGCTTTTACCCCACACAACCATATAAAGCCCTGCAACTATGACAATAGCTCCAAGAACCCTGTGAGAGCATAAATTAGATGTAAGTTTTTTTTTTTGTTCATGTGTTAAGGTAAATGATCAAGATTTGTGAAAAAAAAATAATATTTACCTTCCTATATATGTTTGCTCTGCTAGAATAATGGAGCCCATAACAGCTACAATTATCATACTCATCGGACTGAATGCCGTCACGAAAACAGGACCCCTATCTTTCATTATAATCCCTTGGATGTAATACGCGAGACCCGAACATATTATGCCCTGGATAGACATAAATATAAGTTTTATTAATTATTATTAAAGCATAAAACCTTCTAAATGATTTGTTCGAAAATTTGGATTTATATTGAAATGATGGAATTTTTGTAATCACACCCGGAGAAAGTTGGAGAATTAGTGTCTTGACTCGAACAATTTTTTTTATTTACTTAGTGAAAGATCCTTACACTATAGAGTGTTGCTAGAAGAGTGGTATCCCACTTAATAGCCCAAACTGCATAATTCCCTCTCTCCATTACTAATGCTACTATTGATCCCTCAATTGAGCCCAAGAAGCAAATCCAAGCGGTTAATGATAGCGCAACCGGATAAGACTTGAGTGTAATTGCCTACAAATTACAATAAAAACATTTAGAAATTGTTGATACTTAATAGTACTTGATTATCATGTCTATCAAACATATAACTACTTCTTACTTGTAAAACCATGAAGCAAGCCCAACTAAAAATTCCAATTGTGATCATAATAGCTCCTTTTAGAGAATGATGCAAATCTACCCCATTGTTTGTTACATTTCCGCTATGTCGTCCTTTTGTCCAAAATAGCTCTAAAACCGGGCCTTTAACCAGTGTCATAACCATGGCTCCTGCAATCGTTGTAATTGTTCCAACTACTTTGGCTTGGCTGCGAATACTTTTTAGGTTGACCACCTCTAGCCTGAGTCAACCAAACCAAAATTCTCCAACTTATTAAAAAACTACCCTTCACAAACACTCTTAATTAATGTGTATCTTATGATTATGGTTATAATAATTTAAACTTCAAATAAATCGACTTATGATGTTGTATGCGTTATTACTTATGTTTGAATAAAATAATTTTCCATAGTAAATTAATGTGTTACTTATGTTTCATTCTCTTCCCCTTTTGCTATTATATTATTTGACCCGTTTGACATAAGCACAACCGAAATCTACCCTTTCATAGGTAAACGGGCCACTTATAGTTTCTTTGATCCTTTCGGTAATACTGGTTTTATGTGCATGAATTTATCGTAAGTTCAAACAACATATACTGTGACACACGCGTTTTATTATTTGTTAACTTATTTTTTTTTATTTACCTTAGAATGCATGCCAAGACAAAAGTTATAGCAGGAAGAACATTGGACATTGAAACTGCAAATGTTGCTGTTGTAGCTTTCATTCCTAGAAAAAACAGATTTTGATCAATAACTGGCCTGCCAAACAAAAAACACACATTAGTTAGTTAATAATAATCTTTTTTCTTATTATTATTAAGAAAAATTTGAACTTACTCCAACAGTGCAAGCAGCACAACCTTCATAAAAATCGATTTGGTCATCTTCGGCCTTATTTTCCTGTTACAAGTAGCGAAAATATGAACATAAATAAAGATTACAGTCTTAAACTGGTGTGTTTGTGATCGATTGACATTTTTGGATGATCAATTCATTTGATTTGAGTATGCAGACAAATATATTTTTTTTTCTCCTACCAACAAATGTCATACATCGTTGAGTATTTATACGGTTAAAAACTAACAGACACACCTAAATAAACAGACACAATGTTTCCTAAAATATACAACTTTGACTTTTTTTTAAACACACTTTGACTTTTATTTGACTTCCTAAGTATTTATAATTTCTTGATTAAAAAATCATTTTCAACAGTCTCTCTGAGAGAGAGAGAGAGAGAGAGAGATAGTTACTTGTCTAGAACAAGGGCGAACGGGGCTATGACGATGGTGGCAACAACATGGCGATAAACAACGAATACATAGTTACTCATTCCTTTATTTAGAGCAACTTTAGAAATAACACTCATTCCTGCAAACCCGAATTGCAAAAAAATGACTGCAAAAAAGGGTTTCCCCTTTCTAAAAAACTCACTCATTCGCTCACTCGCTACTTGCATACTCATCGCGATAGTTATGACTTATGGTAGTTTATAACACTTGTGTTAATTGTGTGGAAATATGCTACCCACTGATGCCTATTTATAGAAGACTTCAGCAGTGAGAATAATCATTTCAGATACTAATTTAGTAATTTGCATGCTTACTCATCCCCACCATATTATGCATGGGAGTTTCTTTTTTATAATTTCCTACTTTGGAAATATATAACAAAATATCACCAACTTTTTATAATGATTATTTGATCCTTGCTTTGGTGTATAGTTATAACATTTAACATTTTTTGGCTGTTTTGCAGGACTACAAGGATTTGACCCTTTAGCGACGACCACTTTCAGGATTCTACTATATGATTTCGGTAAGTTTTTTCGGTTGACACGAATTGTTTTTGCTAAGTTGTGATCTAAGAAAGTAATGAAGTTAACCCAACTTGAATTTATATTTTTATTTTTATTTTAAAGCATGAGTTTTGAATTATCTTTTTGTTATATAATAGGAAATATGTTTTTTCATAGGAAGTCTAGGAAGTAGTCTTATCCTCGAGATTGTGTAAAAAAGAAACGTCTGATTTGAATCAAGTGTAGTACGGTCCATCTAACATACGATATTTTTTTTTTAAATTACATCATAAAAATAAGCGTTTTTTATCTTTAAAATAGTTACACTATTGATGTATATTAAAAAAAAAAAAAACAATGACATGGTATGCCCAGTTCATTGTGTCTTTGAACATAAAAAATACACAATGACCTCGGTATAACAAGTTCATTATGTTTAACAAACAGAATAAAAACACAATGAACATACCCATGTCGTTGTGTTTTTCTAAACACAATAACCTGGGTATGCCCACTTTATTATGTTTTCTAAACAATCAAAAAGTCCAATTCGCGTGTTGAATTTGGGCGGTGGTGTTGTGGTGGGTGATGGTGGCTGTAGTGGCAGTGGTAGTGGATGGTGGTGGTCAAGGGGAAATATAGGGTTATATGAGATTAATTGTAATGGACTCATCATCATAGTAAATTCCACTAATAGCAAAGCTATGGTAGGGTCTGAGGATGGATGGTAAGATATAGACAACCTTACCTCTACCCGTAGGAATATAGAGACTATTTTCAGTGAGACTTCTGGCTCTCAGTGTGACCCCCGACTCGATAAAAGTTTGCATCAAGTCTTGGACGTTAGGCACATAACAGTCCGGAATCAACACAAAGGCCGATTGGTGCATGTACCCATTTGTCTTTCGGCTATCAATGTCACCACGTGATCATGATTAACCGTTCGCCGTTTTTAACGTTATCTTCACGAAATTAGTAAAATAGCTTTAAAATTGGTGCAATTTCACTTTTGTCACCTGAGTGCCCACATATATCTACCTCTAATGCGCACACTGCAAGCGGAACATATATTTATAATGGACTAAAATACCTTTCTCCTTGTTTTTATAACTTTGTCATATGTCACTCTATTATTTTTTCTCATTCTTCTTAGGTTATTGAAACTTTCTATTTGGTCCTTAATGAACAAAACTCATATCCAAGGTTTAATTAGTTAAAAAATATCAGATACCGGAAAGTAAGTAACAATCAGGTTTATTAACTTTGGTTAGTTTAATTTCCTGTCTAATATAAAACTTTATGTGTGACATTTACATGTATGAAAAATATATATTCTAAAAATAAAAATATATAATTTCTACCAAACGAGAGTGGGTATTATAATCTTTATGATGCTAGTGATATTTGAGAATCCTACTCCTAATATTAATTTTAAATTAAGTGGATGAATGGATAAAACATCTTTAGAATAATGAACTCAGATATTTTATTTGGTAAAGTATTAACTTTGAGAATCCTTGACCTGTAATGAAGTTGATATGGTGGGTCAGAGAACTAAAAGTCTTAGGATGGTCATTAAGATGCTACCTCTTAATGGAACCATTAAGAATTTTACCAATGAGAAGGTAGAAGAATGTGACATGTGATGATTTATCATTCAGAGGTTACCTCTTAACCATTCAGACTTGAGGTTACCTCTTATTCATTCAGAGGTTTTAAACCATTAAGAGGTAGCATCTGAATGGTCATTAAGTCCTTTGGTTGTGTACAAAAACCTTAGGGGTTGTTTGTTTAGCTCTTAATGAGACTTTTAATGGTTTAAATCTCTTACTGGTTCAGCATTTAATGGTTCAGACCTTTTGTTTTATGAGCAAATGTCTGAATGGTTCAGACATTTGCCTCTGAATGGTTAATCATTATACTGAGTCTGAATTGTTAAGACCTCTAATCTGAATTGGTTAGACATTTGCCTCTGAACGGTTAAGCATTATATTGGCTCTTAATGGTTCAGATCTCTTACTGATTCAGCACTTAACCATTCAGAATTTACCAAACGGCCCCTTACTTATCATTGAACCAATTGAAATAGCTAAAATTTGTTAAACTTTATACTACGTTGTTGTGTAACACCCCGAAAATGGATTTGGTAATCAAACTCCGTTAATACTAAAAGACGGGTAACGTACCGTTAATAGTAAAAATAACCCGGTAAATATTTGGATTTAAATAAGAAATCCTAATATTTTATACGAACGAATCAAAGTTTTAAGGAATTAAGTTTATAAGAGCCTGAGTTAACGGGACTTAAAATAAAACGGGTTATAACTCCCGGAACCCACTAAATAACTAGGAATATCAACCTAGTTAGTCTAGTGTTTTAAAAATAATGAGGAACTTGATGTAGTAACCTTTATAAACCTGGGTAAAGTTGAGGGACTAAAATGGTTAAAGAGAGAAAATGGGTTTTTTATTAATTAAAATTAAAAACACCAAAACACACACCTTTGTGTGTGTTCTGGTCGTACAAAACATAGGAGTCAAGAAGAGCTCTTAAGCTCAAACCCTAAAACACAGAAATTCATCAGATTGAAGGAGCAAATCAAGCCCGAATCGAAATCCAAGCATAGATTAATGATCCCCATTGCAAGGAGATCATAAGGTATGTAAAATTTGACAAAAATTCTCTACTTGAAATTCTCATGAATTTAGAGAACTTGAAATCTGATGATGCATGTATGAATTGTAGATGAATTAGGAACATTAAAATGTCTAGGAGTAAACCCTAGACAAGTACATGCTGAAATTATGCTAATTCTAGTGAAATCCATGGTCACCATTGTAGGTGACTTGTGGGTTATGTAGAACTTGATAAACACTAGGAAATTTGGGGTTGTTCTAGTGTAATTTGACATATGTAAAGTTATTTCAGAATTGTAAAGGCAAATAATTGTGTTAGATAGTTGATTGATGAAAATTTGGGTTATATGACAAGTTATGAGCTTGTTAATGAATTATGTAAAGTTATACCCGTTAGGTGTTCGCTAAAATGCCTAAATGAAAAATAAATGTTGAAAA
Source organism: Helianthus tuberosus (assembly GCA_030545235.1). NCBI lineage: Eukaryota > Viridiplantae > Streptophyta > Magnoliopsida > Asterales > Asteraceae > Helianthus > Helianthus tuberosus. The sequence goes on from CM060353.1 coordinate 23,710,891, forward strand.
TCGGATAAAAACGCATGTTTGATGGATATGGCAAATTGTGCGTTAAGACTTATAAAAAGGGTTCTAAACGGATTGTGAATTGAACTCTCTAGGCGAGGAATCCGGATCGTCAAGTGGACAAGCCGGTGGAAATACGCGTTTGAAAAGGATGCTTAAAAGGTACGTAACTACGATTCCGTTACGTTATGCTTGATTTTGTATTTTCGCTAGTAGACTTTAAATTAGCATAATACATGGAATTGGAAATTTGTTGAAGTGACGAAGATCATTAGGTAAATAAACGGGTCAAAAGGTGAAATTATCACCCGTTGACAATATCGACTAATGGTTTGTCGAGTTACATGTTTATAGGAATAAATATCAAATGGATACGCACATCGCTATTGCTTAGCGGCTAATAAGTCAAGGTATTGAAACGGGTTAAAATATTGATCCGAGCCAGGTATGTATAATGATTCAACTCATCATGTAGAATTTGGAGTTCTATAAGAGTTAGACAAGGTTAATATATAGATATTCGGTTATCTTTTAGGTAAGCCGAATAAATTGAGTTATGATTATAATGTTTTAGGAGCACATGGGTTTACAAACAAGAACTATGGTTAAAAGGTCGGATTTTGAGTCAAACAAGTATTTAAAAGTTCCTTGTAATAATAAGAAGGATGAAAATTTACCAAATTGCCCTTATAGGCTAATTTGAACAAACGACCCTTAAAAAGGGGTTCGAAAACGATTTTTATGATTAAATAGATGCTTAGAATAAGAAAAGATAGTGAAAGATGTAAATTCTTGGGTCGAATGACTTTATATGAGTCTTTGACGTAAAACAATAATCCGAGGGGTAAAACTAGGGATTTATAGATATCCACATTTAATCCACCACACGTATAGTTGTGGTGGAAGATTACTTGATAAGAAATGTAGGAATATAAATGCTAGAAATGAATGAAAGCGATTTTAAGCTTTAAAGCGCTTAAATACCCTTAATGGGTCAAAATAAGCACTTGAGCGTAAACGGGTTCTATCTAAGTAAGAAACCCATGATTTATGATTAATTTGATAGGAGATATTAAAATTATGATTCTCATGAGTTTATAGATCAAGTAAACATGTTTGTTTGTTAAAATCGCGAACGGGTCAAAATTTGGTAAAAAGGGTAATAAGCCGAAGACTTAAAAGTCTTAAATTTTGTTAATCCGGATGTTGGATTTTAACTCCATGTGATGGAGGATTAAATTACAAACACGTAGGAAGAAACGGTAGGTCAAACGGACAAGCGGATTGAAAGATACGAAAGTTTTCGTGTCAAAAACGGCAAAAAATGGGAGTTCTGATACAGGGGCCACCGTAACTTACGGTGCCCACCATAAGTTACGGTGGAGCTGAAAGCTTTACGGTAGCTTCCTACTGATTTAAGGTAGGGGCACTTTATACCAGGGGCCACTGTAACTTACGGTGCCACCGTAAGTTACGGTGGAGGTCAGTTTTATATCCTTGTTTTTGGAATCAAGACATCCATGTTGGAATTTCTCGATTTCCTTGTTTAATTCGATTATTCGACTCAATCATCCTTATTGTACTAATTATTTAATTATCAAAACTAACTTTTAAGTTGGTTTTGATTACAGGTGAATGTCAAGAGTCCCGGATGAAGATCAAGCATCGAGCAAGAACCGAACACACGTTATACGAAGCTTCCGCAATGCTGTTTCGTCGTTATTCTAAAACAATGAATTAAATTACTCTATGTTGTTTTGCTTTCAAGTTTAGAAAAGTTTTAACAACCCTGTATTTTCCTTGTAATTGTGGTTGTAATCATATGATTATGGACGTAAATTATACGAAAAACGTAAAATAATAACAGGGTGTTACATGTTGTCTTGTAGGTAATGGGATAAAAACTAAACTATACAATAACAAAATGTAACGTTTTAACTAAAAAATAAATAAAATAAAAAATATGTGATTGGTTGATATGTAGTGAATCCTACCCGTCGCCTCCTTCACACCTGTTGTTGCTTTGGCGGTAAATTATTGACCTCCTCTTGACTGTCGCTTGGTATTGTTTTTCACTTGGATGAGTTTGACATAAAGCCTTAGCTTTCCTCACTTCGTGCATAGTTCCTGGTCACTAAGTTTAGTTGAAGATGATCATTTATCCTCTCCGATGTTGGAAGCATACTTAAGGGGCGCGTCATTCCTCTGAGCGGGGGAGTTGCCTCTTCCTTTCCTAGGGGAGGGGGGATTACCTACCCCGTCTTCAGTGTAATTTTTTTTAATAATAAATATTATTACACAAATTATTTTATATTACTTCTTTTGCTTAGTTTTGAACCCTGGACTTCCTATATAACAGGCATGTGCCTTTATCAAGCGGGCTAGCCTCACATTTCTACTTTTTATCTATAATACTATATTAAGAGAACTGAGTTTTCTACCATTTTCGTAATTTTGCCTAGGTACAAATCTTGAAGCACCATGTACAAATGAAGCAAGCCATTTTAGAGGGGGGAAACTTGGACATTATCCAAAGTTTTAAGAAACTTTGAGAGCAATCTAGACATTTCATCCATGGAATCCATGCCTACTTATGTCTTCCATTAATTGAATTAAATTAAGGAATTAAATAAAAGTTTTATAATAATTAAAGGAATTAATTGATTAAATTAAATGTTAGACATGCAACCTTTGGGATTTTCATGATTTAATAGTATTGTATTCTATTTCTTGGTTTTTATGTCAATTATACAATTCATGAATTGGTATATTAATGATACTACCACAATACTTTAAAAGATAAACCAGGTGAAACAAACCATGCAAACTGCATGCCAAAAACGATTACACCTTAACTTTAGGTTTCATTTATGATACTGATTTAAGAGAACTGGGTTTTCTAACCTTTTCGTAATTTTGCCTAGGTACAACTCTTGAAGCACCATGTACAAATGAAGCAAGCCATTTTAGAGGGGGGGAAACTTGGACATTGTCTAGAGTTTTAAGACACTTTGAGGGCAACCTAGACATTTCATCCATGGAATCCGTGCCCACTTATGTCTTCCATTAATTGAATTAAATTAAGGAATTAAATAAAAGTTTTATAATAATTAAAGGAATTAATTGATTAAATTAAAGGTTAGACATGCAACCTTTGGGATTTTTATGATTTAATAGCATTGTATTCTTGGTTTTTATGTCAATTATGCAATTCATTAATTGATATATTAATGATACTACGACAATACTTTAAAAGATAAACCAGGTGAAGCAAACCATGCAAACTGCAGTCCAACAACGATTACACCTTAACTTTAGGTTTCATTTATGATACTGATTTCCAGTTAATTTTATTCAGTCCTAGGTGATATGTTATATTTGTTCTTTCATCCAACCATTGTTACGCATTTCAAGTTAATTTATCATAACTCACATGTTTCGTTTTGTAAGATAAGAGTGACATGTTGGGTTTTGTAACTAACAAACTTCATGCTTAAAAGTCAACATTTATAATACATATCATAAATGAATATGATATCAGTCGGGATACCCGCCGCATTCTTTAGTTAAAGCTTTGGTCATCGCAATGTTATAATCTATAAACTTTGTTTATAATCATTAGGGGTAACTTTATAGAAATGTAACCAAGTTTGCAAATTGTTCAAATTAAGTCATTGAAACTTTTTTTGTCTCTCTAAAGTCATTGAAGTTTTATTTGTTATTATAATAATATGTAATTACCAGGTTACCAGGTCACTAGTGATGACGTGTCAGGTTACATTAATTTTTTTTATCTTTGATAAGATGTGGAAAATATATATAACCACATGGATTTTTTTATTAAAAAAACAAAAAAAAAATCACATTTAATTCTAAAACTTACAATTTAATCAGTTTTAACTTTGAAATTTTTTTTTTTTTGTTTTTTAAAGCATAAAGTTATATTTTTATTAGTTTGCATTTTTTTATTTATACTAAAACACTTTACGATGTGATTTAAAATACTTTTTTAGTCGTTGTTCAAAATTTAAAGAACACCACTACCTCTAATGCTACCAGCTCCATGTTATGAACTTCATCATTCTTGGCTTTCTTAAATCCACCATTCTTTTTGATACCATCAATATGAAATCAGTAAACATAAAACAAAAAAAAGCATCAATCATTCTCTTCCTTTCCGCCATCGCCATCCCATTAACCATCTCGAAGAACCACTAAACATGAAACGTCACTAGTTACAGATCGCGAAAAAAGAAACCATACATGGTTTTTCGTCGTCAAAGGTTGCCAGCCGAAGGTTCGCTGAATTGTTGGCTGGGTCATCATTGAAGGTAGGTCGGTTGTCGGAAGGTCTGAAACGACGGTTGTCGGAGGGCCAGATTGGGTTAGGAGGGTCGACGAAGGGTTCGGTGATTGTGTTAGGCCCTAAAGTGTGAGACTGACGCATCAAATTAACACAACGGGTCATGGTTACGAACTGGGCTTTATCGGGTTAGTTTATATTAGGTTGTGGACCTTTATAGGTCACTTGGGCCAAGCTTTAGGCCATGTGGGCCAAGCAGGCCCAAGGGAAGCCCATGTAGGGAAGTGGGCTTGAGTTAGTATAAAAACAAGTTTCTAACTTGTTTTTAGGTTTGAACCTTTGGAGCCTCATAGTTTTAGAATTTCCTACAGAGAGTTAGAGAGAGGCGATTTGGTGGTGTAGGAACTTGTACCAGACGGTTTTGCTAGTTGATAGTAATAGAATCGTGTGCAAGTTTGAAAGTGATTCGGTATCGTGTTCTTCTTATTTTCAGTTTTCCGTTTTGATTCTTGAATCACCAATTGATTGGATTCCGCACAATCAATTGGTTGTTTGATATCATTGAAAGATCCGGTTAAACGGGACTTACAAGTGGTATCAGAGCTTTTAGAACCTATTTCTAGGCTCGGTGTGATATCAAAGATTCAAGATTTTCATTGTTTTTGGGTTAGTGTTCTTCGTGTTCTTCATCGTATTCATCTGGTTTCTTTAAAAAAATTAGTATATTTTGGTGGTGTTTGATCCTTTGAAAGTTGTTAAGATTTGAATTTTATTTATTTTTGATAAGCTTGAAAAGGATTTGAACAATCCCAAATTTTCGATAAAATCTGGTTGATTAGTTGATTTAAAAAAAAAATTCCTTTATTTTCGAAATTTCCTATTCTGTTGCATTATTCCTATTTTCGAAATTAAAGATTGTTAAAACATTCCTATTGTGAAAGTTTGCTTGTCACCAAAATCTCGGGAGAAATTCATTTCCAAAAATAGAGTTGGAGTTCTTGAGTTATCTCTCAAGTGGTTTCGAGTTATCATCATCATCCATAACATACATCAGTACATCATAATCATCTGAGTCGCAACCACGTGCCCACTGTTCCGAGTCGCAATCTTCATCATCATACATTCCATTTCAACAGTATCGACTCACGGTTTCGACTCAAGGCTTCAATTTCAACAGGTCTCGAGTCGCAACCATCAGTTTCGGCTCATCCTGTTTGGTTTCGACTCGAAACCATCCACGGTTCCGAGTCGCAACCGAGATCTCGAGTCATCTTGTTATGTTTTCGAGTCGCAATCATCAAAGGTCTCGAGTCACGGATCTTTGAGTCGCCGGAAACCTGCAACTATCTTCTTCTCCGTCTCCGACATCTTCTCCGATCATCACCACCGTCTCTTTCAACCATTCATCATCGTTCCCATCAACCACCTCCGATCACCTTAACTCACCTCCATATTCGCGGCCGTAACCTCCACGTCGAAACATACTACCACCATCTTCTCCGACGATCTCCGACCATCACCTTCATCATCATCATCTCCGGTTTCACTTCCATCACCTCCGTTTAACTTCCGACGACCTGCCTTCATCACCAACCAGTTGCATCCATAACTACCTCATCACAACCTGCATCTGTTCATCACTTTCACTCACTTACCTCGGCTCACCGTACAACTCTGTCGTTCATCGTCGCCCGGTTATAATCATCGTCTTCATCGTTGTAGGTGGTGGCGGCTGAGATTCACAATTAGGGTTTCGGTATTGTTTAACGAAGAAGACGATCTGCCGTTTTGTTTTGATTTTATTATAATATAATAATAATTATAATAAGCAATCATTACATAATCATTAATTATAATATTAATAAAAATAATAATAATAATAATAATAGTAAGTATTCTTTTATAATAAAAATAAAATTACATTCTAATTAAATTAAAAAAAAAGGTTTATCTTATATTTTTTTTAAAAAAAAAAATTGTTTTGTTGGTTTTGTGATAGCAATTTGACAGGTTTTGAGGTGCGGTTCAGATAGTAGGTGCATTCGAAGAAATAGTTAAAAGATCACATTTTTAGGGGCTCAAATCTTAAAAAATGTCTTCTAAAAGAGAGGTGCTTGAGCAGGAACTCCAAGGATTCAGATACTCATATGGTGAATCTATAGAAGCACTTACAGGCCGGTTCGCTAAACTGCTCTCTGAAATGGAGAAGGCAGAGATGGTGGTGTCTACTCGCATGAGCAACAGAAAGCTTCTGGATGCTATAAAAGAGATTCCAGATCAGGCAAACTGTAGTTGGTTTACCAATGTTAATCAGATAATAGTGACAACCGATTGTTACAAAATGAAGCCGGATGAGCTGATTTCAATCATCAAATCATATGACAATGCTGACAAACAGTCTACTCAAGGCAACACATCTGCTGTAGTTTGCTCATCCACACAAAATTCAGCATTTATGTTTAACAAACCCCTGGCTCAAGGAATTACTAAAGAACGTGAAAAGATACTTTCTGTCTTTTGCACTCCTGAATGTAGAGAGAGGGTTGAGGCATATCATTTACACAACGCTGAGCTAATACAAGATTATCAAGACATAAAAAATAAAAATTTTACTTTATTAAAGAATGAAAAGCTTTATAAAGATAAAATTGAAGCTCAGCGAAAAGACATCGTCAAACTCAAGGATGATGTAAGTGTGAAATCATCTCAACTCTTATATGTTCAGGAGAAACTGTGCACTGTGACTAAGGAACTGGAAGATATCAGAGATAGATATCAAATAAATGAGCTTAATATTAAGAAATTTGATTCTTCCAGCAAATTGGTCAAAAACTTGTGTAATCAACAGCTCGCATACAAGGAAAATAAAGGGCGTGGTTTGGGTTTTAATCAGGCTCCTCCTCCTTATAATGACAATTATACTTATTTACCTATGACTGAGGAGGAGATGATGAATGAGAGTAGAATGACTTATGGTCCCAAAAACAATAAGTCATCATTAAATGACAAACCAAATGGGAAAAAGAAGTCTGCTCAAATAAATTTTGTTTCTAAAGGCTCTATTGATCCTAACATTTCGTCTTCATGTGCAGATAAAGTATCTGAAGTAAAATGTGAAGATGTTCTTGGGAGTGAACCAGTTGTTCATACTAATATTTCTGAAAATTATTTTGAACAAAATGAATCTGATATTGCTTTTGGTCGGTCTTTGTTTGCGTCTTTCTCTGCTTATGTTTCGTCTTGTGTGCCTGATGTTTTGGGCAAAACTGATAATGTTTGTGGTGAAACTTTGAACAATAAGTCTGGTGATGAATTTTCTTCAGTTAATGATTGTGATTGTGATGTTTCTAACTCTTCAGTTAATGATTGTGTTACAGGTGAGGTCCCTCAGGATACATTCAGTGAAACCACTGAAACTTCTTCTCAAGAAAATCAAGAATGTCCTGATTCATCTTCTGAATCGGTCTCTGTGGACGTCCCTAATGTTGAATCTAGTGGGACCCCATTGGAAACCGTGGATGAAAGCAAACCTAAATCGGATTCACATGATACATGTGTTGAGGAAACATGTGTTGATGAAATTTCAACTTGTTCTAAAATTAAAACTGAATCTGAATCTATTAAAGAAGAAAAAGGAGTTGAAATAAATGAACAGTCACCGAAAAATGTTTCTAAAAATAAAGATAAACCTGAAACACCGGTTTTTCAAAATGATCATGATAAAAGTGAGAAGGATGAATCTCATCATCCGTCTACATCTCATGCTTGTGCTAGTTCTGATCAACAGGTACAGAAGAACTCAGAAAAGGCACATGGAACACAAGCAACGCAAGCTCGGTCATCTAGACCCATCAAAACAGCTAATGCTGTTAACTCTCAGAATCTCCATACATTGAAACGACAGACATGTTTCAACTGTGGAATTCCTGGATACATTGCTAGAAATTGTGTTCATCATCCAAAAGTGCAACAAAATGCCAACACTCACTTGTGTGCTGATGTTTGTGAGCCGGTTCACAACTCGCAAAAGGAGCCAAAACGAGCAGATCAAAATCGAGGGTATAAGAACTCTGCTCATCAAGGACAAGGCAGCAATAATCCTCATAAGGCTCGTGACAAGGTGAATGAAAGATCCAATCAGGGAGAAAAGACGAAGAATGGTGCTCATAGCAACAAGAGTTCTGCAAACAGCAAATATAAGCACCCAAATTCGTCTTCGTCTGAAAGTCATGTGCAGGCGCATCCAACACGAAGAGGACCGGTTTGTCCTTCAGGGTCTGCAAGAGCAAATCCAGCTGATCAGAATGCTTTCTACATGAAGAGACAAACATGCTTCAATTGCGGCATTGCTGGTCACATAGCTCGGAACTGCACACATCGTCCCTACGTACCATATTATATGCAAAATCGGAAGGTTACACCAAAGGATAAATACCATTCTAAGCCAATGAAGGTATCTTCACCTAAGGCAATGAAGAATGTGAATCCCAAGGTTAAACCTTCTGATGGGGATTGGAACGCTGCCAAAAACAAACGCAAAGCTTTTCAGGAACAAAAACGTGTTTCTAAAACTAACAAACCTGAAACAGTTAAAGTTGCTCAACCGAAGGCAACAAACATGTTTGTTAAACCGAAACAGATTTGGAAACCCAAATCCAAGGCAGCAACGTCTCCAATCCTTGAAACGAAAGGGGACTTGTGTTTGAAAGAAGTGTCTTACTTTGATGCTTCAGGAAATCCCAGGACCACGATGGCCTGGGTACCCATGTCTTACTAATCTCCTTACCTTTCAGGAACAACCAAGGAGGAGCTGTTGACAATCTCTGGAATGTTGATAGCGGTTGTTCCAGAGATAAAACGGGTAACATTTCTCTGTTGCAAAAAGTTCAAATTTTTTTTACAGATGATATGTTTCCTTTGGAGGAGATAACAGAAGTAAGAAATAATCAGCAAAAGGTACCGTTTAAATTCAGTATTTTTGATTTGAATTTGATTAGTCTTCAATCTAATGACGGAACGGTTAAACAAAAATATTTCTTTCTTGGTTCATTACTTTGTATATAAATTGTCCTTTCTCCAGTAAATGGTAAATTTGCGCAAAAATACAAGATTTATGCACAAATTTAGGGGGGGAGAGGAACATATAGATAGATATAGAGTTTAGGAGGAGAAAACTCGGAAAAATACAAAAAGGGTTTGCTGTATATATGCTTTGTTTTAGGGGGAGAAAATGAGAAAAATACAAAAACATTTGAAAAATGAAAAAGCCAAAAAGAAAAATTGCATGATATGGGAAGTGAAATAAATGTTCGTGTTAAAGGGTTTGACTAACACATGTAAGGTGCCATAGCTGAAAAGACTAGGATCTACTGCGATATGTCGATAGGCTTGACGCTCAAAATGATAAAGGATACCAAGTGATATAAACATAACGAACTATGTACCATGTGGGTAACATACCAACGGCGTATGATTTTATGGTCTTAAATCTTGCGTTGATAGATAGCCAACATTTGAGGTTTCGGGTCTTTATATTGTTGAATCATCCGGGGATATCTTGGCTGTTCTTCTGTTCAGAACTTAAATTGTACATGACCCCAGGAAAGAAAGTCACTTGGAATTAGCTCATTTCTATTTGAATGTCTGTATGTTGTCCCGATACACACAATTTTGATCCGATTCTGAAATCTTCTCTGAAAAAGTCGTGTACCTCCTCTGCTGCATCCAGATATATGCTGACCTGGAGGTGCTAGGCAACGACAGCTTCTGCTGCATCCAGATACATGCTGACCTAGCTGTACGTTGTCGCGCTATAGATCTAATACACCCGAAAGAGGCCCTCAAGTGCCCAAAAGAAACCCGAGAAACCTATATCAAATTGAGAAAAACTCATTTGATTTGTATATTATACCATCTCTGCAAAAAGATCTATTCTGTTTTCTTCTCAACCTATTCCCAGTTAAGATTTCAGAAATCTGGATTGGACTTGTGAAATATGTGGTAGGGAAGATACTTGCATGATAGAGTGTGCTGTTTATATTTCCAGGATTTGATTAGTATTTATTTGGGTGTTCATTGTTAATAAATCAAAACATGATAAAACAGATTATATGCAGTCCTAGATACAGTCAGGATATCTTAAAGGATGACATCAGTATACTCACCTGCTACGATGAATTGTTGTGCTTATCTTGATCGCGGGGGTATGCCTTGGAATGGGACACACGGGTATAATAGTATAATATTACCTAAAGCATATCACGAAGTTAAAAAAATTGAAAGTTGAGCGTTAAAGTTTAAGTGGACAAACATATTGGCAATCGCATAGACCAGTTTGATTAGGCTCGTACTGAAAAGTGTTCCTTAGTCTGCCTGAGAACGAATTTTGATCCCATTGCAATTGTAATTGTATTTTATGGTAGTTGTTTATATTTTGAGTTTTTATTTGTTTTTAGTTCTTAAAAATTGAAAAATTGAAAAATACAAAAATAGTGTCTTGTTTTTCTATATAAAAAAATCCAAAAATAGAGTTTTTAATTGTTTTTCTTAAAATAAAAAATGTAACCGTTCTTGAAGATTTGACTGATCATAAAAAGTTGAAAGAATTTAAATTGTGAAATCCGAGTATAAGTACTTGGATGTACCTAGTGTTCATGTGGTACTCTCCCTGTTGCATAAGAAATGTTTGCTTATGAGTTTGTGAGAATGTGCAGAACTTGATTTCAATCAAGAACAGGGGTTGATGAAGACTGAGATGCTGTTAGTTGCTGAAGAAGCCTGAAGCAGCACAACAACAAGATGTACCTGAGTCAGAAGAACCGGATACGAAACGTCGTCTGACAGTGAAAGTACATTTGAAGAAGTACCGTGAACCTGTTTGAAAGACAAAGATTGCAGAAGAAAAGAACTGTTGAGAATCCTCCTCTCACATTCTTTTTAAACAAGATTTTCAAGCAAATGCTGATCGAGATCCTGATATGAAGCTAACCACAAGAGCTGAAGAAAGAGACCTAGTGCTGAGAGTTCAGAAGTCAAGAACTTCCACAACATCTGCAGCATAGTGACAACCATAGACTACGTTGAAGACGTTGCTGATTTCATGTTATGAAGACAATTTGATGGCATCAGTCTAGGGGGAGATTGTTAGGCCCTAAAGTGTGAGACTGACGCATCAAATTAACACAACGGGTCATGGTTACGAACTGGGCTTTATCGGGTTAGTTTATATTAGGTTGTGGACCTTTATAGGTCACTTGGGCCAAGCTTTAGGCCATGTGGGCCAAGCAGGCCCAAGGGAAGCCCATGTAGGGAAGTGGGCTTGAGTTAGTATAAAAACAAGTTTCTAACTTGTTTTTAGGTTTGAACCTTTGGAGCCTCATAGTTTTAGAATTTCCTACAGAGAGTTAGAGAGAGGCGATTTGGTGGTGTAGGAACTTGTACCAGACGGTTTTGCTAGTTGATAGTAATAGAATCGTGTGCAAGTTTGAAAGTGATTCGGTATCGTGTTCTTCTTATTTTCAGTTTTCCGTTTTGATTCTTGAATCACCAATTGATTGGATTCCGCACAATCAATTGGTTGTTTGATATCATTGAAAGATCCGGTTAAACGGGACTTACAGATTGTGGTTCTGAAACGTCGGCAGAAAGTTGGGAGGGTTTATATATATTTAATTTTATAAAATCTACTTAACCTCATTAATATTCAATTAAAAATTAATAGAAAATAAAAATATAAAAGAAAATAAATGATAACCTGATAACCTGGTAATTACATAGTACTAAAACACCAAATTAAAGTTTAGTTATTTTAGAGAAACAAAAAAAGTTTCAGTAACTTAATTGGAACAGGTGGCAAACTTGATTACATTTCTATGACATTTTCCCTAATCATTATAGCCCTTTTCTAGCGGCCTTGAAATCGAACAACCAACATTCAATGAAGTGGTGATAAGTGCATCTCCAAAGGTTGGTTCAGGCCGTATAAGAAACAAACTTGCCATATCATTTCAAACACCAATCATTCCAAACTCACTTTTTTCTCCAACAATAAGATCATCCACAATAAGAAACATCAAAAACATCTAAAAACATGGCTAGTCAGTTTCACATCACAAAAACACCATTCTTAAAAAAACACTCAAACCCAACGGAATAAAAAACCTAAAAACACCTAAACATAATGCCACATCATCACCATTTTTAAATAAAAAGAATTTGTTTTTTTTAATTTACTACCCAACCCTCCCACCAGGACCACCCACTGACACCATCCTCACTTTTTATTATTTTTGTGTTTGCCTAAAAAACAGAAGGAAAATAAAAACATAATGTATGTCCACATCATCATCAAAAATGGGTAAAAACACCTTATTGTTAATGCTCTAAACCCCAGTAAACTTCTATCTGATTACCTACTTTTCCCAATATCTAATCTATATATAATTTATTTAATATATTTGTAATTAATTTTGATATTTCGTCATTTATCAAAAATAAAAAATAAAATAAATAGAATAATATAAATAAGATTAAATATTTTCAAATGACTATTTTTACAAACAATATTTTTTCAAATGAGTGCTTTTTCAAACGATTATTTTTCCAGCCTTATAAATACAACCCGTATTTGTACTTCTCAATTCACAATTCAGTTCAAATACGAAACTAATTTAAAGACATGGGTGGTGATTATTATCCAAGTGAAGCAGCCGGACCTTCGAACCTAAGACAATCGTCTTGTCGACGTTCAAACCATGTTCCGTCAAACCCTTAACCTGCAACAAGGCCAATACGATCACCCCATTTAAATCCTATGCCTGCGATAGTGTATCGTTAGAACAACCATCCTAAAACAACCCTAAACGCCCTAATTAGACCTCGTATACTCGTAAACGATCTTAAATAACCTTAATATTATTAAAAATCAAATAAAAACAAAATCTGAGGGTCGCAAGCTAGTCTCCAAGGTGAGTCGCGGGGCGCGAGACCCTTAGGGCTACCCGACTCCCCCTTGTACCACGTGTCCTCATGCGTTGTGAGTCTACGGTATGAGTCGCCAAGGCTAGGCCCTAGCCTATGCCTCTCGCGGGCCGCGAAGGACTAACCCAAATGGGTCGCAGGGCACGAGCCGCCTTTGGTCAGGCCTATAAAAGGAGGCCGAAGCCTCAGTTATCTGTCGCTCATTTCTTTTCTTTCCTCTGTCCCTATAATAGCAAAGTATTGCTCGATATAATACCCCTAAAATGCGAAGCTCTGTCTCGTTGTAAGTATTATAACCTCCGATCACTAATTTGTTACCCTACCCGATTGATCTAGGGCTCCATAATGCATGTCAAGGCTCTGCCTGACTCAGTTCGTTGGAGTTCTGTCTCGGTAGTATGGCTAATGTGATTTGGGTTATCTTACTAACACGTGCGCATTGTTTAATTTTAATAGATAATAATCAGGAACACCACTAGGAAGCCGTAGAAACACCTAAGTCAACAAAGGGAGTACATTCTCTTTTTCTCACCGTTTGTGAGTCATTCTACCAAACTGTTTTATCAAAACCTCAAATGTTTTCATTTATACTTAACAGTGATTGAGTCTATGTGTTCTACAATTGCTGCCAGTATGTGGGGTTTTGTATACATTAGTTGTAATCTATTACTATTGGACGACGAGTTAGCCAATGAGTAACATGACCACAATCATGGAACTGTGGAATCAGTGAATATGACAAATACTGAATGAGTATATTGGTAGATATAAACATTGTAATCGTTGATGCTCTCAATACTGTAAAGTTATACAAACTTGTTTTGATTTATCTGGGATGCACTCGCCAGTATTTCTTGCTGATAAATTATTTTTAAAACGTGTTTCAGGTAACTTAAAGTGAAGCTAATAGAAGCTAGCTGGAGAGCACTGAAGGCTTAAAGAAGTGGCTATAAAAGTTACCTAAATAAAAGGAGTTTATGTTTTCAATAATTAGGGTTTAATTCCCTATAAATGTACTATCAATGAAACTTGAGTTTTATCCTATTTATTTATTATAAAATTTTGGTGTTTTGAAACTCTGATAATATTTCCTAACTACGGTCCTGATGTCTCATTTCTGCTACCAAATTAATAAACACTGATACCACCGAACACTGTTCTCGCGGCTCCCGCTCCTGGGATAGGGGTTGGGGGCTGCGACAGAAAGGTGGTATCAGAGCTATGCCACTGGTTCCCATTTAGGCGTTTTTCTAATACCTAAATTTTAACCAATTGTGTTAGGAAATAATTTATGTGATTCTGTGTAAATATGTATATTATTATTTTGTGTTATTTGACAATTTGTTAGTTTACAGTATGAGTGAGCAAGGTACATCTGACGCTTACCATCAATTAACTAGTTCCCCAAAGAGTGAAGGAACCTCATCTCAGCCAACTCCCTCAGGGTACTCTATTGATACTGGGGAAGGAATCTTTATCTTGAAGGCACAATCTGAGGAACCATTCCCTTCTAAAAAGAGAGGATGGTTTAGTAGAGGAGCACATGAGAGGAGGAAAAGGATGAAATTTCAACAACATAGAGCACTAGCAAAAGCAAATAGAGAAGTGAATGCACAAACCCAGGAAGCAGTTAATAGGCCATTATGGGAGGAGAAACTTGATAGGCAGTTAGCAGATTTCCACATGTTAGCAACTACAACCTCATATCCAAATCTGAACCAAATAGCTAAACCAAAACTTCTACCCTTATTCCCCTACTAACCAATGGAGCTAGAACCATAACCAAGCAAACCAATTTCCAATCCCAGCATTTGACCCCAATGAGATACCTAGAATCCCAGCACCAATCCCTTTAGAGTATGATCCATGGTGGGATGACAATAGGTAATATCAGGAATTATATCCTCGTGAAGAACCAGTACTCGCACCAAATCCCATAGCGCAGTACACTGACCTGAACCCTTTAGACCCGTTGTGGAACGACGACGGGTATATTCAGGATGTGTTAAACAACCCATACCCATACGGAGAACCCATACCACAACACCCTGACCCAGTGCCAGCACCACTACCACCCATGAACGAAGAAAATGTGCAGGAAATCCTTCAGATAGGAGAAAAACTCGTCTGGAAGTATGACGAGCGTGAAATGCAGTTCTAGACGAGCCAGCACCTAATATAATATAATATAATATATATAAGTGTGTAATTTTGTACTCGATATAAATATATAACATAATCAACTAAAATAGATAGACTAAAATACCTATAGATATATAATTACTAGTGTGTTTAATTTTCAGTTGAAATTTGTAATCGATGAATATATAGATATATATAAAAAGAGTAAGCCGCAATGCTCGATGTTTTTTATCAATCTGCTTGTGTGATTGTTTGTATCATATCGTATTCTATGATATCAATACCTGATAAATGTTTATAATCTAGATGGACAACGAAGTAAATCAAGAAAACCAGAATAATGATAATAACGGAAACCAAGTGAATAACAGTGCCATCGAACACATAATAGCACAAGGAATCATAGATGCTATGCCATATATTCTTAAAACTGTTAAAGAAGCAGAAAATAATAAAACCGTAATTGGAAGTAAACGTCCACCTACTGAACCAAGTCACAGTGTGAACGAAAATAATGGACCACTGATCCAAGCACCTATTCCAAAAAGAAGAAGAACCGCTTCATATGGTTGTTCTTATAAAGAATGTTGGTCTTGCAAACCAATAGAATTCTCAGGCAATGAAGGAGCCATTGCAGCCTTACGCTGGATAGAAAAGACAAAAACAGTCTTAAAAATAAGCAAATGTGCAGATGAAGATAAGATTATGTTTGCTTCTAATCTTTTTTAAGAATGCAGCCTTAGAGTGGTGGAATGCCATTCTCCAGCCTAGAGGAAGTGCCAAAGTTATAATATGGAATAGACTGACTTTAAGGAGATAGTCGAAAGAAAATTCTGTCATCCTCATGAAAAAGAACAAATCGCCAATAAGTTCTTAAATCCTAAAATGACTAGAATAGACTGCAAGGGTTACACTACCTTATTCTTTGAATATGCTAGGATAGTACCAACCATAGCCTCACCAGAACCAATATTAATCTCCCGTGACATCTGGGGATTAATTAGTGAGATCAGACACGTAGTCAAGGCTGCTAGACCACAAACTATAGAAGAGGCAGTAGAACTGGCCAATACATTGACTGATGAATTGGTACCTAGCTCAAAGGCTTACCCAAGAATTTTGTTACGGTAATACCTACCGTGGGAAAGGTACAGGTTCTTCCTCTTCACCCAACTGCAAGTATCGCAAAAGGAAGCACTCAGGAAGGTGCTCAATATACTGCAACTTCTGCAAAATATCTGGACATAAGGAAGAAGACTGCAGGAAGAAAGCTAGCAATAAGCTATGCTTCAATTATGGAGAAGCTGGTCATATCAAACTGAACTATCCGAAACAAGCTCTAGCAACAACCAGCAAAGCTAAGGCAACTGAAGGACCCAAGAAGAATGCCAGAGCATTCGTTCTGACAGCCGAAGAAGCCAAGATAATTCCGGATGTGATTGCCGGTACGTTTTTAGTTAATGATATTTTTGCCAAAGTATTATTTGATTCTGGTGCAAACCAAAGTTTTATCAATACTTCTTTCCACAAACTTCTCAACCAACCCTTAACTAAACTTCAACAAGACTATCTGGTGGAGACAGCAAATGGAGACTCTATTAAGATAAGTGAAATCCTGCAGGGAGCAAGGATAGAAATTTTAAACCATAATTTTTCTGCTAACCTTTTTCCAATGAATCTAGCTGGATTCGATGTCGTATTAGGAATGGATTGGTTGGTAGCCAATCATGCTAGTATTTTATGTGATCAAAAGTCTGTGCAAGTAAGTACACCAAAGAGTGAAAAGATCACAATTAAAGGAGATAAGCCAACCAGGTCAACCAAATTCATCTTTGTGATGAAAGCTGCAAACTCTACCAGGAAAGAAACCATAGTGTATATGATTTCCATAATCATTAACCCTAAAGGAAAAAAAATTAAAAGATATTCCCATAGTATCTAAATTCTTAGACGTTTTTCCAGAAGAGTTACCTGGATTACCACCAGATCGAGAGGTTGAATTTAGAATTCACCTAATACCAGGAACGGCACCAATTGCCAAAGCACCATATCGACTAGCACCGACGGAAATGCAGGAACTGAAGAAACAGTTGGATGAACTACTTGACAAAGGTTTTATACAGCCTGGTTCATCGCCATGGGGAGTACTGATCTTGTTTGTCAAGAAGAAGGACGGATCAATGGGTATGTGCATTGACTATCGAGAATTGACCACCAAGAATCGATGATATGTTCGTTCAACTTCAAGGAGCTCGATTCTTTTCTAAGATCGACTTACGCTCAGGATATCATCAATTGAAAGTACATGAAGAGGACATTCCTAAAACTGCTTTCAGAACAAGGTACGGTCATTATGAATTTACAGTCATGCCATTTGGTTTAACCAATGCCCTAGCTGCATTTATGGACATGATGAACAGGATATGTAAACCATACCTGGATAAATTCATAATTGTCTTTATAGATGATATTCTAATTTACTCTAAGAGTAAAGAGGATCATGCGGAACACCTACATATACTTCTGACATTATTAAGAAAAGAAAAGCTTTATGCTAAATTCTCAAAATGCCAATTCTGGTTGCAAGAAGTGCAATTCCTTGGACATCTGGTTAATCATGAAGGAATTCATGTGGATCCCACAAAAATCGAGGCGATTACCAAATGGAAAGTCCTTGAATCACTACGGAAGTAAGGAGTTTTCTTGGACTGGCTGGATATTATAGACGTTTTATTCAAGATTTCTCTAGGATAGCCATTCTAATAACCAAACTGACCTGCAAATTAGTTAAGTTTGAATGGGGACCAATACAGGAGGAAGCCTTTAAGATTCTAAAGCAAAGGTTAACCAACACACCCATACTCACGTTACCAGAAGGAACTGTAGACTTTATAGTCTATTGTGACGCATCTAAGTTAGGTTATAGATGTGTGTTGATGCAACGTCAAAAGATTATAGCTTATGCCTCTAGACAACTTAAGAAACATGAAGAGAATTATAGAACCCATGATCTAGAGTTAGGAGCCATAATTATTGCCCTTAAGATTTGGATACACTATCTTTATGGTAGTAAGTTCGTTGTATTTACAGATCATAAGAATTTAAGATATGTTTTTGGGCAAAAAGAATTAAATATGAGACAGAGACGTTGGATGGAAATTCTTAGTGATTATGATTGTGATATCCAGTATCATGCAGGAAAAGCTAATGTAGTGGCTGATGCTTTAAGTCGAAATTATCATGAAAAGCCAAAACGAGTACGCTCTCTTAGATTAAATCTGCAGATAGATTTAAATGAGCAAATCAGAAAAATACAGGAAACAGTAATCAAGGACGATGCTGAAGGGTTAAAAGGTATGGTTAAGGAGTTAGAACAAGGAAAAAATGGAATTTGGAGATTTCATTAGAAAAGAATGTGGATACCTAAACAAGGAAACCTACGTTACAGAATTTTAGAAGAAGCCCATAAGTCTAAGCAAACGATACATCCCGGAAGTGATAAGATGTATCAAGACTTAAGAAAGAATTTTTGGTGGATAGGAATGAAAACGGATATAGCAAACTATGTTGCTAAATGTCTAACTTGTTCACAGGTTAAAGCTGAGCATCAGAAACCTTCAGGGTTATTGCATCAATTAGAAATGCTAATCTGGAAATGAGAATTGATAACAATGGACTTTGTTACCAAATTACCCAAGACACGAAAAGGTAATGAAACAATCTGGGTGATTGTTGACAGATTAACCAAATCTACTCATTTCATACCTATGAAGGAAACTTTCAGTATGGAACAATTAGCCAAGTTGTATGTAAATGAAATAGTTTCATTACATGTAATTCCTTTATCTATTGTATCTGATAGAGATAGCTGTTTTACATCTCATTTTTGGACAAGTTTCCAAAAAGCAATGGGAACCAAGTTAAATCTAAGCACAGCTTATCATCCTCAAACAGACGAACAAAGTGAAAGGACAATTCAGACAATGGAAGATATGATTAGAGCTTATGTAATTGATTTCGGAGGAAATTGGGACAATCATTTACCATTAATAGAATTTTCCTACAATAACAATTATCATACTAGTATTAATGCTACACCATTTGAAGCATTTTATGGACGAAAGTGCTGAACTCCAGTCTGTTGGGCAAAAAATTGGAGAAAAGCAACTATCTGGACCAGAGATAGTACAGGAAACAACGGACAAGATTATTCAAGTCAAGGAAAGACTAAAAGCAGCACGAGATCGTCAAAAGAGTTATGCAAATAACAGACGAAAGCCATTGGAAATTCAAGTTGGAGACAAGGTATTGTTAAAAGTTTCTCCATGGATAGGAGTAGTCAGATTCGTTAAAAGAGGAAAGTTAAGCCCTAGGTATATTGGACCTTTTGAGATTATCAAAAGAATAGGACCAATAGCTTATAAGCTACAACTGCCAGAGGAAATGACAGGAATACATGATGTATTTCATGTATGTAATCTCAAGAAATGCTTAGCAGACGAATCATTAGTAGTACCTTTTCAGGACATAGAGGTAAATGAGAAACTCAAGTTTGTAGAGAAACCACTTCAGATCGAAGATAGAAAAATCAAGAATCTCAAACACAAGAGATTAGTTCTGGTCAAATTAAAATGGAATTCTAATAGAGGACCAGAATACACATGGGAGCTCGAATCAGAGATGCAACGAAAATATCCACACCTGTTCCAGTAGATGTCGAGGACGAGATTTAAAACAAGGTGGGGAGAATATAACAACCCTCCTAAAACACCCTTAATACCCTAAACGCCCTAATTAGACCTCGTATACTCGTATACGATCTTAAATAACCTTAATATTATTAAAAATCAAATAAAAACAAAATCTGAGGGCCGCGAGCAAGTCTCTAAGGTGAGTCGCGGGGGGCGAGACCCCCTAGGGTTACCCGACATCCCCTTGCGCCCCGTGTCCTCATGTGTGGTGGGTCTACAGTATGAGTCGCCAAGGCTAGGCCCTAACCTATGCCTCTCGCGGGCCGCGAAGGACTAACCCAAATGGGTCGCGGGGCGCGAGCCGCCTTTGGTCGGGCCTATAAAAGGAGGCCGAAGCCTCAGTTTTCCGTCGCTCATTTCTTTTCTTTCCTCTGTCCCTATAATAGCAAAGTATTTCTCGGTATAATACCCCTAAAACGTGAAGCTCTACCTCGTTGTAATTATTATAACCCCCGATCACTAATTTGTTACCCTACCCGATTGATCTAGGGCTCCATAACGCATGTCAAGGCTCTGCCTGACTCAGTTCGTTGGAGTTCTGTCTCGGTAGTATGGCTAATGTGATTTGGGTTATCTTACTAACACGTGTGAATTGTTTAACTTTAATAGATAATAATCAGGAACACCACCAGGAAGCCGTAGAAACACCTAAGTCAACAAAGTGAGTACATTCTCTTTTTCTCACCGTTTGTGAGTCATTCTACCAAACTGTTTTACCAAAACCTCAAATGTTTTCAACTATACTTAACAGTGATTGAGGCTATGTGTTCTACAATTGCTGTCAGTATGTGGGGTTTTGTATACATTACTTGTAATCCGTTACTATTGGACGACGAGTTAGCCAATGAGTAACATGACCACAGTCATGGAACTGTGGAATCAGTGAATATGACAAATACTGAATGAGTATATTGGTAGATATAAACATTGTAATCGCTGATGCTCTCAATACTGTAAAGTTATACAAACTTGTTTTGATTAAACTGGGATGCACTCGCCAGTATTTCTTGCTGATAAATTCGTTTTAAAACGCGTTTCAGGTAACTTAAAGTGAAGCTAATAAAAGCCAGCTGGAGAACACTGAAGGCTTAAAGAAGTGGCTATAAAAGTTACCTAAATAAAAGGAGTTTTTGTTTTCAATAATTAGGGTTTAATTCCCTATAAATGTACTATCAATGAAACTTGGGTTTTATCCCATTTATTTATTATAAAAGTTTGATGTTTTGAAACTCTGATAATATTTCCTAACTACGGTCCTGATGTCTCATTTCCCCTGCCAAATTAATAAACACTGATACCACCGAACACTGTTCTCGCGGCTCCCGCTCCTGGGGTAGGGGTCGGGGGCTGCGACAATCGTCCTCCACATTCAAACCCTTTCTCTAAAACCAGTTTACCGTCCCTCTGTGACACCCGACAGTTTAGGCCAGTACCATACTGTTATGACACCTGTAGTGACTGAATAATAATAAGATTTTATTAGATATAATGTTATTTAATAATAACAAAAGTTTGGTAAATCCAAACTAAATTAGAAAGTCAGTTGGCAATGAAAAGATAAACGCTTATCGCGTAACGGAACAAAATACGAAACGAACGTCGGTGACCGCCCGGATAATATTAAAGTCCTAAAAATATTTCGTTATGATTGAAATCCTATTTCTAATCATAATCGTGAAGAAAAATTATTTAAAACGATTAAAATTCCTTATTTGAGAATTTAAGCACATACCGCTCGATACCGTGTGTATACTACGAAACGTGAATAACGCAATCAATCTAGAATGACAAAATATTATTCAGTAATATTTTAGTAGGATTATTTTATAAGTTAATAAAATATTTTTTAAAAGCATTAAAACGCGATGAAACGTCAGATAAAATACCTGGTAGTTAGTAAAATACATGCTTTTTACCTGTATTATGTGTATATAATATATGTATATGTGTGCATGGGAGAGAGGTGATAGGTGGCGGCCATGAGGACGCCCACCTCTCTCTTGATTTATGTGTATTGGACAAGTGTAAGACATGCAAACAAACTAATCATTTCAAATCAAATCAAAACCACCTAAATCTTCTCAAAACCATCAAATACATTTCCAACTTCTCCTTCCCTCAACCTCACGGCCGAAACCATCACCATACACCCACTTTTCAAAATTTCAACTCATTTCATAAAGATCATGGCCATTTCAAGCTAGTCTTGATTCGGTTTGAAGATCCAAAAGGTGATTCCAAGGCGATTTCAAAGAGGAACAAGCTCATTATCATCAAAAATCTCATCATCATTCCATTTTCATACTTGAAAGGTATAAAAATTTCATTACTTTAAAGTCTTGTTCTTGATGATGATGATTAGCGTGGTTCTCGTGTCACACCCCCCAATCATATTGAACAAGCATGTAAGTAAACATAAAACCCAACACAATAAAATGGTGTCCAAATCAAAACATAGTTTAAGTTGCAAGCGGAAGCATAATGTCTAAAACCAAAGCATAAGTTAATAATGTTTAAGTTTATCATGAACACTCAATGTCCATGCTCCACAACGACTCTTCCCCATGCAAGCTCCTGCCTAAACCTAGAGACCTGCAAAACATGTAGTAACGAGTCAACAACAAAGTTGAGCGAGTTCACAGTTGGGGTGTTGTTTTAAGTTATTCCAAAAACGTAGTTTCCTTTAACTGGCATCCTGGTCGTGGGGGTTACCCCATAGTTGAAAACGTGTTTTGTTTAATCCCGTTTACTCTGGCAAATCCAGCCGTGGGGGCTACCCCATGTTAAATTATCTGGCTCTACGGCCGTGGGGGCTACCCCATGTTTATACTACTAGACTCGTTACCATATCGACCGCTGACTGTAGTCATGTTTATGTGCCCTTAGCGTCAATGTCTATCATCATTGACGTGCCCAGATCCATTAGTTCATGCCCGTCCTCTACGGCACGGTGTGAGGCTTGTCAGACCCTAAATAGCGCTATCTAACTAATGACCCGCTCGCCATTGGCCCGGCGATTAAGTCAATATAAAAGGAGGGACTTCGTGATAGAGTTTTGGTCTAGTGAAATTTAAACTGTCCAAGAGGACGAGGAATTATATTCCTGAACCCGTACTGTCCTACCCAAGAAGGACGAGGAATCCCTATTCCTTAACCCATTCCCACCCCTTGGGAATCCCATGCTTTGTAGAAAGTGTGAACTCACCTTGGTTTGCTCGGTATGCTAAGGTATGTGCTCACAAATAATCAGTCAAAGCCTAGAGTACGCACGTATACATAATCAGTTGACATTCATAAAATTCGACTAACAGTCAAGATCATCACCATCACATGTACCACACCAACCATTAATATGCAAATCGGACATCAACATATTACTAACTAACTCTAAGTTTCAGTTTTCAGTATATAAACCATACACAACCATTAATATGCAAATCGGCCATCAACATAGTGCTCGCACACGCCTAGGTGTGGTATCTTTTCGACTGAGGGTGTCAGCCACAACATTGGCTTTGCCTGGATGGTAACTTGATGGCACATTCGTAATCATTCAATAGCTCGACCCATCGACGTTGTCGCATGTTCAATTTCCTTTTGCTTGAAGATATGCTCGAGACTCCTGTGATCGGTGTAGATAGTGCACTTGGTACCGTACAGGTAATGTCTCCATATCTTGAGTGCGAAAACAACAGCTTCCAGCTCTAAATCGTGTGTAGTGTAATTCCTTTCGTGAATTTTAAGTTGACACGAGGCGGTAAGCGATGACTTTATTCCGTTGCATCAACACACACCAAGACCCTGAATGGGATGCATCGCAATAGACCACAAAATCGTCTGTGCCCTCTGCAATGAGAGAATAGGGTGCGCTACAGAGCCTATCCTTTAGGTGCTGAAATGCTGATTCCTGAGCATTACTCCAACGATAGGTGATGCCTTTCTGCGTTAGTAAAGTGAGAGGTTTGCGCAATCTTGGAAAAAAATCCTTGATGAACCTCCTGTAGTAACATGCCAAACCCAAGAAATTGGCGAATTTCCGTTGGTGTGCGAGGTACAGGCCAGTTCTTAATCGAGTCAACTTTCGATGGATCAACATGAATCCATCCTTGTTACCACATGGCCTAGAAAGTGGACTTCACGAAGCCAGAAGTCGCATTTCGAGAACTTGGCGTACAGCTGTTCTGCTCGAAGGGGGTTCCAAAATGAGGTCGTAAGTGTTGCTCATGTTCCTCCTGACTCTTGGGAGTAGATCAAAATGTCGTCGATGAATACAATCACGAACTTATCCAAGTAAGGCTTGCACACTCTGTTCATAAGGTCCATGAAAACCGCAGGTGCGTTCGTCAGCCCAAAAGGCATGACCAAAAACTCGTAGTGTCCCATATCGAGTTCTAAAGGCTGTTTTGGAGACGTCCTCTTCTCGGACTCTCAGCTGGTGATATCCCGATCTCAGATCAATCTTCGAGTAAAAGCTCGACCCTTGCAGCTGGTCGAATAGGTCATCAATGCGTGGAAGAGGATAGCGATTCTTCACGGGTCACTTTGTTGAGTTCGCGGTAATCTATACACATTCTGAAGGTACCGTCTTTCTTCTTCACAAATAACACTGAAGCTCCCCCATGGCGAAGAGCTAGGACGAATAAAACCCTTGCCCAAGAGTTCTTGTAGTTGCGTTGAGAGTTCTTCCAACTCTGATGGAGCTAAGCAATAAGGTGCACGAGCTATAGGTGCTGCTCTAGGAGCTAGCTCGATTTGAATCTCGACTTGACGATGAGGCGGAAGACCAGGTAGTTCCTCAGGAAATACCTCAGGATAGTCGCGTACAATCGGAAAATCTTCTATTTTCCTCTCTTTCTTCGAGGGTATCAGTAACGAGAGCCAGGATAGCAGTGTGGCCCCTTTCGTAAACACTTTTGGGCCTT
Source organism: Helianthus tuberosus (assembly GCA_030545235.1). NCBI lineage: Eukaryota > Viridiplantae > Streptophyta > Magnoliopsida > Asterales > Asteraceae > Helianthus > Helianthus tuberosus. The sequence goes on from CM060353.1 coordinate 23,735,985, forward strand.
AAGGAAAGAGATGATGCTCACCACAGCACCACTCTTGTCGCCACGAATCGTATGAGGTTCATCACCTGTACGAGGAACACGGACGATCTTCTCATTGCAGAGAATCTCTGCTCGATATTGAGGTAGCCAATCCATACCAATAACGATGTCGAAACCATCACAACGTTGGGGTCATTCCTAACTTCACCCCTGACCAATCACGAACACTCGACCCCTGGCACCATTGCCGTCGTTATTACCCCCCGTTGTTGCCTCCATTATTGTTCCCGTTTCCTTGATTGTGGTTCTGATTCTGGTTCTGGTTCAACTGTGGGCAGTGTCTCTTGAAGTTACCTTCAGCACCACACTGATAACATCCCTTGTTACCCTGCTGTTGCTGCTGATTCTGTGGAGCTTGTGGCTGCTGTTGTCAGTTCTGGTTTGCTGGACGTGAGCTTCTACAATCTTTGGCTCCATGACCAAGCTTGTTGCATCTCTGAAAACGATCTTTGTTACACTGCCGCTGTGGGTGCAAATTACATCGATTGCCACTTAGGGTGGTTTCCCTCGTATCCACCCTGACTTCGATTACCAAAAGACTGCTGACTGGGGCTCCTGTACTCATCCGTTTTTTTTCGCTGCTGCGACTGAGACTGAACCGAAGTGGAACCCTTGCTGGAGGTTCCATCCCACTTTCGCTTGTTGTCACTGGGAGTAGCAGAAGTAGTAATAGTAGTAGCACCAATATGCTTAGGCAGTTTTGTTCTGTTCCCACTGCCTGGTCTGTGAGACGATGAGCAAGTCGGGTAACATCCTGGATGGTAGCAAGGGTTTGCAGTAGTCACATGGCTTTGAATTTCTGGTACTAGGCCCTTGAGGTACAGCTCAATGCGCTTGATGGGAGGATCCACCATAGTTGGACATAACACTGCCAGTTCGTTGGATCGTTTCGTGTATGCTTCTATCTATGACCCCGTCATTCTCAGGTTAAAGAACTCTACTTCCAGCTTGTGGATGTCATCGCGACTACAGTATTCCTGCTTGATCAGTTCCTTAAAGTCGTTCCAGGATGTAGCATTGGCAGCTACCAGCCCCAACATTTGTACTTGTGCGTTTCCACCAAGTCAAAGCAACGCCTTCGAGGTACCAGTGGCATACTTCACGCTACGAGCCTCAGGGCATTCACACATTTCGAAGACCGATTGAGCTTCTCGAACCAGTGGAGGGAGTCCAACGGCCCCTTCAGTGCCACTAAAAGTACTAGGACGACAGTCCATGAAGATTCTGAATGTGCATACAGGTGGCAGAGCGTTCTGACCTTGTTGCGCAAGGAAGAAAAGACAGGGTTAAGCGCCGAGAGTTGGGTCATGAGAGTAGGATCTACATCCTAGGATAGGTTCAGAATAGCAGGTTATACCTCCTGCCTGAGCGGCTGCGAGTGCTGCCGTAACTTGTTTGTTAATAAGAGCCATCAGCTGGGCTTGAGTTAGGTTCACACGTCCACTCATGATCTTCACATCGAAGTAAACACAAGTAGAAAGGTGTCGCGAATGTGTGTAGGGTGTGGAGTGACGAAGAGAGTAAGAACACAGGGTTCAAGCAACAGTTGTTATACTAACTAAGCATACCATGAGCAATGTTCTATGTAGCTAACAAGTAGGCAATATAAACATAAATCATATCACCTATAGTTCTGAGCCTTGCACGTGGAGTGAAGCGTCGTTGTGGATCGTAGAGCACTGTACAGGTTATAGTCTGGTTTTAACAGAAAACTTTTCCCTTATTAAAACCAAGTTCACTATAACCAATGGCTCTGATACTAATTTGTCACACCCCCAAAATCCACATGCGGAGTATTACCGCTTGGAGGCGTGACTGACCAGGATCAAGCCACCAATCATATTGAACAAGCATGTAAGTAAACATAAAACCCAACACAATAAAATTGGTGTCCAAATCAAAACATACTTTAAGTTGCAAGCGGAAGCATAATGTCTAAAACCAAAGCATAAGTTAATAATGTTTAAGTTTATCATGAACACTCAATGTCCATGCTCCACAACGACTCTTCCCCATGCAAGCTCCTACTAAACCTAGTGACCTGCAAAGCATGTAGTAACGAGTCAACAACAAAGTTGAGCGAGTTCACAGTTGGGTGTTGTTTTAAGTTATTCCAAAAACGTAGTTTCCTTTAACTGGCATCATGGCCGTGGGGGTTACCCCATAGTTGAAAACGTGTTTTGTTTAATCCCGTTTACTCTGGCAATCCAGCCGTGGGGGCTACCCCATGTTAAATTATCTGGCTCTACGGCCGTGGGGGCTACCCCATGTTTATACTACTAGACTCGTTACCATATCGACCGCTGACTGTAGTCATGTTTATGTGCCCTTAGCGTCAATGTCTATCATCATTGACGTGCCCAGATCCATTAGTTCACGCCCGTCCTCTGCGGCACGGTGTGAGGCTTGTCAGACCTAAATAGCGCTATCTAACTAATGACCCGCTCGCCATTGGCCCGGCGATTAAGTCAATATAAAAGGAGGGACTTCGTGATAGAGTTTTGGTCTAGTGAAATTTAAACTGTCCAAGAGGACGAGGAATTATATTCCTGAACCCGTACTGTCCTACCCAAGAAGGATGAGGAATCCCTATTCCTTAACCCATTCCCAACCCCTGGGAATCCCATGCTTTGTAGAAAGTGTGAACTCACCTTGGTTTGCTCGGTATGCTAAGGTATGTGCTCACAAATAATCAGTCAAAGCCTAGAGTACGCACGTATACATAATCAGTTGACATTCATAAAATTTAACTAACAGTCAAGATCATCACCATCACATGTACCACACCAACCATTAATATGCAAATCGGCCATCAACATATTACTAACTAACTCTAAGTTTCAGTTTCAGTATATAAACCATACACAATCAATAATAACTTCTCATGCAATGACCGACATCCTAGATATACTCACATATGAGTCTGACAACTTTTTGAACTTCACAAACACAACCAGTGACCGACAACTTATTCAAGGTGTTATCCTATTGGGCCGATATCAAGTTCATGTTATTATACTTGGGCCGATAATTCTGATAACACCCCATGTGCCTTACATAAATTTTAATGCAACATTGAATCATGTAGTATGCTATTATATGATTGGACCAAAGATCCACTAAGCCGACAACAATTCTTTGTTGATTATATACTTCATGCAACTCTATCAATTCAGAATTAGGCCATGTGATTACAAATTAATATCGGCCCTATATTCATAATATTATCTTATTGCAATTTACATAAACATCAGTCATATTTGTTCAACTCAATATTTGATTTAGTCATGACTACACATTTATCAACTCATCAAACATATATCTCGGATCAACAGTTCGTCAATCTACAAAGCTATACCCTAAATAAATAAATAAGTCAAACTCATCAACATAGTCTACAAGATAGTACAACTGTTTTGTCGAATAATCATCAATCATCGCCCAACATTCCATCGGTTCCCACCCCATAATTCATTAAACATTAAAATCAAATCACAACACATTGATACCCACTATCATACAACATCATTGGTCAGTAGTCCATGATTACAAGCATCCTATATCTAAATATATATAATAATCATATCACACATAAACAACATCATGCCAATATGAAAATCACAGTTAAGATCCACTAACCAGGAATTGTGTTTATCTCGAAGAGGGGGGGGGGGGGGTTCTCTTGCTGTACGCGAGTCAAGGGAGAGGATGTAGGGGTAGGGTTTGTTTGTTGAGATTTTTATGTATGAAAATCTTGTTACATATCAATATTAATATCAATCAGTTTAAGGTCGGTTCCTTCTTGGCCGGTTATGATCATGGACTCAAGCCCAAGTGCCCATTTAAAAATCTAATATGTATTTAATTTGTAAAAGTCTAGTGAGCTGGTCATGATTTAATTTGCAATGGTCTAGTGGGCCGAACAATACTCACACACACTGCGGAGATTAAATTAGAACCAGTGGTGTATTGGGCTCGGATGTGAAGGTGCGGCCCAGTTAATGTGCGACCCAATGTGTCAAAACATTAGTTAATGTTATTGTACCAATTAATCTAACAAGGTTAAACGAATAGGACGTTTTAACATATTACCAACGTGTACAGTTGTGAACAAATAAGTCGTGTAAACAAACAACCTAAACAATTATCGTGCAATGAATGCGAAAATGGAAATCTTGGAAACTCGAGTTGTCACATCTCGGATACTTGGAATTCTCACAACTCTTCTAAACGAAACAACAAATGATTTTTACAAAACTAAAAATGAGATGAACATATGTATGTGTGTGTAGCCGTGAGCATGTATGTGTGTGTTAGAATGTATGTTTTGATTTTTGATTAAAAGTGTTCTTGTAGAATGATTATTTAAATGATTTGAATATCATGCATGTGAGATTTGAAATGATTGAATGATTGAATAAAGTATGAATATGTCATATGTTATGATACATAAAATATTAAAGATGATTAATCTTATGTGATGAATATGAAGTAAAATGTGCATAAAGTGCTTGTACAAAGACTTGTAGGATGATTTAGTGATCATCATGAAGTGAAATTGTTGTGAGATAATGAATATTAATTCAAATCAGTAGGAAAACATGAAAAATGAAGTTATATGATATGTTTAGAAGTTATAAAAATTATGTCATAACTTGGTAGCTTTGCATGTTGTACTATTGGCTTGAAAAGTGGTAAATCGGGTGATATTTGCATGATTTTTGTGCTATTCATGAGACCTGTATATACACGAGTAAAATTATTGTTATGATCAGTAGATAACACGTGTTATGTTAAAATATTAAGTGATGATGATTTGGTATGGTTATGATAAAGTTCAGTACGAAAATATGGGTTAAAAACGGTAAAAATCGGCTTTTAAAGTGATTTTTCAAAACTGTTTTAAATCTGATCATAAACTAATGTTTTTATGCTAAATATATGTTTTTTAACTTATAACAAGTATCTTTGGTGTTTGGTTGGTCATACATGACTTCCGACGCCCAAAAACGCTACCGAAACGGTAAAATACGCATATTTCAACGTACGCGAAAACGGGATCTTCAAGAGTGAACTTTATGTGTTATGAATTTATATGTGAATAAGAGTATGTGTAAAGTTATTTACTAAGTGATATCATGATGATATGTTTAGACGTTTATGCGATAGAAACGATAAACTAGATCAGAAATCGCATTATGTGTGAAATTTGTGATTGACATGATCAATATGTTTAAAGTGATTTGATAAGTTATTAGATATATATATTGAGTGTTTGAACATAATATATATATATATATATATATATATATATATGAAACAATGTGATACATGAATTACGATATATATATATATATATGTGTGTGTGTGTGTGTGTGTGTATGAACATATATATATATATATATATATATTGCCAACTTAATCAAAATAAAGATTTCTGTGAAAATCTTAAGAGATGTGTGAAGATTCAAAGTATATGAGAAACTAAATTGTTATCGAACAATTAGGGGCTATTTGGCAACATCTGAATGGTTAAGTGCTGAACCAGTAAGAGGTCTGGACCATTAAGAGCCTGTATAATGCTTAACCGTTCAGAGGCAAATGTCTGACCAATTCAGATTAGAGGTCGTAACCATTCAGACTATGTATAATGCTTAACCATTCAGAGGCAAATGTCTGAACCACTCAGACATCTGCTCGTGAAACAAACAGTCTGAACCATTAAGTGCTGAACCAGTAAGAGGTCTGAACCATTAAAAGCCTCATTAAGAGGTAAACAAACAGCCCCTTAGTTATTAAACCATTCCTATTTAAATTAGGATATGTAGATTCAAACCAAGGGATTGCGATAATAAAAACGCATCCAAAGGTGAGTGTCACAGAACCCCACTTTTTACTGTTTTATTAACTGTTTTCGGGGTAAAGAACACGTCTTTAATAAATATATGTTTTCGTATAAAACATGATTTCAAATAAATGTATTTTTGTGAGAATTCACTAAAACGTCATTTTACTATCTTACATAATGTTTTCAGAGAAAAAACATGTCGTTAAAAGCTAAGTATATGTTTTCATATAAAATATGCTTTTAAATTATATAAAAATGTATTTTCATCGAGAATACAATTTTTAGAGTATCATAATTCGTTTATGAACTCAAAAGATGTATAACTTAACTGTTTTCGAGAAAAACGAGTTTAAAAATGTACCATACAGGTTTCAGGGAGAAACTGGGCAAATTGACGACGTTAGGGGTATAACGATCGTAATGATTTAAAGACGAATTTTTAAATCTAAGTTGAGATTAATTCACTAGTCAAATAAGAGCGTAAGTAACGGTGTAGGCTTACGTCACATGCGAGTGTAAGTAACGGAGTAGGCTTGCACCACATGGATACTACAGGGATTTGTACAACATTCAAGATTAAATTGTTATTCAGTAGGTTATATGTAATAGTGAATTGAGGCAGGAATTAGATGCATCATATCCGTTTTAATCATTAAGTAACGAACACGTGGAATTGTTAATAGATCTATTGGGTTGACACCCCGTCGTGATCGGTCGCTCCGATCTACATAGCGGCAAATTGAAATTATTGAACTGTCTAGTATTGATTAATCCCCCGGTCGTTTTTTATAGCTCACAAAATCTTGCAAACTTACGAAACTGAAGCAATAACTAAATTAAATATAAATAAAAATCATGAGTATAAGTTTTCATCGGTGACAGGCTTGCGGAGCTATTTCGGGTGAATTCTTCCATCACATTTTCTATGAAATACGGTGCACGCCGATTTCATTAACATTACAATGACATTATTTTGAATGTCTTATTTTTAAACACATTTAAATGTTTTTAAATATGTAATTGTTTTCAGACCACTAAGGGTCAAATAAGGAAGTTTTCCTTAAATAAAATATTACGAAAATTATATGTGAACTCACCCTCCATTGTGTTGACACTTGATTTTACGTGTTCTTCAGGTACATAAGTTCGACTTCGAGGAATTTTGGCTTGTGCGTCATGTGGTTGTTGATGCTTGTTGTAATTAAATTAATTTGTTGGACACTTGTAAAACTGTCTTGGGACCGTGTGTGCTAAGACCTTTAAGGGTCACCTAACTACGTTATGGTTGTGAACTACGTTTACAACTTTAAAACTTCACGTTTTTAAATTAACAAATTTTCCAATATAAACAATGCATCGACCACCAAGATGTTTTATGGGTACCAATCTCCGTCACTGCCACGTTTATATTTCCGCTGCGACGTTTGTGGGCTGTGACAGAAGTTGGTATCAGCCAATCGTTGTTAGCGAACTAGATGTTTTCACGGAAAACACTAGACTTCAACCAAGAGAAGTTTGAAATATAAAATTCCAAAATTCACGAAGCCAAAAGTCAAAATAAAAACGTAAACTATAATCATATGAGAGAATTATAGGAGTTTATGTGCATACATGTTAAATCCTTTTAATTAGACACACACTCACTTGGTACGGTTACATTATGTCACAGATGTCGCACTCACGTGAGACTATCGAGATTCACGACTCAGAGAGTGAACCAGAATTCGAGACTTCTCCAAACTCTGTTTTACCAGAGTCACCTCGCACTATCCCACTATCTATTGACACGGCCAGTGTTACATCGTCAATCGTTGTTGATCTTCCTGCTTCCATAGGACCAGCAAACCCACGTTATGTTCATGCCAGCAATGAACGAAGTGACGATGATGATTCAATTGTCCCTCCCTCAGTCTTCGAGATCAGGCAATCATCTAGCACCATACCTGTTATAGATGACAATGTTTCCATGACCATAGGATCCCTTAGGGTAGCACCTGTAGTGGACGCCACTATTGTCACGACTCAACCTCTAGAGTCATTGATAACTCCACTCACTACTACTAATGAGCTTACACCTAAGATTCCTTCGTCGGTCAAATCTGAGTCGTCCAATCTGCAATCGGAATCACGAGCCTCTACAACGCCCGTACTGGTTTATACCCGCTGTAGGAAGAGAACTCGCCCTGCAGAGGAGCCGCGCCAACCTTCAGAGCTGCTGTAGAATCGTTTCTATTGAGACAGAGAGACACCTCCATGGAACGATGCTCATGTTGCGATCGTCAAATTTCTACCATGCACAGAGATTTAGAGGTGACCCGGGACAAGGTGAAGGATCTCGAGGGTCAAATGGATTGGTACGATGAGCTTCAGGATCTAGACGATATCGCCATGAACCAAATGCATTGGAGGATAGTATGGCTTGAGGAGCTAGTGAGGAGACTGGTGGAGTTTTTGAATTTCAAGTGATAGATGTTTGTGTTTGTATTGTCTCATTTTAATGACTCTATTTCTGTTTGTACGAACAATTTGGTATTTCGATGGAAACCTTGTGAACATGTTATTGGGCGTTGAATTTATTTACGCCTATCTTTACTAGTGCCTAGAACTAGAAATAAATGATATATTCCTAGAATCAAATATCTAACTTTTAATTTTGGTTAAAATTCTTCAAATTATTTGTGTGGTTATGATTCTGAACGATACAGTTAATCTATTCGCATATGATGATTGAATATTTAAAGATTGTCTTACGGTGTATTATTGTTCCACTAATAGAAATGACAATATGCCACCGAAAGCGAGACAGGGTCCCACATCTAGTAATGCTGGACTCCCTACCACACCAGAAGAGCTGGCACATCTAATCGCTCAACACGTTTGCACCGCCATGGATCAACGTTAAGCTAGCCAAAACACAGGGCAAGGACGTGGTCGTGGTACGAATACACACGGAATGGGTGGAGCACAAATTGGACATCCTCCAGGTAGAATAATGATTGGAAAAGTTTTAGTAAATTCATCTGTTATGATATGATCTAAGAGTAATCTTGATTTTTCATTAACCTTGATAAACAGTGCACGGCTGTACATAAAAAATATTCTAGGGTTGTGACCCAAGGTCATTTAATGGTGCTGAAGGACCCCTTGATATCATTAGATGGATTGAAAAGATGGAGTCAGTTATAGCCATCAGCGGCTGTGCGGCAGGCCAGAGAGTTAGGTATGCATCATGTTCTTTTCTTGACGAAGCTTTAGCCTGGTGGAATACCCAAGTTCAAATTTTAGGAAAAGACACTGCCTATGGTCTTACCTGGAATGAACTAGAAGAAATGTTTCTAAAGGAATACTGCCCGCGTAGTTAATTGCATAAAATCAAGACTGATTTATGGAATCTGACCATGGAAGGCTTGAATGTCAGAGCATACACGTCTTGGTTCAATGATCTGGCCAGGTTGGTTCCCCGAACGGTCACTCCTAATTATGTGAAGGTCGAAAGGTATATTTGGAGATTAGCGCCACAAATATGCAGTCTGGTTACATCCGCGAAACCCACTACCTACTTGGAAGCTACCTCTTTGGCCAAATCACTAACTGATGATGCTGTCCGTAAAAGCAGTTTTAACAAAAAGGGCGAGACTAGGAAGTCAGCTACAAAAGTTATCGCAGACAAGAAGATAGATCGACAGGAGCATTCGTAACATAAGTCTGGGATTTTAAGAAACAAAAGTTTGAGAGTCCTAGGAAAGGCTCTGATGAGAAGCGTGAGAGGAAACGCAACACTAGTAAAACATTTGTGGCCAACACCAGTAATCCGGGTAGAGATATGAGCAAAAATGATAAGGGTAACTTGAAGAAAAAGGCTCAGGGAGACGAGCAGAAGAAATGTGGTAGATGTGGCAGAGGTGGACATGCGGCTCATGATTGCTACGCTAAGAGCACCCTTGATGGAACCAAGCTTGATGGATGTTTCGAGTGTGGAGCATCAGGACATTTCAAAAGAGATTACCCGAAGTTGAAAACCCCAACCACGAGGGGTAGGGCATTTGAGCTGAATACTGGGAAGGCACGTGTAGACCCTGCGATTGTTACTGGTACGTTTTTAATCAATGACCACTTTGCATTCGTACTATTTGATACTGGAGCTGACTTGAGTTTTGTTTTGAAAAACTTTGAACTATTCATGTGTTCACAAGCAAGTAAGCTAGATAAAAAGTATTCAATAAAATTAGAAAATGGTAAATTGATAGAAACTGATGAGGTCACTCGTGATTGTAATATCCGATTAAACGACCATAGCTTTAGTATCGATTTCTTACTAGTAGAGTTGGGAAGTTTCGATGTGGTGGTAGGAATAAACTGGTTATCTAGAAATAAGGCTGAAAAATGTTGTCTGTTTCCCAAACCAAGGAAAATGTTGTCCGTTTCCCAAACCAGGGAAGTACATGCTTTAAGTAAAATGTGTGAGCTCATCTTTGCTTTGCTCGGCAGATAATTTACTTGTTTTAGGTTGGTCTACCACACCCTATTATGGTTACCAATATTTGTTAGGTTCGTATGCAAGTAACATCACGTATTAATACATGCATCAAGTTGCACATAAGCATCACGTTTCACATAATAAACATACGGGCCATATACGAACTTATAACATAACCCAAGTCCGTGTACAGTAACATAAGCAATCAAATACGAGTTTTTCTAAGTGTGCGGCCCAAATCAAGGTACTGGCCCAATGTGCATGACTGTGCGGTCCAGTGTACGGTGTGCGGTCCACAAAGAGTGTGCGGCCCAACACCGGGTACGGCCCAAAGTAACTGTGCGGCCCAATTATGAATGTGCGGCACACATGAGGGGGTGCGGCTCACACTGGAGTGTGCGGCCTCCTCATATGTGCGGTCATGCAGTGTTTGTTCATTTATCCTATTCATGTCAAACCAAGGTACAAACGATTAATCCTTATTTTGCATGAACTTGACTTCCCAGCATATAGATATACATAAATCCTAGTTTACCATATTCACCAACTACTATCATAAGTGATACTGAAATTAAATTTATCAACTCAACATTTTCAAGGAATTATCCACATCATGTAAGCATATAAATCCGAGTTCTTATTTGTTTATTACAAATATTCGAAAACCCAAATATCATACAAGTCACAGTTTTCGTTTATTATTACTCCTTTATCAAATTTCTAACTTAAACAATTCACCAATCATCAAGTCAAATCTAGCATCACAACTTTATTTCCGAATATTACAAATTTCTATAAACAAACTGTCGCAACCCCCGACCACTTGCCCAGGGAGGCAGGCGGCCGCGAGCTACTCAGAGCTGGTGGTATTGGTGTTTATTAATTTGCCAGCGGAATTTACATCAGGATCGTAGTTAGGAAATATTTTATCAGAGTAAAACACCTCATTTTATAAATAATAAACACATAGGTAAAACCCAAGTTTCCATTCATAATATGTTTATAGGGATGAAGCCTATTTTATTCAAATAAAACGTCTTCTTTATTTAGGTAACTTTTATAGCCGCTTTTCCAAGCCTTCAGTGCTCTCCAGCTGCCTTCTATTTGGCTTTCACATTTTGTTACTTGAAACGCATTTAAAACATTTTTGTCAGTGGAAAATACTGGTGAGTGAATCCCAGTTTAATCAAAACAAGTTTTATCATTTTACAGTATTGAGGGCAACCTGCAATTACATTTGTTTACATCTACTTTAATTACCACCCACGGTACTGTCAATCCTGACTTGTGGTCATGCTACTACTCACAGTGTAGTAACAAGTTATGTATACAAAACCCCAACATACCGACGATAATTGTAGATTTAAAAATACTCAATCACTATTAAATATATTCAAAACAATTAAGGTTTTGTAAAAACAGTTTACAAAAAGAGGAATTACTCACAAAAAAGGTTTACACAAAAAGAAGGATTACTAACATTGCTGTTTTAGATAACCCTACGACTTTCTGGTGACTTCCTGGTTATAATCTATTAAATTAAACAATGCACAAGTGTTAGTAAGATAACCCAATTTACATTAGCTATACCCTCCCCCCGAGACAGAATTCCAACGACTGAGTCAGGCAGAGCCTTGACATGCGTTACGGAGTTCTAGATCAATCGGGCAGAGTAACTAATACGTAACCGGGGGTTATAATACTTACAACGGGGCAGAGTTTCGTGAATTAGGGGTGCACTATTATGACAGAAACGGAGATTTAGAGAGACATAGATTTTGATTTTCGATCGAAATGGTACAAAACTTCAAGTCCTAGGCCAGGCTATTTATACCCAAAATTGGACTCTCTCGCGTGTCGCGACAGGATCCAGGGATCCTTCTGCGTGTCGCCTGAGAGACCTATTTTGCCTAGACCTGCCTTGTTGTGTTTCTAGCCCTGTGGTGTCAACAACGTCTAGTTTTGACACGTATAGGCACCTTTCGCGTGTCGCGGAAGGTTTAAGGGTACCCCCATGACCCCCCCCCCTAAACCCTAATCCTGATTTTTCGTTTCAGTTGGCGTCATACTTATTTTGGGTCTCAACTAGGGTTTCTTGTAATGTGTGTTTGAGTATTTTTACATCCTCACCACCTTGTTTTAAATCTCGTCCTCGAGATTCACTGGAATAGGTGTGGATACTTCTTTTGCATTTCTGACTTGAGCTCCTAAGTGTACTCTGGTCCTCTTTTGGAATCCCATTTTACTTTGACTAGAACTAATCTCTTGTGTTTGAGGTTCTTGATCTTTCTGTCTTCAATTTGTAGTGGTTTCTCTACAAACTTAAGTTTCTCATTTACCTCTATGTCCTTAAGAGGTACCACTAATGTTTCATCTGCTAAACACTTCTTAAGATTACATACATGAAATACATCATGTATTCCTGCCATTTCTTCTGGAAGTTATAGCTGATAAGCTACGGGTCCTATTCTTCTAATAATCTCAAATGGTCCAACATACCTGGGGCTTAGCTTTCCTCTCTTGATGAATCTAACTACTCCTTTCTATGGAGAAACTTTTAATAATACCTTGTCTCCTACTTGAAATTCCAACGGTTTTCGCCTGTTATAAGCATAACCCTTTTGTCGATCGCGTGCTGCTTTTAGTCTTTCCTTGACTTGAATGATCTTGTCCGTTGTTTCTTGCACTATCTCTGGTCCAGACAGTTTCTTTTCTCCAATTTCTGCCTAATAGACTGGAGTTCGGCACTTTCGTCCATAAAGTGCTTCAAAAGGTGCAGCATTGATACTGGTATGATAGCTGTTATTGTAGGAAAATTCTATTAATGGTAAATGATCGTCCCAATTTCCTCCGAAATCAATTACACAAGCTCTAAGCATATCTTCCATTGTCTGAATTGTCCTTTCGATTTGTCCATCCGTTTGAGGATGATAAGCTGTGCTTAGTTTTAACTTGGATCCCATTGCTTTATGGAAACTTGTCCAAAAATGAGAAGTAAAACGACTATCTCTATCAGAAACAATAGATAAAGGAATTCCATGTAATGAAACTATTTCATTTACATATAAATTGGCTAATTGTTCCATATTAAAAGTTTCCTTCATTGGTAAGAAATGAGCAGACTTGGTTATTCTGTCTACAATTACCCAGATTGTATCATTACCTTTTCGTGTCTTGGGTAATTTGGTAACAAAGTTCATTGTTATCAATTCCCATTTCCATATAGGCATTTCCAATTAATGCAATAAACCTGAGGGTTTTTGATGTTCAGCTTTAACCTGTGAACAGGTTAAACACTTGGCAACATAAGCTGCTATATCTTTTTTCATTCCTATCCACCAGAAATTCTTTCTTAAGTCTTGATACATTTTATCACTACCGGGATATATCGTATACTTAGACTTATGGGCTTCTTCTAAAATTCGGTGGCGTAGGTTTCCTTGTTTAGGTATCCAAATTCTTTTCTTATGGAATCTCCAAATTCCATCTGTTCCTTGTTCTAATTCCTTAATCATTCCTTTTAATTTCTCAGTATCGTTCTTGATTACTAATTCTTGAACTTTTCTAATTTGCTCATTTAAATCTATCTGCAGATTTCATTTGAGAGAACGTACTCTTCTTGGCTTATCATGATACTTTCGACCTAAAGCATCAGCTACTACATTAGCTTTTCCTGCATGATACTGGATGTTACAATCATAGTCACTAAGAATCTCCATCCAGCGTCTCTGTCTCATATTTAATTCCTTTTGCCCAAAAACATATCTTAGACTCTTATGATCAGTGAAAACAGTAAACTTACTACCATAAAGATAGCATCTCCAAATTTTAAGGGCAAAAATAATAGCTCCAAACTCTAGATCATGGGTTGTATAATTCTCTTCATGATTCTTAAGTTGTCTAGAGGCATAGGCTATAACCTTTTGACGTTGCCTCAACACACATCCATAACCTAACTTAGAAGCATCACAATAGACTAATAAGTCTTCAGTTCCTTCTGGTAATGCTAGTATGGGTGCGTTGGTTAACTTTTGCTTCAAAATTCTAAAAGCTTCCTCTTGTTTTGGTCCCCATTCAAACTTAATTGATTTGCAGGTCAATTTCATTAAGGGAATGGCTATTCTAGAAAAATCTTGAATAAAACATCTATAATAGCCTGCTAGTCCAAGAAAACTTCTCACCTCCGTTGGTGATTCAAGGACTTTCCACTTAGTGATCGCCTTGATCTTTGTGGGATCCACATGAATTCCTTCATGATTAACCAAATGTCCAAGGAATTGTACTTCTTGTAACCAAAATTCACATTTTGAAAATTTAGCGTAAAGCTTTTCTTTTTCTCATCAAATTTAAAACCATATGCAGATGTTCTGCATGTTCCTCTTTACTCTTAGAGTAAATGAGAATATCATCTATAAAGACAATTATGAATTTATCCAGATATGGTTTACATGTTCTGTTCATCATGTCCATAAATGCGGCTGGGGCATTGGTTAAACCAAATGGCATGACGGTAAATTCATAATGACCATACCTTGTTCTGAAGGCAGTTTTAGGAATGTCCTCTTCCTGTACTTTCAGTTGATGATATCCTGAGCGTAAATCGATTTTGGTAAAGAATCGAGCTCCTTGCAGTTGATCAAATAGATCATCGATTCTCGGTAATGGGTACCGATTTTTAATCGTGACTTGGTTCAATTCTCGGTAATCAATGCACATACGCATTGATCCGCCTTTCTTCTTGACAAACAAGATTGGTGCTCCCCATGGGGATGAACTTGGCTGTATGAAACCTTTCTCCAGAAGTTCGTCCAACTGTTTCTTTATTTCCTGCATCTCTGCTGGTGCTAAACGGTAAGGTTCCTTGGCAATCGGTCTTGTCCCTGGTAGTAGGTGAATTCTGAATTCGACCTCTCTATCTGGCGGTAGTCCGGGTAATTCTTCTGGAAAAATATCTGAGAATTGAGATACTACGGAAATATCTTTCAATTCTTTTTCTTTAGTGTTAATGATTATAGAAATCAAATACACTACCGATCCTTTTCTTGCATAACTTGCTATTTTCATCACAGAGATGAATTTCGTAGATCTAGTTGGCTTATCTCCTATAATCGTGATCTTTTCACCTTTTGGTGAATTTACTTGTATTGACTTTTGATCACATAGAATACTAGCTCGATTGGCTATTAACCAATCCATTCCTAACACGATACCAAATCCAGCTAGGTTAATTGGGTAAAGGTTAGCAATAAAATTATGGTTTAGAATTTCTATTCTTGCTCTCTACAAGATTTCAGTGATCTCAATGGATTCTCCATTTGCCGTTTCCACTAGACATTCTTGTTGAAGTTTAGTTAATGGTTGATTGAGAAATTTTCAAAATGAAGTATTAATAAAACTTTGGTTCGCACCAGAGTCAAATAATACTTTAGCAAAAACATCATTAACTAAAAATGTACCGACAATCACATCCGGAATCATCTTGGCTTCTTCTGCAGTTAGAACAAAAGCTCTAGCATTCTTAGTAGTCTTGTTGTTCATGGCTGGAGCTAGTTTCGGATAGTTCGGTTTGATATGCCCCTTTTCTCCACAATTGAAGCATATTCCATTGCTGGGTTTCTTCCTACAGTCTTCTTCCTTGTGTCCAGGTATTTTGCAGAAGTTGCAGTATGTGGAACATCTTCCTGAATGTTTCTTCTTGCAGGACTTACAGTAAGGTGCGGAAGTAGAACCTATATTCTTCCCACGGTTGGAATTACCGTAACGTAATTCTTGGGTAAGCTTCTGGACTAGGTTCTTCCTCTGGTTTTCTTCTTGCGTACCTACCAATTCATCAGTCAAGGTATTTGCTAGTTCTACAGCTTCTTCTATGGTTTGTGGTCTAGCTGCCTTGACTACATGTCTAATCTCACTAATTAATCCCCAGATGTATCGGGAGATTAATACTGGTTCTGGTGAAGCTAGGGTTGGCACTATTCTAGCATATTCGAAGAATACGGTAGTGCAACCCTTGCAGTCTATTCCAGTCATTCTAAGGTTTAAGAATTTATTAGCAATTTATTCTTTTTCATTGGGAGGACAGAATTTCCTTTCGACCATGTTTTTAAACTCAGTCCATTCCATATTATAGACTCTGTCATTCCCCTAGACTGGAGAATAGTATTCCACCATTCTAAGGTTGTATTCTTAAAAAGATTGGAAGCAAACATAATTTTGTCTTCCTCTGCGCACTTGCTTATTTTTAAGACTGCCCTGTCTTTTCTATCCAGCGTAGAGCTGCAATGGCTCCTTCATTGCCAGAGAATTCTATTGGTTTGCAGGACCATAATTCTTTGTAAGAACAACCATATGGCATGGTTCTTCTTCTTTTTGGAATAGGCAATTGAAGTAACGGTCCATTGTTTACGCTGTGACTGGGTTCAGTAGGTGGTCGTTTACTTCCACTATTACTTTTATTATTTTCCGCTTCTTTAACAGTCTGGATAATATATGGCATAGCATCTCTAATTCCTTGTGTTACTATGTGTTGGATGGCACTGTTATTTATTTGGTTATCATTATTCTGGTTTTCCTGATTTTCTTCGTTGTCCATCTGGATTTAGAAACAATTATCAGGTATTAATATCACAGAGTAAGATGTAATGCCAACAATTGCACAAACAAACACACTGGTCAAAATCGTCGAGCATTGCGACATTTACTCTATATATATATATATATATATATATATATATATATATATGCATCTATTACAAACTGTAACTGGAATTCAAAACATACTACTAGTTATGCATTAGTAGGTATTAGATTATCTATGGATTAAACTGCATCTCCCGCTCGTCGTATTTCCACACGAGCTTTTCTCCTATTTCTTTCATCCTTTCTCCTTCATCTATCAACTCCTCACCATACAGACGGAGTTCATGAATGTTCTCATCACTCATGGGTGGTCGTGGTGCGGGTGCTGGGTCAGGGTACATAGGTAAAGGTTCTCCATATGGATACAGATTATTTAAGATTTCTTGGATATACGGGTCAGCGTTCCAATATGGGTCTAGTGGGTTGAGGTTGGTGTACTGGGCTATGGGGTTTGGAATTGGGTCTCCCTGTGGGTAGAGTTCCTGGTAATCCCTATGGTCATCATTCCATGGATCATATGCTAGAGGCTTAGGTGCTGGGATTCTAGGTATCTCATTAGGGTTAAAAGCTGGTATGGGAAACTCGTTTCCTGGGTTAGGCTATATTTCCATTGGTTGAGTTGGAAACAGTGGCAATGGCTGTGGTGCAATGATTTGTTCTAGGTTTGGGTACATGGCAGTGGTAGCTAGTATGTGAAAGTTGGCCAATCTCCTATTGATTATGTCTTGGGTCTGGGTGTTCATTTCCCTATTTGTTGCTAGACTGATTCGTATCTTTGTTATGATTGATTGCGTACTTGTATGCTAGATTTCATCAGTATAAGATCTAAATATGATTATGGGGCTTGATTGTGATTGTATGACACATGATGATTTGATAAATAGAAGGTTATAGCAAACTGTATTTCACTATGTGGAAATTACTCGTGATATTGATCGGGAGTTTTGGTTTTGAGAAGTTGATGTTCGTTGATGAGGGGTTCACGAATGAGTTAGTATGATAAACTGTCACACCCCAATATTTCCACACTTTACCGGTGGGCCCGGTAGGGGAGTATCGTGACGTGGTTGGCAACATCATAGTCAAACAACACAATATTTAAATGCACAGCGGAAGCAAAAGGATAGATATATTACAATCCGAAATAATGTACATCAAAGTATTATGACGGAAGTCAAAAGATCCACAGGCGGATCGTAAGTAAAAATAACATGGTTCAACAGACTTTAGGCATCTAAGCTTGTGAGACTCTTTATTGATGCTAGGAGTAGCCAGCCAATTCCAATTAGTACCTGCACTTAGCCTTTTTGGGAAAATACGTCAGTTTACACTGGTAAATACAATCAACCGACTCATTTTGAAAAGGTTTAATAAAATGATTGATTTGAATGCACATGGCACAAATAATATTTTATAACTTGGGATACTTATCTAATATATAAACTTGTACAGGATTTACATGTTCCTTATGCGTTCAGTAGCCCGGATCGAGCCGGGTCAAAGATTAATGGACACACCACTTTATGTAGATGAGACACCGAAAGCGTACGCCTACGCCCGGTGCTGAGGTCGTGGCCATTCGTAGAATGATGCCAGGGATATCCGGGACAACGGTCATTAACCCCCAAAGGCTTTAAGTAAACAAAACAAATTAAACGGAGACATCTCAATGATTTAACCATAATAAGATTAAACGTTCAATGCCCGACCAAGCGGTATTTTATATACCGTACCCCAAGCCCGTATAGGGAAAATAAGTTAAAAGTATTTACCTGAGCTAAATATAAATTCAATCCCAGTCGTATCAAATCAGCAAGTACAGATAGCTTTTACTGGGCTCCTAAATCTGGAACGAAGGTTTTTAATAACCTATTAGAATCCTAACGGGTCTTTGAATTAAGCCTTGACTTAGACCGATTAGTTTTCAAAAGGAAGATACGGTTCAAACGCATGATAAGGCGAAGACCGGAATAGAATGTGATTTAGACCCGACAAGTTCGGAGACTTGTATAATATGGGTATATTATACACATTCTGGATTTTGAGATAAAACCGATAAGGTTTGACCCGTTTCGGCTAATTTATGTAAACTAGTTACATAAACCGAACCGAACGCGTATGAAGCGTAACAGGTAACCATAAGAGTCCTAAACAGGTTTCCTAAGTTAACATGCCTTAAATATGTTGTGATATCGGTAGGATACCTTCCATAACGCCCAAAACGAGTTTAATTTCATTTTAAGCCCCGTAGGGGTATTTTGGTCATTTTAAAGATTATAAAAGGGATTTAATAAACTCCTGTGATCCGGGTCTGAGTTAATCATTAAAATAGTTTATTTTTACAGGTTATAACATTTGATGTTAAGTCTTATGTAACAAAATGGTTTTAAACTCAAACTATGCGTATAATACGCGTATAAAGACGTTTTAAGCGACGTACCGGTTAAAATAGGGTTCTGAGTTTTCTGATCAGTTAAACAGGTTCAAAACACTTAATTTATTATTTCAAATCAGTAGGAATTGGATTGGTCTCAAAAGGATTTGTAAAACCCGTTTTATGGCCTAAAGGGTATTTTCGGTATTAACCGAATCAAGGCGATAAACATAGCTTATGATCAGTTTAAAAATAATTAAAAATCTTCAAAAATCCCAAAATATTATTTAACATCAGTGGGTAAAAGTTTTGGTGTCAAAAATTGAGTTTAGATAGGTTTTACGCTAGTGACGCCGTTTAATTAATAAAAGTGTTTATAAATACGTCATTACGCATAACTCCTAATCTAGACTTCCGATTGACGTGAAATTTTGCAGACATGTACAATAATCAGTAACAAACTTTATTATACTTTCACGTCATCGAAAATCTCGTTCTACGATCATAAGGGCATTATGGTCATTATTTAGGCATTTAACGGAAACGTCGGATAGTTACGGATTCGGGTAGTATAAACGCAGAGGATTATACTAACATGTAACAAGGTCCTAATGGAACTTTAAGGCATGTCTAAACCTATCAAAATCGGGTCAGAATCAAAGTCAAAGCAGAAAGTCAAACTACGCGACTTTCGGCTCCGAATCGGTTCAAAACATAAAACTTTTATAAGAACTTTGATCTTTCAAAAATTGATGCCAAATGTGTCTAGCAATGATCCAAGATCAGTACATGTGCCCCCTATAGGCTATAAACCATCTTAGGAAGCCCATAAAATCGAAAAACTAAGTTTAAAGTCGGTTACAACATGCAAACAGGCACCTGCCTATTTTTTCTGCATCTGCAGGTCTGACGCGGGCCGCCTGAGCCTTATGTTCAGGTTTCCCATTTTTCTTTAATTGCATTTTGGCCCCCGGTCCTCCTAAACGTCGCTTTCACTTGTATTCTTGCATTATGGGACTTTAAAATTGACATTTAGGGGCTTTAATACTTATACCATCTTTTTCAAGTCCCCGGGAAACTTTGTGATCACCCGAAAAACCCTAATTTTCAATGTTGACGATTCTAACCCTTACACACGAATTTTATCATAACTTTCTCATACAGTAACGAAACTTGGTGAAATTTTTATGGTGCATTCTAGTGAGCATAATTAATCGTTACAAGGCTTTGGGTTTGCTAAAAGGTCACTCAGAGGTATATCTTAACATGTTGACACATTTAACCCCTGTAGTTTGTAATCTCTCACTTTCTTTCACAATTCGCTTCGTATGATCCATGATCCATTCGTTTAAGGTTATAAACATCATGTAGGGTTATTGTAAAGTATATTTATTCATTGTTGACACTTTGAACCCTTATATTTACACAGTTTCATTGTTTGTCAACTTTAGTCCTTCAAGAACATTCTTTCACACGTTCAAAGGTTATGACACGTGTCAAGACATTATAGGACGTAAATTTTCGAGGTGTTACATCCTCACCCCCTTAAAAGAAATCTTGACCTCGAGATTTGTTAAAATGCTGGAAGTACTCATTGTCGCATAAGGGACTTAACTTTTATAGCATAACTGGAGTCTTTCCAAGCTCCCAAAGTGGCTCTTATGTTAGGCGTATGTATCCTTTTGGAGCTTCTTGACCTGTCGATCCTCAATCGATACAGGATGTTTATCACATCATAAATCCGCATATCATTATGTGATAGTGCTTCTTGACTTATTGGCGGAACACATCCTCCAGTCACTAGTGTGCAATGTATTGCGAGCTCAGTCAAACTCCTTAAATAGGTTTTAGCTTACAAACTACTTGATCTTGATATATTCGATTCCCTTCGAATGATTTCCATAAATTCAGAGCTTAACTAGCCTGATTATTTAACAAATTTGGTACACCATTCCTGGGTGATATCTTTTGTTAAACCTTATTCTTAACAAGAACTTAGGAAGTTTGCTATTTTATAACTCCTTGATTTCCTGCCGTATACCGGCAACCTACAATCGATTATGGATTTGTTATGATCTTATTTGTTGTCTCCCAGGCAACTTTCAGATCTTGATAATTGGACTCACCAATTCTCTATCTAACAATAGGTATTTAACATTCCATCTATACAAGGTCTCCAAAGGAGTAGCCTTAATACTTACATATCAATTATTATAGAAAAGCTTTTTTTTTAAGGTGAGATGGTTATTCCAACCACTGCTTAACTAGTTTTTAAGGAATAGCTAATCCTTGTCGTTAGTCGAACAGATCGACGATCCTGGGCAGCTGATGGCAAATTCCTAATCGTTGCCTAATTAGGGTTGCGGTGATAATGCATAAGCAAAATGAACCATCTTTCATACTTAACTATTCCAGATTCCCGGGATATTGTGTTAGGCTATATGAGCCCTCTCTTAAAACTTAGTTAATCAGGGTTTCGATTCCTCCAATGGTGGTACTAACCGTCTTGGAGATTTCACAATAATACAGCTTTAAATGGGATATAAACTTTAACTCTACCTGCCTTACAGGGGTAAACAGGGTAATAGTAGGAGAAGATAATCAAGGTACAAGGAGGTTATAGAGATTTTTACAAAATCTCAGGCTCCAATTCATCCACCATTGCTTGTGTCAATTAAGTGACACATTTATGTTATGAGTCCAAGAACTCCTTAATCGGGAACATTTACTTGGACAATTCCATTCTGGATATCTCCTTTGAATACTACTATTCGACTTTAGTACGATATGACTATTGGGATATCTCAGAGGTTCCATGCATTAAACCTCCATACTGATCAGGCATGAAAGCAATCTATGGGACACACTAGGATACGCCACTCCTCATATGGCACTTTCATCAAACATAGTTTGGCATTCGCAGGCGATAGAAAACAATGAGAAAATAATAAAATAAAATAATATACATTGTCGTACTCTTTTTGAGGGAGAGTACTCCAGATTCTTATGAAAGGATTATCTCCGAGGATGGGAGAGAGGGTTATTAAAGATTCCATTGGTAAATCATATCTTATCTTTAATATCCGAAGTTCTTATGAAATCAAAAGTTTGTCAAACTTATGGTCTTATAAGAGACTTAGCAGCACCTGAATCCTAAACGTATCTTCTAGCAATCATGTCACAATAAGGGATTTATCTGTTGTCATTATTAATGTGAGCTACCCCTAATTATTCATCAGGAGGGTTAAACGACTCCATTATTAATCCTTCTAAACTTAACTGTAAAATCTTAGATAACTTTAGGGCAGTCTCAGCTTTGACTGATTACTTCTTAATCATTATATCGTGGGTAGCTGAGGTAGATCCATAATGGATTTTTAATTGAGTAGGTTTTGAAACCTTAGTGTGCCCTCTTAGTGCCAATGCTACTCACTAATAATTATGTGCGTTAATAGGGTACTATCTCAGCCAATGAATTAAAATTTGCGACATACAGTCGACAGTCTAGAACCTTTATGGCGAGAGTCAGAAAATTCTTATTCCGTCTTTTCCCTTTTCGCGAAATGAATACTAGGTCCCACAATGTATAAGATGATCTTTCTTGAGGATTTCATTAATGTCCTCACTAATTTAGGGTATTGTCATCAAATGACTGTAATGTATACCTTACCATGTCCTTTCTAGCATAACCACTGATATACTTAATGGTTTCTAATTTATCCTTTCTAGAGTTTAGTCAACATAAGCAAGCCAAGAGTAACTAAAACATAGAGGTAAAATCTTGGATTCTAAAACTTAGTCAACATAAGGAGGATAAGTAATTGACTTATAGTAAGAAGTAAGGAAGTTATTGTACATGTGCTTATAATTAATTAGGTTGGAAATTTTCACAAACTAGGCACCTAGCTCGGTTGGCTAGGCGCGCGAAAGGGTGCGGCCTAGACCCAGGTTCGATTCCGGGGACGGCCGGTTCCACCATTTTTTTCTCTGGGAGCCTGACGCGGGCCGCGTAAGGTATCACTCAGGGCTTACGCGGGCCGCCTGAGTCTTCTGATCAGAAGAAAACTTTCAAAATGACAGTCTTGGTCCCTGATATGCATTAAAGCCATTTCTAATACGTTTAAAGCTCGTTAAGTCAACTTTAAGGCCCTAAAATGATGCCTAAACATTATGGACATGAAACATGTAATTATGAGGGTTGTCTCATAAGGAGTTTTGATAATTAATTGCTTCTTATCACCCACAATATGGGTTGGTCACCAGACAACCAATCCTTCCTATTACTATATCGAGTCCTCCTATTAAAAAAACAAGGACAGTGGAGAAGGGTAATTCCTAATGGATATAAAATATCCATTTAATATTGCTGAGGCAGTCTCTGAGGTACTATCGGTTAATTTTACTTCATTCATAACGCTTAGAGTTTTAACAAGCAGATTTA
The DNA here is from genome assembly GCA_030545235.1 of Helianthus tuberosus. Taxonomy (NCBI): domain Eukaryota; kingdom Viridiplantae; phylum Streptophyta; class Magnoliopsida; order Asterales; family Asteraceae; genus Helianthus; species Helianthus tuberosus. The sequence continues at coordinate 23,759,800 of CM060353.1, forward strand.
ATGATTTACAAAATCTATTGTCTACGAGAGACTTATCTGCACCTGAATCAATTAGTACTCTAGCATGAGCGTTATTGATAAAGAAATTACCTGTTGTGACATTGTCATCCTGAATAGTCTCTTAAACATCCATTTGAGAGCTTCCAGCTTTAGTCTTTTTAACTTCCTCAGGCTTTTTAGTGTATTTAGGGCAGTTGGTCTTAATGTGCCCCTTTTCTTGACAGTTGAAGCATGTTGCATCTTTTATTTTCTTGCACTCTATCGTCTTGTGTTCTTTAGACTTGCAAATTCCACAGGGTAGAGGCTGAACTTCATATCTGCATTTCCCGAGGTGATATTTCCTACAGGTTTTGCATTTGGGCTTTTTACCAGTCTGTGGTTTGTCCTTCAAATCCTCCCCCGACTTCTTGGTTTTATTAGGGCAATTAGTTTTGATGTGCCCTATTTCATTGCAACCATAACAGGTTGCGTCCTCCATCTTCTTGCAGTCCAAGGTCTTATGCCCCTTGGACTTGCATATCCCACATACAACAGTTCTCGACTGTGTATGCAAGTTCAATTCATACCTGCACTTCCCGAAGTGCTGTTTCTTGCAGATTTTGCATCTGGGTTTTTCACCCGACTGTTGGTTGTTTTTCAATTCCTTGCATTCATGGGTCTTGTGATCTATCTCTTTACAGATACCACATCCCCTGATCTGTTCATATATACATTTACTGAAGTGCCTCTTCTTCCCGCAATTCTTACATTCGGGTTTAGCCTCCTTTGGCTTGGACTGGTTATAGTTTGAACCGGTCTTACCCTTCTTACAACCTTGAATTGGGGTATCATTGCCCTTTCGTTTGTGATCCTTCAGTACATGATCCACAACGTTATTCATGGCTGTATTTAACATAGCCTTTAACTCGGTGCTTGTTATGTTCAGTCTTACATCATCATTCTGATCAACTGGCCGGTGGTGAGCTTCAGAGGAGTCAGCCATGGTGAAGCTTTGAAGGCTACAAACCAAGTAGTAATAATTTATTTAATTATGTGGTGAATTGTCGAATTTGATGACTAATTAACCATGGTGTAAATAAACCATATAGGCCAATAGATAGTGTTTAAGTTAATTGATTCTGTTCTGCCTAGGTTTTTAAATAAACCATCCTTGACGTGTAAACAGAATATAATCCATCATATTTATTAGATAGGGGACATAAATCACGACTGTCTTTGTCGTACTGACATTTTATATAGCACAAGAGCTTGTTCCCAAGGACTCTTGATGGCATAGGGCCTTGTCACTTAGGGAAAAATCTAAAACATAACGGTGATTCCTTTGGGTCGGAAAATTCCATAATTCATTGTCTTGACAAGAATTTATGAAATAAAACTATCTTTTCGTGTATACATCTTTTCCCGTAGGTATACATCCCTAATGGATGTTTTGATGCGTAAATCATGCTCGACGTTTACCAGCCATGATTACTATTGATCATTTAGGCTAAATAAGGGATTTGGAAAAATTCCTAATATGAGGATGACTAGCGTGATTTTATCGTATCGCTGTTATCAGGAGTGTTATCACCTTTTTAGATGTTAACAAGGATCTGAATCTCTTTTTAAACAGGTTTCACCATTTTAGCTAGGTCTTCAATGACATTCAAGCTAGGTCAAACCTTTTTTAAGATTCTCTTTTAATATTTATACTGGCAGGAAAGGAATTATATTTATTTTATTAAGGATTTCTATCATAAATCCTGATTTACAAGTTAATTAATAGCACAAACGGCCTAGTTACAAGGACATTTATAAATTATAAGCTAGGATTTTAGAGAATCAAAGCCTTGAGGTTTGAACCTAGTTCATTAACTTTTTCTGACAGGGAGTCATAGCTACCACTGTATTTTGGCTCATGTAGAAATGAGCAAGGCCTGTAGGCACTATATTACCACGTATGGTTAAAATATGATCGTCTTAATTGAAGATGTAAACCCAGGATTCAGAGATCATTATACTTGGTTAGGAATCTTTTGAAGAATCCTTAATAACGTGTGTGATTTCCAACGAATCACGTTTGTCGGGAGTGTTAACATGTTTTAATATGTTAACAGGGATTTGAATCTTTTAAAGAGGTCTTACCATCTTGGCCCGGTTTTATAATCGACCCGCAGGCTAGGTTTCACTCTCAAGATTCTTAATTTATGATTTAACGCAGAACAATTTTAAATTGAGGTGTTAAAAAGGATCTGAACCTAATATGAGAAACTGCCATCTTGCCATTTTATTATAATGGTAGATCTTATAATATAGGAATGATATTTTAAACATAATCGTTCCTTTAAAACTTAAACAAGTATAGGGTTGCCCTAAACGGGACTTCAAAGGAATAATGTTGTCCTCGAAGGGACTAAAAGATAAATATCGTTATAAGGACTTTTAAGGAAACGATCTTCAGCAATAGGAGTTTCTTCTTCATTTTATTTCTGAATGCTTTCTCCTTTGTTGCACGTTTCGTCCTAGCCGTTGTACGAAGGTCAGCAAATTAAGGCTCCGGGTGTGGAGAATCCCTATTACGGCTTCTTCGCTTGGCGACGTATCCAATATATAAAAATTGGAAGCAAAATTTCCAGATGAGGATTGAGAATATTCCTATGTTAAGTCTAGACACAGAAGGTCAAGGAATGTGCTAATGTGTCATTGAGATTAAACACAAATAGATAGTGTTTAATTCACTCAATGTTGGCTCTGATACCAACCTGTCACACCCCAATATTTCCACACTTTACCGGTGGGCCCGGTAGGGGAGTATCGTGACGTGGTTGGCAACATCATAGTCAAACAACACAATATTTAAATGCACAGCGGAAGCAAAAGGATAGATATATTACAATCCGAAATAATGTACATCAAAGTATTATGACGGAAGTAAAAGATCCACAGGCGGATCGTAAGTAAAAATAACATGGTTCAACAGACTTTAGGCATCTAAGCTTGCGAGACTCTTTATTGATGCTAGGAGTAGCCAGCCAATTCCAATTAGTACCTGCACTTAGCCTTTTTGGGAAAATACGTCAGTTTACACTGGTAAATACAATCAACCGACTCATTTTGAAAAGGTTTAATAAAATGATTGATTTGAATGCACATGGCACAAATAATATTTTATAACTTGGGATACTTATCTAATATATAAACTTGTACAGGATTTACATGTTCCTTATGCGTTCAGTAGCCCGGATCGAGCCGGGTTAAAGATTAATGGACATACCACTTTATGTAGATGAGACACCGAAAGCGTACGCCTACGCCCGGTGCTGAGGTCGTGGCCATTCGTAGAATGATGCCAGGGATATCCGGGACAACGGTCATTAACCCCCAAAGGCTTTAAGTAAACAAAACAAATTAAACGGAGACATCTCAATGATTTAACCATAATAAGATTAAACGTTCAATGCCTGACCAAGCGGTATTTTATATACCGTACCCCAAGCCCGTATAGGGAAAATAAGTTAAAAGTATTTACCTGAGCTAAATATAAATTCAATCCCAGTCGTATCAAATCAGCAAGTACAGATAGCTTTTACTGGGCTCCTAAATCTGGAACGAAGGTTTTTAATAACCTATTAGAATCCTAACGGGTCTTTGAATTAAGCCTTGACTTAGACCGATTAGTTTTCAAAAGGAAGATACGGTTCAAACGCATGATAAGGCGAAGACCGGAATAGAATGTGATTTAGACCCGACAAGTTCGGAGACTTGTATAATATGGGTATATTATACACATTCTGGATTTTGAGATAAAACCGATAAGGTTTGACCCGTTTCGGCTAATTTATGTAAACTAGTTACATAAACCGAACCGAACGCGTATGAAGCGTAACGGGTAACCATAAGAGTCCTAAACAGGTTTCCTAAGTTAACATGCCTTAAATATGTTGTGATATCGGTAGGATACCTTCCATAACGCCCAAAACGAGTTTAATTTCATTTTAAGCCCCGTAGGGGTATTTTGGTCATTTTAAAGATTATAAAAGGGATTTAATAAACTCATGTGATCCGGGTCTGAGTTAATCATTAAAATAGTTTATTTTTACAGGTTATAACATTTGATGTTAAGTCTTATGTAACAAAATGGTTTTAAACTCAAACTATGCGTATAATCAGTAACAAACTTTATTATACTTTCACGTCATCGAAAATCTCGTTCTACGATCATAAGGGCATTATGGTCATTATTTAGGCATTTAACGGAAACGTCGGATAGTTACGAATTCGGGTAGTATAAACGCAGAGGATTATACTAACATGTAACAAGGTCCTAATGGAACTTTAAGGCATGTCTAAACCTATCAAAATCGGGTCAGAATCAAAGTCAAAGCAGAAAGTCAAACTACGCGACTTTCGGCTCCGAATCGGTTCAAAACAGAGAGTTGTCGAACCAAACAAGTTTAGACATGTTATTATACTTATTTTCAGGTTATATGAGTGTTAAACATATTTCACGCCCTCTGTAACGCTAATTACATGTTTAATGGTTATGTTGACTTTTTCGGAAGAAATTTGACTCGACAAACGACATAGTTAGATCGAGAATCAAAGGGTGTTCTTTTAGGGGTTAATTACCCACATAAATACCAACTTGTAACAACTTTCGTTTCGACAAAACTCTGGTCCGTTTGTGATCTATCGCTAAGTCAAACCGTAATTACGACGGTTTGACTTCTAGGCTAAAAACTAAGCATAACTCAATCGAGAAGGGTCAAGGATACTTACATAAGTCTAATAGATGATTTGGAAGGCTTGTATCAGGTCTTGATCTCCTCTAAATGCCCAGAAGTTGTAATGTGTTTGAATGTTGAAATATAAAACTTTTATAAGAACTTTGATCTTTCACAAATTGATGCCAAATGAGTCTAGCAATGATCCAAGATCAGTACATGTGCCCCCTATAGGCTATAAACCATCTTAGGAAGCCCATAGAATCGAAAAATTAAGTTTAAAGTCGGTTACAACATGCAAACAGGCACCTGCCTGTTTTTTCTGCATCTGCAGGTCTGACGCGGGCCGCCTCACATTTTGTTAAATCTCACGCGGGCCGCCTGAGCCTTATGTTCAGGTTTCCCATTTTTCTTTAATTGCATTTTGGCCCCCGGTCCTCCTAAACGTCGCTTTCACTTGTATTCTTGCATTATGGGACTTTAAAATTGACATTTAGGGGCTTTAATACTTATACCATCTTTGTCAAGTCCCCGGGAAACTTTGTGATCACCCGAAAAACCCTAATTTTCAATGTTGACGATTCTAACCCTTACACACGAATTTTATCATAACTTTCTCATACAGTAACGAAACTTGGTGAAATTTTTATGGTGCATTCTAGTGAGCATAATTAATCGTTACAAGGCTTCGGGTTTGCTAAAAGGTCACTCATAGGTATATCTTAACATGTTGACACATTTAACCCCTGTAGTTTGTAATCTCTCACTTTCTTTCACAATTCGCTTCGTATGATCCATGATCCATTCGTTTAAGGTTATAAACATCATGTAGGGTTATTGTAAAGTATATTTATTCATTGTTGACACTTTGAACCCTTATATTTACACAGTTTCATTGTTTGTCAACTTTAGTCCTTCAAGAACATTCTTTCACACGTTCAAAGGTTATGACACGTGTCAAGACATTATAGGATGTAAATTTTCGAGGTGTTACATAAACAAACCTTAATGTGCAATAATGTAATTGATTTGATACTGAGATGATTGATGATGTAAATTCTAATGATAATTGATGATGATAAGTTGTATGATGATAAAGCTTTGATGAATTGGTGATTTGTTATTTAGGGTGCCGTGGTAGGAATGGATACTTGTGCCAATGTGAATAGGTCTATATTTAATCACTGTTAGTGCTAACTAACAATTAGGGTTTGATAAATTATAGTGTTGTAACTGTTGGATCGTGTAATGAGGATGATGAAACTCTAAGAAATAAATGTGGTTGTGAATTTAGTTGCATATTAGTAATGTTTCTGTGTAAACTGTTTACTGTATCTGTATGTTTGTTGTCATGCAGCCTTCCCACGAAGAATAGTTCTTCATGGGAATGCACATTCACGAAAGACCTCATGACGAAGGATCTTCTTCGTCATATATGATAGTGACAAAGAACCATGGTTGTTCACAGAAGACTAGTCAACGAAGAACTAGGTTCTTCGTGGACTATGGTTCTTCGTGGGGATCTTTCGTAGGCTGCAGGTTCTTCGTGGACCTGCAGTATTTATATACTCAACAGACAGAAAGCAAACATAAGAGAGTCTGAATTGATTCAGAGAGAACATAGATTTTATTGGGTTGTACACTATGCGCTTGGTCACACAAGTAGATCGCACACCTTACGGGTGGGCTCATGAGCCTAACATGAAGAACCTGAACCACACATTTAACTGGACTGGCACACTCTTAATGGGCCCTACGTTGGGCCGCACACTTGAACATGCCCGTTGTTAGATCTTAAAAGTGCCAATATGTGTCAATTGTCATGTTACATGCTTGCGTGCAACTTGCTAGTATACGTGTACTGTTATGTGATATACTTGCATATGAAACCCGTACACTTGCTATGTGACTTTACGATAAACGTTATGGATCAATGGGTTGCGTGGTTAGTGGTTACGACTCGTATAAGGACGTGTGTTTTACTTGTATGCTACTTGTGTAACGTGCACGAAAGATATGTGATATATGTGAACATTATACTGACTATTCTTGGTAACCACGGTAGGGTATGGTTGACCAACTTGGAATGGGTAATATAACATAGCGAGCAATCCAAGGTGAGCTCACTTCTCTTGAGCATGCGTCCCGGTGGGTGGGACAATCAAATGGGTATTCCTGAGAGGAATAAGTCTTTCTGGGTAAAAACTGGGATGTTGGATAATACACTCATTTCCTATCACTTTAAGTCCCATCTTATACCGTATTAGTTACCTGAGAGGTAACGGGGTATTAGTTGATAGCACTATTAGGCTTGGCAACCTCACACCGTACCTGAGAGGACGGGCGTGAACTAATGACCTTAATCATGACCAATGCTTTGATAGGGGGCATTGGGGACGGGCAAAACAATCTGACGCCATCTTATGTGGTATCAAGTTATTATCAACATTGTTTTCGGAATTGTTATTAAACTTGACTAATCACTTGGTAACTAAGCGTTTGGTAACAACTATGAACTCACCAGCGTTGTCTGATACACTTGTTGCATGCTCGCAGGTTGATAGATTCTTGGATGTGGAACTTGCTGTCTGGAATTGCTGGAGTGGTCATGGGTCGAGAAGTTTTAAATCATGTGACAAGACCATTGGTTTTCATATATTTTATATTGAACATTGAACAATGACTTACTTATTGCTTCCGCTGAACATGTTAAACTTTAAGTTATGTTTTGAGAATACTTTACTGTAATAAATGGGATCTTTATATAATATCTTGTTAATAGTTCAATGTGATTGGTGGCTAGATCCTGGTACGTCACACGCCTAGCGGGGTTTCCGCATGTGGTATTTTGAGGGAGTGACAGTTTGGTATCAGAGCCACTGGTTATAGTGAACTTGGTTTTAAAACGTTTTTATAAAACCAGACTATAAGCGAACAGTTCTGAATACGACCATGACACTCAGCTCCAGATTGCAAGGTTCGTCTCTCCCTTACTTATTGCACAGTGTAACTAGTGAACACTTACGTATGATATTGCATGAAATTGCACACTTAGCACTACAATATGAATTCATGTGTTATATGCCTATGTTATGTGATTGATGGTGTGGCATTTCCTCTAGACTTCGTGATCCAGGTTTTGTGATGCCCTTTGTCTTGCTATTCGAATTTGAGGAACCAATTAACACGAGTTAGGAGGAACTGAGACGAGCATGCAAATCATATTATTATTGTGGGTGCACACATAATAAAAATGTGGGGTGCATGTGAGTCCTAGTGAGGCTTAACAAGTGTGAAAGGGGTTCATTCCATTATTCGATCTGATGAGAAACACAACGATCTATAGGAGTCCTAACGATGACTGCCTCCTATTCAAACGTAATCTTTTCAGTACCCTCTGAATCCGTACGAATCCCGACGATATTGAGTGTTTCCTGAACACGTATCTGAATGTCGAGAGAACCGTGTAAGAATGTTAGGTGCTAGTGCGAACGTCTCTGAGTTAGTTTCCGAAGCGTCGAATGTTTGGTCTGTACTTTCCTCACTTTTCTCGCTTACTTGAACTCAGCGAATTAACATCCCAGATTTGGAAGAGTGATCGCCTCAGTAATTCTCTAACAACTTACCATGCGTTATCCAATCGACTCGCAAGACCGATGGACAAGAAGATGAACGTGATACATCACCGGCCTTAGTATTATGATGGCCCTGATTACTGGCAATGAACAACATTAGATTGACTTCAATCAAGTCCCTAACCCTAGTCAACAACCTCTAGGAGCCAACCCTTACGAACCAATCGGGGCATAAAGCGCTGACAAACGACCGGAGCGTGGGATGTGTAACTGCTAGCGCCATTGGTAGTACCCTAGGACGTGTAAGGAATGTGGAAAGGTGGACCTTTTTGGTAGAAGATCACAAGGCTCTGGTTACTAAGCAGCAACATCGGAGGCAACCACCACAACAGCAACGAGGTACCCATAACCACAACCTTCAGTATGGGAATGAAGGAGACTTCGACGATAACGACGACGGTGGAAATGGTGCTCGTGGAGGAGTACTCACGATTGGCATGGGTGACGCCAAGTATGATAACAAAATAGTGACTTGTACGTTTTGCGATTAACTTTTCCCCCTGTTTTGTTGGACACCGACACTTCTTGAAACCAAACCTGTTGTAGAATCGGCCGATGGCAAGTCAATTGAAGCCTCACCTGTTCGATTAGGATGCAAACTTGACCTGGTGGGTCAAGTGTTCAACATCGACCTTCATTTCGTTACCCTTGATAGTTTCGATGCAGTAGTGGTGTGGACTTGTTATCTAGATATCGCGCTGATATACTCTGTTAGGAGAAAATTTTGCGTATCCCTCTTCCTAGTGGGGAATCGTTGTCTGTCCTAGGGCGTCAAAGTGGTGCAAAGGTTGGCATCATTTCAGCTATGAAAGCCCAGAAGTGTCTACGGAGGGATTATTCCACTATTTTAGCCCTCGTTACTGTTGCTATGGCTGAGGAAAAGAGGATCGAGGATCCACCAATTGTTCGTGATTTTCCCGATGTGCTACCCGAAGAATTTTCAGGCTTACTTCCACAATTGTTAGGTGGAATCTCAGTTTGATCTCATGCCAGGGACAGCCCTGATTACTCGTATTCCTTATCGTCTCGCACCAGGAGGGTTGCAAGAACTGTCTGATCAACTTCAGGAACTCTTGGAAAGGGGTTTTGTCGGACCTAGATTTTCGCCTTGGGGAGCCCCAGTTCTGTCCATGAAGAAGAAAGATAGGCCTTTCCGTATGTGTACTGATTATCAAGAACTTAACAAGCTAACCGTCAAGAACCGTTAGCCCCGACCATGTATTGACAATCTGTTGACCATTTGCGAGGATCAAGCTCCTATTTGAGGGTCGACTAACGAACGGGCTATCATCGGATGGAAGTCCAAGAGGAGGACGTTCCTAAAAAAGCATTTCGAACGTAGTACGGCCATTTCGATTTTCTGTTCATGTCATTCAAGTTACCCAACACACCAGCAGCCTTATGGATCACATGAATCGTATGTGTAAACCTCATCTCGCTGAATCCGTCAACCATGTTTAATGATGACGTTTTGAATCATTTTCAGGAGAAAGGAACGCCATGAGCGGCACTTGTATCTTATCTTACAGCTCCTGTGGGAGGAGCAGCTTCACGCGAAGACTGTCTAAGTGTGGCTTCTGGATTCGAGAAGTACACTTTCTTGGTCTGTTGGTGCATTCATCTGTCGTCTTCGTCTTATGTCGAGTCCCTAGTTGCGTTGCGGATCTGATCTAGTGACATCATCTAGGTGACACCACAAGTGATATCATCTAGATGACATCACAAGCTACATAATGATTGAAAGTCAAATATACAAAATCAGAAGTTAGATCTCGCTTGAAAGTCAAACATATGAAAGTTTCGCTTGAAGTTATTTCAAGATTTCGCTTGAACTAGACTTGTTCATTTCAAGCGAAATCTTGTCTACTATATATATGGTTCATGTCATTTCATTTGTAACAGTTCCATCAGAAGTGTAAAGTTACTCTGTCGGTTTGTCAAGTCATATATGAATGAGAAGATCGTATTAAAGTGAAATAACTCTGTTTCTACTCATTTCTTTCTGATTCAAAACAGTTTGTTTGTTTCCGCCACTCAAACTGTCGTATATTAGCTCAGATTGACTCACTCGGTCGTCAAATACGATCCTACAATTGGTATCAGAGCCAGTTATGAGCCAATATACCTGAATCAGTTGGTTTTTCTACACAAAATTCTGATTTCTGGACTGTTCCTCGGATAAAATGGACTGAGTTTTGAACATTGTGTGTGAAACTAAGTTTTAACAAACCCTTGAGTATATCAGCTTAAAATTCAAAGAAAATCGTTTAAAAATCATCTAAAAACTAGATTTCGCTTGAACGAACAAGTTGTTTTCGCTTGAAAGTTGTGGTGTGTTGAAGCGAAATTGAGGATTTCGCTTGAAAAATCTGTTTTAGATTGAATAGGTTATTGTTGATTGAAGCGAAATTTTTGCTGTGTTTTCGCTTGAAAAACACTTGTGTCTGTGTCTGCTTGAAAAACCGAAAGAGATTATTGAAATCACGTGTTATATGTCAGAATACATGTGATCTTATCTGTGTACATCAGCGAGATATTAAAGTTGTTTATCACTTTTGTTGTTGCACTCTGATAAAGTGTGGTTTGATTCTTTCGAAAATCAGAATTCACGTGTAAAGTGCATCAAGTTTCGTGAAAGTTGTTCCGTTCGTCTAAGAATTGTGTCAGATTGCATTGGTTTGATCATTTAGACAATTTTATCATAAACATTAAGTGAATATTTTATTCAATTTGAAATTGTCTGACATTAGTCATCGGTTCATTCATAGAGATAGAATTCATTGAGATTTGATAAAGCCTTGTCAGACACATGTGAGGTTGTTAGATGTGCATGTGATCTTATGAGTTTCGATAAACATTGAATATTGTTGTCTGCCATTACAACATAGAGGTCCAATCACATTTTAACATCACGTGAATGTTGTTTGATTGTCACTAAAGTTCATTTTAGAAAACTGAACAACATCTCGGTACATGTGAATTAAAATTTTGGACGGTTTAGTAAATTGGGTGGTCAAATAGCATTAAAATTGAACAATTCTATCATTGTTTGTCAGTCCACTATAACAAAACAGTCCAATCATTGAAGTGCATTTGAATTTGTCAGCAACTTTTTACGTGACTTTATAAATAATCAGTTTATCACGTGAACTTTAATAAAAAATTGGTGAATTGATTTGTAGTTTGTGTCAGTAGAAATCATGTTGTGTGATTATAAAATTTGCATAAGATTCAGATTGTTTGAGATTTGTGTAATCAGTCAGCACGAGGTGACAGTTTGCAAATCTTAGTTCACTTGGTTTGGAAAGTTGCAGTTTGCATAGTATAAAACTAGTTCCCAGTTCACACGAGGTGTGGTTTGTTAGATTGTTTGAAATCTGATTAGTACGTTTGAAGGTCTGAACACTCAGTTCGGACGGGATGTGTAAACATTACATCAGGCTGTTTTTAAAGTGTGGTTAAAATGTTTGACGAAGAGGAAAACTATAACCTTGAAAGGTTAAATGATTGGTTTGATGGGTGTTGGGGTAGTAGATATCAGAATGAGAATAAGAATGTTTGGGATAAAAGATTTGAATGTTTTTTGTGTATGAAGAATGAAACAGTGGATGTGTTGGAAAATCGGTTTAAGTATCTAATTGAAAAATTAACAATGTATGATATAAAGATATCAAATGCTGAAAAGATATCAAAATTTGTTGATGCGTTACCTTCAGAGTGGGATGAATTTTGGATTGAATTGAAAAAAGATTCTAGGTTCTCAAATTTTTATCCAAATGAATTTATAAATAATCTCAAAACACTCAAGTATGAAAATGAAAAGAAAAAGAAAGAGTTGATGAAGGTAATAGATAAAAATCTAGACAAAATAAGTTTGGATGTGATTGTTGAAATATGCAAAAGAGTCAATATGTGTCGTGTAGCAAAAGATGTTATGAAATATGATATTAAGAGGGGTTGTTATCTAGATGAAAGTATGAATCCTCTTGATTTCGTTAAATTTTTTTGTGCAGGCACATACAAGACAGAGACAGAAGTAATTTCAAAGAATGAAGAACCTGAGAAAAATGTTCAAGTGGTAGAGGAGCAGGTTCAAGCTGAAGCTGAAAAAATGTCCAAGAAGTGCTTAAAATGTGATGAATTCAAAGCAGACAATGCCAAATTTTTGAAGGATTTGGAGAGCTTAACATTGGAAATCAAGAATTTGAATGATGAGAAGAAATCTGATGATAAACAGATTCTTGAACTGCAGGAAAATTATGAAAGATTGAAATCTGAAAATGTTAAACTGTTAAGTGATTTGGACAGTTTGACATTGAAAAACGAGATTTTGAAAGACAAGGAAAAAGATTTTGAAAATGAAAAATTGAAAATTGAAAAAGATTTTCAAAGTCAAATGAAGATTTTAGAAGATGAGAAATCTGTTATCTTTAAAAATAATCTTGAAAAACAAATTGAAATAAATTCTCATCTTCAGAAAATCATTAGGCTTGAAAATGAAGCTGAAATTGCTCGGAATAAAATTGATGAGCTTGAAAAGAAATTGAAAGGTTTTGTGAATTCATCAGTACCAGATTATTCATGTCCAAAACCGATCAATTCTGTTCCAATAAGTGACAATGTCACAAACTTTGACAAAGTCAAAGTTGAAGATTGTGATGAGAAAACTGATGATGAAATTGAGAAAAGAAAAATATTTTTGAAATTAAATGAAATGTTTAAAGATACTGTTCTACATTCTACTGAAAAAGGTGAATGCTCAATGCAAAAACCTGTAAAGAAGAATGTGGAACAAAAACAAAAGGATAAAAAATCAAAAAATGTTCAAAAAGATAATAAAAGCTCATCAGTTCAGTCATCCAATCATTATAAAAAACCACAAAAATCTGAAAATAAAAACTCACAAAAAGTTGGTAATAAGTGGTGCAGGTTTGACCACAGTGCTCAAGCGTCAAATCAAGCTTATAGGAGAAGTGATGATTACCACAAAGCCAGACAATGCTATGATCTGAGCGTTTGGTGTGAAGGTGGTACATGGTATGATAACAGAGTGTGTTACAACTGTGGTTTTCAAGGACACATTGCTGTTAACTGCAAGAGACAGAGATTTGAAACAAGAAGATGTTATGAATGCCAAATCAAAGGTCACATTGCCAGAGATTGCCCAATGAGATCAATTGAAAGATCGAGGGCTGTATCTCAGAAAAGGGTGATGAAGTCAGTCAAAGTCAAAGAAAAGCCCAAGGAACTGAAAGTTTCAGAACAAAAAGTCAAGGCAAATTGGAAATAAATAATCCCAACTCACTGTTATTGGCCAATAATAATCCCAACTCATTTAATCACCAATAATAATCCGAACTATTCACTTTTGTTTGTAAAATACTCCCACGTTAAAAAAACACTAACTAGGTTAAAATATTGCTGATGTGGCTTAACATATGTGGACTGACGTGGCTGGTTAACATCTTACCCGTGTATAAAATGATTATCAGCCTCATTGGCACACACAATCGCACTCTCCTTCAAAACCCTAATTCTACAAATTGGGCAAATTCAGTCGATTGTGTGTGCAAATGAGGCTGATAATCATTTTATACACGGGTAAGATGTTAACCAGCCACGTCAGTCCACACATGTTAAGCCACATCAGCAATATTTTAACCTAGTTAGTGTTTTTTTAACGTGGGGGTATTTTACAAACAAAAGTGAATAGTTCGGATTATTATTGGTGATTAAATGAGTTGGGATTATTATTGGCCAATAACAGTGAGTTGGGATTATTTATTTCCAATTTGCCAAAAGTCAAAGAACCTAAAGTTCAAGAAAAGAAAGTGAAGCTTTCTCAGAGGCAGAAAGACAGACTGCGAAAGAAGACGAAGAAGGCGAGAGGGTATCTGGAGAATATTTTGTCCTCGGGTACAACAAATAAGAGTGCTGATAAATCGCTTCACTCGACAACAAAGTCAAGTAAACCGAATTCATCAGATACAAATCTGAGGACAGAAGAGAGAGTAAAGAAAGAAAAAGTGGTTAATCAAACGATTAACAAATCAAAGAAAGTGAGATTTTCACTTCCTGGCGATGAATTTGTTTCTTCGGAAACAAAGGAGCCACGTGTTGGCGATGATTCTGATTCGTCAAAATCAGAGGAGCCATCTGTTGATCAAAAAGGAGAAAATTCAGTTCCGCCAATGGATGATATCAACTTTCCACCATTGCGAGCTGAAAATTATAAACAAAAAGTTGACGAAGTTGAAATTTCAAATCTATCTTTTTCTGAAAAGAAAGAATTTGATGTTGAAAAGGCTTTTAATATCAAAGTAAAAAATATTTTTGGAAAAATGGTTGAGGGTAAGGTAAAAGGAGTTAAGGAATTTTATGAATCAAAAAGGTATGTTCAAAACACCCAAGGACCGTCAGGCTTGGGTGAATCTCTTTAACCGAAAAACCTGACTTGCCGGAGTTCCCAGGTTGGTAAGCGTGGAACATGAATCGGCACATTTCTTGAGAAATTTCACTCTGGTGATTTTTCGCCTTACATGTGGTAAATCAGGGACATTAAGTTGTACTTGATTTTCTACAAGTGATGTTTGAGATCTAAAACTGAAATTGTAAAATTTGTCATGTGTACGAAGAAAACAATGTGATGAAGTGACCCCGAACCTTTAAATGATTGGTAGACAAAACGTATTTTCCGGAAAAACCATTTTGATTAAAACAAACTTAAGTGTTTTGAAATCATAATGGGAAAATAGTTTGTTGTGAGGGGGAGTTCTGATTGTTTATGCCAGGTGGATGGAGAATTGAAGTGATTCTCATCAAGTTGTCAAGTTTTTGTACAGTTTTTTTTTTCAAATTTTCCTAAAATGTGTTTGCATTTTAGGGGGAGTAAAATTTTAGAAAATCCAAAAACATTTGAAAATTTGAAAAATTCTAAACATTGAAAAATTCAAAATGAGTTTTGTTGAGAAAAAGAGGAAATGATAGTAATTCAGTTGGATTGTCACAGCATGCTAAAGAAATGAAATGTCAAATGTGATAAACGGTCTCACTAAAGATGTGACGGTAGGCTCAGCTAGACTAGTAGATTTGCGATAACGATACAAACTTAAATGAAAAAGCTTAGTTCTAGTGGGAAACATGGTCAAAAGCATAGTACTTAGTTTTGTCCTTCTTGACTGTGTGCCTACTCAGTAATCGCTGATTGTCGAAAGACATAAAACTGGTTAAGTTTGTGAACTTTCACAACTTTGCTGAAAAGTCACAGTGATTGTGCATTTTATTTTGCAAAGATTTAAACTTGTTTTATTTCTTTATTTTGTTTAAGCATCGGACATCCTCTACGTATACGTGAGTATCGACCTGGATGTTGTTGCCTAAACGTTCTGCTTTATTTTCTTTGGTGTTTCGTTTAAGCTTTGGATCACCTCTGCGTATACGGGAGTATCGACCTGGTGGTTAAAGCCTAAACAACTTCAACTTGTTTTATTTTTCTTATTTTGTTTAAACATTGGACTTTCTCTGCGTATACGGAAGTATCGACCTGATTGTTAATGTTTAAACATTCTGCTTTGATTTTCGCACAAATCACAGTTGATAAAAGTTTAAAGACATTACTTGAGTTAGTGTATTGCATGATGAGGGGATATGCTGAGATCGTGGGGTCCATAAGAATTTAGTGCAAAATTAATATACCTTAACGTATCGGTAAGCATTTCGAAAGTTTTTAGATTGAGCTTAAGAGGACAATTATATTGTCAATCAACGTGAATCATTTAGAACTTAAAACGATTAAAAGCTTAACGGTGCTTGTGATGTGTCTCAAAAACCGATATGATCCTCTTTCGCAAATTCACAAAAATATGCTTGTACATATTTCATTTCTGCATTTAATTTCTGTTATTGCATTTATGTTTCATATTTTGAAAAATTCAAAAAGATTTTCGACAACTGATGTTGAAAAGCTGATATTCAAAATTTCAAAGGCTAAACAAGATGAACAATTGGTTTGGTTAAGATGATGAGAAGTTGGAAGATAATCCTCAAATGTTTAGATGATTCATTAATTTGAATCACAATATTGTGTGTTATATGTTTGAGAATTTTGAATGAATTCTTTTAGAGTCAAAATTATTTTTGTCTGACGAGAGGTTAAGATGTGTAGGTTTCTGATTCTGTTGCTACGAAAAGCCAGGCATCGATCCTAAAAGCACGGAAGCTGGACGAAAGGGGGAGCCTGAAGAGACTACCGAAAGGGGGAGCTGAAGCTGAAGACAGATCCACCGGGATTCTGTTCGAGCAAGGGGGAGTCTGTTGATGCTGATTGAAAGAGTGAAGCACAAAGACTGATTAAGACTGAAGATGCAAAGACTCGACACTTAAGACTCGTCAACATCTGAGGGGGAGTTTGTTGGTGCATTCATCTGTCGTCTTCGTCTTATGTCGAGTCCCTAGTTGCGTTGCGGATCTGATCTAGTGACATCATCTAGGTGACATCACAAGTGATATCATCTAGATGACATCACAAGCTACATAATAATTGAAAGTCAAATATACAAAATCAGAAGTTAGATCTCGCTTGAAAGTCAAACATATGAAAGTTTCGCTTGAAGTTATTTCAAGATTTCGCTTGAACTAGACTTGTTCATTTCAAGCGAAATCTTGTCTACTATATATATGGTTCATGTCATTTCATTTGTAATAGTTCCATCAGAAGTGTAAAGTTACTCTGTCGGTTTGTCAAGTCATATATGAATGAGAAGATCGTATTAAAGTGAAATAACTCTGTTTCTACTCATTTCTTTCTGATTCAAAACAGTTTGTTTGTTTCCGCCACTCAAACTGTCGTATATTAGCTCAGATTGACTCACTCGGTCGTCAAATACGATCCTACATGGTCACATAGTCAACGAATTGAGAATACCCGTGGATCCCGCTAAGATCAATTCTATTAGGAATGGGTAGGCATCAAAGGACCCTTCGGAGGTGCGGCAATTTCTTGGTCTTGCTAGGCACTATGGCAGATTCTTTGAGGGTTTTTCAAAGATCGCCCAGCTTTTACCGCTTTAACACAGAAGGGTGCTGTGTATTCATGGGGAAACAAAACAGAAGAACGTCTTTTCAGCTTTCGAAACCAAACTCTGCAATGCACCCAATATCATCCTTGCCCGATGGTACAGGTGATTTGGTGGTGTACTGTGTTGTTTCTATTTAGGGTCTCGGTTGCGTGCTGATGCAACGCAAGGAAGTGATAGCCTACGTTTCTCAATAGTTGTAGATTCACGAGAAGAATTACACGACTCACAACTTGGGATGGAAGCCATGGTCTTTGGATTTAAAATCTGGGGGCATTACTTGTACGATACCAAATGCACTATTTATACCGATCACAAGGGCCTTTAGCATGTCTTTGATCAGAAGAATTGAACACGCGACGGCGTCGCTGGGTGAAATCTTGAAACAATTACGACTATGAAATCAAGTATCGTCTGGGCAGAGCTAACATTGTAGCTGGTGCCCTTAGTCGAAAGGAGACGAAACCTAAACGTGTACGAGCTTCGCAGCTCACCATCGACTCTAACCTACCTGATCAGATCCGTTCTGCCCAAACCGAGCCGTTGAAGGACGAGAACCTCCCAGCTTAATTCATGCGGGGCATAGAAAAACAACTTGTATCTAAAATCGGGCAGTATTCACTACTTCATGGAGCGATTATGGGTCTCACTGTACAGCAACCCTAGGGAACTTGTGTTGGGCGAAACACACAAGCCTCGATATTCTACCCGTCTGGGTTTTGATAGAATGTCTTAGGATCTAAAGATCTCGTACTAGTGACCGGGCATGAAGGCTCACATAGCAATGTATGTGAACGATGTTTGACTTGTGTGAAAGTCAAGGTGGAATATCAGAAACCATCTAGTTTGTCTCAGTAACCAGAAACACCCATATGGAAATGGGAGCAGATTGCCATGTATTTTTGTCGTTGGCCTACCAGAAACTCGAAACGCAAATGATACCATTTGGGCGATCGTTAATTGTCACACAAGGTCAGCACACTTTCCTGCAATCAAGAAATCTGACAAGCCTTCGCAGCCTGCGGACTCTTTTTTGAGAAAGCGGTACCTAGGCACGAAGTGCCAACCTCTATCATCCCTGATCGTAATCCGCATTTAGCGTCTGATTTGTGGCGGGCGATGCACAAATCTTCCGACTCACGTCTAAACATGAGCACTGTTTATTACACCCTCGGACAGATGGTCAGAATGAGCGGACCAACCGGACACTCGAAGACATGATGCGAGCATGGGTGATTGACTTGGGTAAACGTTGAGACATTTACCTTTGGTAGAATTTCACTACAACGGGTACCATCCTAGTATTCAGGCAGCTCCGTTTGAGGCATTGCATGGACGACAATGCCGATCTCTTTGTTGGGCTGAGGTGGGTGACAGCCTAATCTCAGGCCCAGGGCTTGTACTCGAAACTCATGAGAAGATTGATGAAATTGGAAATCGTATGGCGGCAGTGCATGACCGTCAGAAAAGCCGCTAAGCGTAGGAAACCCTTAGAATTTGCAGAAGGTAATCGTGTTATGTTGGAAGTTTCACCCTGGGAGGGTGGGGTGCGCTTTGGGAAGCGCAACAAACTTAATTCACGATACGTTGGGTCATTCGGGATTCTGGAGAGAATCGACAAGGTGGCCTACAAAATCAAATCATCTAACAAACTGGGCAACGTTCATGTTGTTGTTCACGTCTTAAATCCGAAGAAGCGTTTGTCTGGAGAAACACTTGCGGTCTCTGTGTAAGAACCATAGGTCGATGATAAGTCGTAGTTTGTCGATGAACCCATCGAAATCATGGACTGGGAAGTCAAGGTTCGAAACATAGACGAATTCCAATCATACGAGTTTGTTGGAACTCAAGACGTGGACCGGAGTTCACATGGGAACACGAAGATCAGATGAAGCTTAAGCATCCTCAACTATCGAATACTGCTCAATCTAAACCTGATGCAACTAGGTGAATTTCGGGACGAAATTCCCTTTCAAGTTGGGGATGATGTGGCACCCGAGGGAAACCCACGATCATCTCGACCTATCACTTCATTTCTCTAAGACTGCTTATCAAATTTCGGGACGAAATTTGTTTCAAGTTTGGGATGATGTGACAACCCGTGCTTTCGAGTTTGTGTTATCTAACCTCGTGACCTTTAATTTCGTATTATATCTTTGTACGTTTCGCTATACGTTATAATTGGGTGTGTGTCATGCTAAACTTGTTAAACATAATTGATTGTCTTCGATTGCTATAATAGAATGATCATAAGTCTTATAAATATGAAGTACAAAAATTGGTCGCACACTCTAGTCGAGTCGTACAATCCTTACGGGCCGAACACTTTTCTCTCTGTTACTCAAATGGTTCTCAGCCCAGTTCCCCTTAGCCCAAACCACCTAACTTATTTCCCTCTTGTATGCGCATATGTGTGTATGTACGTACAGATCTTGTGCTTTCCAAACTACAACAAACCCTAACACTTCTCCCTTTTCTCTCTCGGCCGACGGCAATCAAGTGTGTACATCGAAGCCTCAATCCTACGAAGCATCATCTCTTTCTCTGATTCAAGTGCGCAATCTTAACACTCTCTGTTAGTATAGTTCATCGCTAGACTAATTCGTATCTTTATTATGATTGATTGCATACTTGTATGCTAGATTTCATAAGTATAAGATCTAAATATGATTATGGGGCTTGATTGTGATTGTATGACGCATGATTATTTGATAAATAGAAGGTTATAGCAAACTGTATTTCACTATGTGGAAATTACTCGTGATATTGATCGGGAGTTTTGGTTTTGAGAAGTTGATGTTCGTTGATGAGGGGTTCACGAATGAGTTAGTATGATAAACAAAACTTGATGTGTAATAATGTAATTGATTTGATACTGAGATGATTGATGATGTAAATTCTTATGATAATTGATGATGATAAGTTGTATGATGATAAAGCTTTGATGAATTGGTGATTTGTTATTAAGGGTGCGGTGGTAGGAATGGATACTTGTGCCAATGTGAATAGGTCTATATTTAATCACTGTTAGTGCTAACTAACAATTAGGGTTTGATAAATTATAGTGTTGTAACTGTTGGATCGTGTAATGAGGATGATGAAACTCAAAGAAATAAATGTGGTTGTGAATTTAGTTGCATATTAGTAATGTTTCTGTGTAAACTGTTTACTGTATCTGTATGTTTGTTGTCATGCAGCCTTCCCACGAAGAATAGTTCTTCATGGGAATGCACATTCACGAAAGACCTCATGACGAAGGACCTTCTTCGTCATATATGATAGTGACGAAGAACCATGGTTGTTCACAGAAGACTAGTCAACGAAGAACTAGGTTCTTCATGGACTATGGTTCTTCGTGGGGATCTTTCATAGGCTGCAGGTTCTTCGTGGACCTGCAGTATATATATACTCAGCAGACAGAAAGCAAATATAAGAGAGTCTGAATAGATTCAGAGAGAACATAGATTTTATTGGGCTGTACACTATGTGCTTGGTCGCACAAGTAGTTCGCACACCTTACGGGTGGGCTCATGAGCCCAACATGAAGAACCTGAACCGCACATTTATCTAGACTCGCACACTCTTAACGGACCCTACGTTGGGCCGCACACTTGAACATGCCCACTGTTAGATCTTAAAAGTGCCAATATGTGTCAATTGTCATGTTACATGCTTGCGTGCAACTTGCTAGTATACGTGTACTGTTATGTGATTTACTTGCATATGAAACCCATACACTTGCTATATGACTTTACGATAAACGTTATGTATCAATGGGTTGCGTGATTAACGGTTATGACTCGTATAAGAACGTGTGTTTTACTTGTATGCTACTTGTGTAACGTGTACGAAAGATATGTGATATATGTGAACATTATACTGACTATTCTTAGTAACCACGGTAGGGTATGGTTGACCAACTTGTAATGGGTAATATAATATAGCGAGCAATCCAAGGTGAGTTCACTACTCTTGAGCATGCGTCCTGGTGGGTGGGACAATCAAATGGGTATTCCTGAGAGGAATAAGTCTTTCTGGGTAAAAACTGGGATGTTGGATAATACACTCATTTCCTATCACTTTAAGTCCCATCTTATACCGAATTAGTTACCTGAGAGGTAACGGGGTTTTAGTTGATAGCGCTATTAGGCTTGGCAACCTCACATCGTTCATGAGAGGATGGGTGTGAACTAATGACCTTAATCATGACCAATGCTTTGATAGGGGGCATGGAGGACGGGCAAAACAATCTGACGCCATCTTGTGCGGTATCGAGTTATTATCAACATTGTTTTCGGAATTGTTATTAAACTGGACTAATCACTTGGTAACTAAGCGTTTGGTAAAAACTGTGAACTCACCCGCATTTTCTGATACACTTGTTGCATGCTCGCAGGTCGTTAGATTCTTGGATGTGGAACTTGCTGGAGTGGTCATGGGTCGAGAAGCTTGCAATCATGTGAGAAGACCATTGGTTTTCATATTTTTTATATTGAACATTGAACAATGACTTACTTATTGCTTCCGCTGAACATGTTAAACTTTAAGTTATGTTTTGAGAATACTTTAACGTAATAAATGGGATCTTTATATAATATCCTGTTAATAGTTCAGTGTGATTGGTGGCTGGATCCTGGTACGTCACACGCCTAGCGGGGTTTCCGCATGTGGTATTTTGGGGGTGTGACATCGGTGTTTATTAATTTGGCAGCGGAATTTACATCAGGACCGTAGTTAGGAAATATTTTACCAGAGTCAAACATCTCATTTTATAAATAAGAAAACACATGGGTAAAACTCAAGTTTCCATTCGTAATATGTTTATAGGGATGAACCCTATTTTATTCAAATAAAACGTCTTCTTTATTTAGGTAACTTTTATAGCCACTTTTCCAAGCCTTCCGTGCTCTCCAGCTGGCTTCTATTTGGCTTTCACATTTTGTTACCTGAAACGTGTCACACCCCCAAAATCCACAAGCGGAGTATCACCGCATGGAGGCGTGACTGACCAGGATCAAGCCACCAATTATATTGAACAAAGCATGTAAATAATTATAAAACCCAACACAATATAATTGGTGTCCAAACAAAACATAGTTAAAGTTGTAAGCGGAAGCATAATGTTTAAAACCAAAGTATAAGTTCAAATATATCAAATGTTTAACATGGCATACGACTATCCATGTCCCACAACGACCACGCCTCCCCGTGCAAGCTCCGTAAATACCTAACGACCAGCAAGGCATGTAACAACGAGTCAACAACAAAGTTGAGCGAGTTCACAGTTGGTTGTTTAGTTTTACAAGTTTGTTTTGAAAACCGTAAGTTGTTTCGTAAACCACGAGTTAACCAGTATCTTTGTTTCCCAAACCATATCCATAATCCATGGGGGCTTCCCCATGTGAACCACTAGACCGTTACCATATCGACAACTGACGAACATAAGTTGTGCCCTACGTCAATGTCTATCATCATTGACTAAGTGCCCAGATCCATTAGTACACGCACGTCCGACCGGCACGGTGTGAGGCTTGTCAACCCTAATAGCGCTATTAAGTAATGACCCGCTCGCCATTGGCCCGACGATTAAGTCGATATAAAAATGAGGGACTTCATGATAGAGTTTTGTCTAGTAAGTTTAAGGTTGTTGTCCTACCCAAGGAGGACGAACGTACGTATTCTACCCAAGGAGAATACGCAGGATTAATATTGGCATCCTACCCATGGAGGATGGCGGTACGTATCCTACCCAAGGAGAATATGTAGGTTCCGTTTTAAATTCTTTAACCCATTCCCAACCACCGGGAATCCCATGCCTTAGAAAGTGTGTGAACTCACCTCGGTTTGCTCGGTATGCTTATCTACTTGCACAAACAATTCAGTCAAAGCCTATAGTATGCACGTATACACAATCAGTTTATGTTTGTAATGTTTCACATGCAATCTATATCACAAAATGTGCTTAGGCAATCATTATCAAGTAACACATAACAGTTATTTCATGTTCATACAATTCATGCTTAACATAATTGATTTCTCAGTCTATTCTAACATAGTTATCAATTAACAGACTTAACAGACTTAACTGAGTTACTGTGCTTGTTTTCCATTTGACGAACACCCCTGATTTCGTCGCGAACTCCCTACGGCGAAAACCCCAGGCGACGAAATCCCAAAGGGTTTTCGTCGTGACAGTGTCTTCGTCGGGATAGTGATTTCGTCGGGGTAGTGATTTCGTCGGGACAGGGTTTTCATCATCAACAGTTACACAACCAGAAACCCTAATGATCATCTAGCAGTTACATAATCAATCATCAACATAATCATATACCCAGCATAATCACCCATGGCAGTTTCAATAGCATAGGTTTCCAGTAATTAACTATCATCAACATAACCCTAATGTTCATACGATTGCAACAACCAGTAACTTTTAATCATTAATCAAACTCGATCAATACAAAGACCACAGTTTCGCGTATAACATCACCACTCACATATCAAATCCTAACTTACGCAAACATTATTCATGCATGTAATCGATAATCATATCAATCTATTATTACCAAAATCAACCCCTAGTTATGATCTAAACATTATCCAACAATAGTTAATACAGATTTCTAACAGATAGCCAAGAGATGGTTTCAATCAAACAGCCATATAAGGGTCGACACTAACCGCGACACAAGGTAGAGCACAGTGATGCTTCGAGAGGGTTTGCTGCCGCTAATCGATTAGGGAGAGTCTAGGGTTTGTAATACGATCAAATACGTGCCCTTGCACTATTCTATCTTGTTATATATTCACGTATAGGTGTTGGGCCCTTACTGGGCTTCGGAGTAAACTGGGCCGGCGAAATCCTAGATTTCGTCGTGAGGGATATGGCGAAATCCCTTGATTTCGTCGAGCAGGCCACGGCGAAAACCCTTGGGTTTTCGTCGGGTTGTGTTGTGGCGAAAACTCAGTTTTCATCAAGCTTACTCAAGCAGAAACGATTTCAAGTTTATAAATACATAAACACCTTAACACATTAATCACATTAATCACATAGTAGCATGCACAACTAGAATGGGACAAGTATAGAATAGAGGAAAGACCTTGGAAACTCGGGTTGTCACAAAACGCGTTTAAAACATTTTTGTTAGTGGAAAATACTAGTGAATGAATCCCAGGTTAATCAAAACAAGTTTTATCATTTTACTGTATTGAGGGCAACCCGCAATTACATTTGTTTACATCTACTTTAATTACCACTCACGGTACTGTCAATCCTGACTTGTGGTCATGCTACTACTCACAGTGTAGTAACAAGTTATGTATACAAAACCCCAACATACCGACGATAATTGTAGATTTACAAATACTCAATCACTGTTAAATATAATTCAAAACAATTAAGGTTTTGTAAAAACAGTTTACAAAAAGAGGAATTACTCACAAAAAGGTTTACACAAAAAGAAGGATTACTCACATTGCTGTTTTAGATAACCCTACGACTTTCTGGTGACTTCCTGGTTATAATCTATTAAATTAAACAATGCATATGTGTTAGTAAGATAACCCAATTTACATTAGCTATACCCTTCCCCCGAGACAGAATTCCAACGACTGAGTCAGGCAGAGCCTTGACATGCGTTACGGAGTTCTAGATCAATCGGGCAGAGTAACTAATACGTAACCGGGGGTTATAATACTTACAACGGAGCAGAGTTTCGCGAATTAGGGGTGCACTATTATGACAGAAACGAAGATTTAGAGGGACAAAGATTTCGATTTTCGATCGAAATGGTACAGAACTTCAAGTCCCAGGCCAGGCTATTTATACCCAAAATTGGACTCTCCCGCGTGTCGCGACAGGATCCAGGGATCCTTCCGCGTGTCGCCTGAGAGACTTATTTCGCCTAGACCTACTTTGTTGTGTTTTTAGCCCTGTGGTGTCGACGACGTCTAGTTTTGACACGTATAGGCACCCTTCGCGTGTCGCGGAGGTTTAGGGGTACCCCCCATGACCCCCCCCCCCAAACCCTAATCCTGATTTTTCGTTTCAGTTCGCGTCGTACTTGTTTTGGGTCTCAACTAGGGTTTCTTGTAATGTGTTTTTGATTGTTGTTACACAAACATGAGGCAATTAGTCTATGTATCAAACCATCAGATTCATATGTACAACAACCTTATTTACCCTCGTAACCAACATTTCTTAAACACCCAAAATAGTCAAATAAACATTCGACCGAAATCATCAGATTGATTATAACTTATAGCAAAACTAAAATCTAAATAAGTCAATCAAACATATAACAGATTGTCATGAGATTACTACAAAAATCCTATCATCATAGACATCAAATTTGAAAAGCAACACATACTATACAATACAATTTTATCCTCTTTTCAATTAACATTCAAAACAGCTTATGCTCACATTTCATTAAAGTCCTATCATCAC
The DNA here is from genome assembly GCA_030545235.1 of Helianthus tuberosus. Taxonomy (NCBI): domain Eukaryota; kingdom Viridiplantae; phylum Streptophyta; class Magnoliopsida; order Asterales; family Asteraceae; genus Helianthus; species Helianthus tuberosus. Next base: position 23,785,661 of record CM060353.1, read on the forward strand.
AACTGATGCAATTTATAGTCATACACTAGCTAAGAATCACAAAATACAGATTATCAAAGATAACATATGCTGACCCATGGTTTCTGTTGAATGTCTGCAGCCACCGCTACGGCCACGAACCGGAGCTTCATTTGAAACATGTTGTACAAGCCGGACCCAAAACGAACCAAATACGAGCTGCATAAGAACCGAGCAAAAACCCAACCTGGAACTGAACTGCTCCTATTACTGCCGCTGTCGCCGGCGTCGGTTCATCAGGCCAGTGTCGTCACTAACCACCTCCATCATCATATTGTCTTCGTACTTCACCGGTGATCTTCACCATGACTGGATCTTGAAATCAGCATCACCATTTCAACCATAATGTAGCTTTCGTCATCATCATCATTGTTCCAGCCTACCTCCTTCTCTTGTCGAAACATTGTTGCTGCTGTTACTGTTGTGCGCCGCCACCAGTGGATGGTGGTCGGCCGTTACTTCATCAGAGGGAGAGAAAAAACGAGAGTTAGGAGGGAGAGAGATGAATAGTTCGGTGTTGGGTGAGACTTACCGGAAAGGCGGCGCCAGAAGGGTCGCCGGAACCCTAATCTGGTGGCCGGAGAATCTGATGAGAGAGACGGGAAGGGGAGTACAGCTGATTAGGAGTGTGTGTAGGGTTTACTTTGTTGGACATAATAAGGGGTGAGTTTTATAAGGGATATATGTAGGGTAGGGTTTATTTGTAAGGGATTTGAGTTGGGCTCGGCCCATATATTTGGACCCGTAAAATATTATGTATCTTGTTTAAACGAACTGGGTTGTTTAATTAACAATTAAATATAACGGAAAATATATATATATAGGGTTGGGCTCTATAGGAAACCCCATCTTTTTTAAAAACTTTGGAAACTCTATGTGGTCCATTGATCTTGTTTCATCTTAATAGATTAAGGGTCATGATTTGTTTAGACAACTTTTAGCATTTAAAACATTAAAATACTCCATGCTGGTACAATTATAAGGGCATTTTGGGTAGTGAAGAATCACCTTTTGAATTGGAAGTACTATCAGTGCAATCAAATCACCATAACACTCCTCATCTTTCTCTTACCTCTTTCTCTTTCTCATTTCTTCTACCCCAATCTTGAAGACAAACAAACATGAGATACAACCACCACCAGCAACCACCTTCTCCAGAAGAAACAAACAACCAGCACCAGCAACCACCTCCTCCGGCGAAACTCACCGGACTTCTTCTCCGGCCCTCTCTCTCTCCTCAATAAACAACCACCACCAGCAACCACCTTCTCCAGCGAAACTCACAGGACTTCTTCTCCGGTGCTCTCTCTCCTCTCGGTCTAATTACTCTTGGTAATTTACTATTTTCCAATTTGGTTCAATATGCTTTCAGTTATATTCATTTTCAATAGAAAACTTGGACCAAGATACTGTCGAAGAATCGAAGAATCAAGATCCTGTCAATAATAAGTTGGTTTTGATTTTTAATTGTCATTTACTTTGATTTTCGTTCTTCACAATTGGTTTTATTTTTTCCAGAATTAAGAATGTTGCCAAAAGATGAATTATTTTTCAATATCATTGATTATTGTTTCAAAAAAAAGAATGACGTTTATAGGTAATAAATTTCAATACTATTGATTTTAGTTTGGTTTTCATTCTTCTGGTGTTTATAAATTTTGATTTTGATTCATGGATTACTTGTTTTGGTTTCAAACTCGTTTGATTTTGATCCATGGATTAGTTATTTTTGTGTTAAAAAAATGTGTTTGGTGGTTTGGGGATTTTGATCTGAACAGTAACTGTTTTTTTGTTGGTTTGGTTGCCTTGTTTGGTGCTTTTTGATCTGAATAGTAACTGTTTTTTGTTGGTTAGGTTGCTTTGTTTTGGGCTTTTGATCTGAATAGTAACTGTTTTTGTGTGTTATAGTACAGAAACAGACCCATAACATGTGTTAATCCCCTGTTAGAATGATATATAACGTGTCTTGCTTTACAGAAACAGACCAATAAAGATATTCAATCGACAAGCTGGATGGATGTAGGCGACGTTAATGCGGGGACATGTGTTAAAAAAAAGATATTCAATAGGTCACATTTTTTTGGGAAGGAACTCTTCGTTCATTTATAACATGTGTTAGTGGTTCATGCTATAACAGAACACCATGATGTAACCTGACATCTGTTCATGTATAACTTGTGTTAAGCCACTGTTAGAATGATATATAACGTGTGTTAACCTTGGTTACTAATAATATGTAATGTGAGACTCTTATTATTTTATCTAGGACTTGTTGTTAAAAATGTTCTGGCCTCCCGAACTTCTGCCTTGAAGTCGACCTCAGCATAGTTGGGTTGCTTTTGGGCTCTATGCATCCATTTTGTGTGTAACTTGCTTGTAGGCACTGTAGCTTTTTACAAGTTTACCAGTACATTAATCTCTAACACATGTTATGTGCAAACGAACAATTTTCTTTTCGGCCTCTATGCATCCATGGATGGCGTATTTAACACACGTCTTAATGAGGGATTAACACACGTTGAATTGGTTATCTCACGCTGTTTAGGCAACGAAATTAAGACAATGCATCCATTCTATGAGTATTGGTGTTAATAGGGCCTTAACACACGTTTGTTATCTCACGTAATATAGTAACTTGCTTCTAGGCAATCTAACTTTTGACAAATTTACCAGTACATTAATCTTTAACACATGTTATATGCAAACGAACAATTTTTCTTTTCGACCTCTATGCATTCATGGATGGCGTATTTAACAGACGTCTTAATGAGGGATTAACACACGTTGAATTGGTTATCTCACGCTGTTTAAGAAACGAAATTAAGACAATGCTCTTTGACAACATGAAAAACCAAATCTCTGCATACAAATTTACCAGTACATTACTCTCTAACACATGTTATATTTAAACAAAGATTTCTTTTCCTAAGCAATGTAACTTTCCAAAATTACCGGCACATAAATGGTCAGCTTCAAATTATACATTTAATGCTAACCTATATATTCTTATGTTTCGGTGGCCACACGTGTTGTAATTCACTACCAAGCAATTCGTTCACAACCCGAGCACACCCCGTATAGGACACGAATTTGCGTATAAATGTCCCGTGCTCTTCAAATGGGGTCATCACAATGTCATTGGAAATGGACTCTATATGCCCAAGACACATATTAAATTGATGTGGCTAGTACGTTATGATCCAAGTCGAGTCATACCCAATAACAAGCTAGACAAACACTTATATTATTTATTTGTGATATGATCAAACAAATAAATATTAACACTTACAATATTTAGAAATTGGTATTCTAAATAGTTACACTTGAGAAACTAATAAATTATATGGATAATTTATTTTGAGAAAATATTTTATTTTGTTATTTAATGGGTTAAATAACATTTTAAAAGGTTGTATAAAGTCTTGCATTTATGTAGTGTTATATTTATAAAAGTTATAAATATATAAACCAAGACTTGAATTTTATAAAAGAAATATTTTTTTATAAATAAGTGCCCCCCCCCCCCCCCTTTTGTCTTACCAAGATGAGATCTTGATCCAATCACAATTCATGCTTTTGCATGTGTTAGAGAGGATGTGATTGGGTGGTCTAACCAAGACTTTTGGCCCAATGGGGTTTCATGCACTTGCATGTGTAAGTTGGCACATGATTGGTCATGGTGGGTGGCAATTCTCTCTCATGGCTCTATAAATACTTGTATGACAAAAATGCAAGAACTTGCAAGAACTAGAGAAATAGCTCTCTAATTTTCGGTCATCATAAGTATCATTCAAGTGTTCGGTTTTGAATTTTAGTGTTGAAATCCTAGCTACAATCGTAGTGTTTGTTGGAGGCTTGGGGTATACAAGCTTGAGGTCTTCTACTCTTGAGGACAACCATTTCAAGAAGCATCATCCATTTCATATCCTCTACTCCTTGGAAGGTAGTATTCTAAACACTCTATGGTTGTGTTTTATTTTGATAGCATGCATGTTCGTATATGGATCCGGGTTTGGGTTTTACATATAAAATGGGTTTTATATCTTGAAAGTAAACATGTTTTAAATAATTACTTCCGCTGTGTTTTTATTTTATAAGGATAAAATACTTTGATAAACATGTGAAAAACCCAACAGTGGCATCAGAGCCGCTTATATGAATGCATGCTTCATTGGATATGAAATTTTCGGGTTTCGGGTTTGGTAAAACCCAATGGCCGAAAATTTTAATAATGGTTCTCCTTTTGTTTTTCAAGATTATTTTCTTACATGCATAAAAATATCTTGAAAAATTATTTCATTTGGATGATTTGTTTGTTTGGACAAAAACCCACTTTTTCGGTTTTCTCATTCTTGACCGAAAAGTAGGTTGTAAAAAGGGAACCGTTTTGCTTCTTGAATTTTATATATGTGGATATATATATATATTTTGGTGTTCATAACCTAGCTATGACCTTGTGTGAATATGTTGAATATTTGTGTTTGTGATTTATATTTGATTATTTCAAAGGGTTGTAATAATAATTATTTTGTTCTTCCATGTGTAAAAATATGTAATTTATTTATTTTCATTTGGTATGTAAGTAAATAGATTAGGTGCATTTTATTTTTACTAGAAAAATGTATTAGGATATTTTTTTGTAAAAGAAGATGCACACAAAAATGCGATTTGGTTTTGGCTAATTTCGGGCCAAAAGGACTTCATAGTTCTTAACGGGATTTTAGCCCGATAACCAAAACACATTTTTGAAGTCCAAAGGAGTTTGGACCTGAATACAAAAGACATTTGGAAGCCCAAAGAATGTGAAGAAATCACAACACAAGATGGAGACTTGAAGCATTCGGATGTGGGATCAAGTGGGAGTTCAACGACACATTATTTGTGTCAATATTCACCCTTTAGGAAGGACCTTTTGGCACACTTGTTTCGGCTAACAAGTGTGGTCAAAATAGTTGGCTATGGTTATGCACCTATTGTTATGTATGATGTGCTTGTGTGGTTGCTTATTTTATTGTTTGGATGATATTTGGATATGCATGTTTAACAAACTAATAATCAACAACAAGCTTAAAAATGGTTCTTTGAAAAATCATTAAAATTTGTTAATAAAAGGTTATTAAAAAATTAATGATTTTATAATAAAATGGGTTTTATCAAAAAGAACCTTGAAAATTGATTTTTACTAAAGTACCAAGGATTTGAATGCATGCAAATATATGGTACATAAAGTTTTCTAAACTAGAATTTTGAAAACTCAAAATCCCTTTTATAAAACAAGTCAAACACCATCCTTTTATACAACACTCGAATCACTTGGGAACTCTTTTGTGGGATAAAGGTCACCTAACCACATTTGAGGGAACTTGTATATTCGAGGTGGGTTTACCATGTTTGTGGGATAAAGGTCACCTAGCCACTTATGTGTATAAACTCACACGTGTGTGTAAGTTGGACGACTTGATTTGGAAACCATGAACTTAGGGTCACCGAAGCATGGGGAACAAAAGGTGTTGATGGGATTAAACATGCCAACTAAACATAAAGATGTTTAACCGGTCCCATATGGCTAGAAGTTGCAAAGGGTTGCAATTGTCAAACGTTGACTACCTTGTTAATTTAAATAGAGGGATAAAGGTCACCTAACCAATATTTAAATGTAACGTTGGATTCTAGATTTTAATTATTAATTGTCTATGAGACACAAAAGGGTATTAATGATTAAAATATAATAATATCGAAAATACTAAAATTGAACCTTGTTAAATTTTGTAGATAGCCGCTAACAATATTACCCAAACCGTCCGTAACCTATCACTAAAAACAATCCTTAAAAAGGATCATTTCAATCAAAACACTTTATGGATTAATATCGAAACTTAAGAATCGTTCTCAAGTAAGAAAAGATATCCTATGTGTTGAACGATCCTAATCCCAATGAACATCTAATGGAAGATAAGGATGCCTATAACGATTGGATTAAGTATATTGAGGATACTATGCAAGTTGTCTCATGTTAGGAATTATGATTCCTGAAATTCAAAAGGGTTTTGAACATCATGGGCATACGACATGATTACCCAATTGAAGGAAATGTTCCTACAATATGCAAGGGTAGAACGCTTTGGGCGCTTCATGCATGTCGAATGGAGAAAAACCAATCAGTCTCATCTTATGTCTTTAAGATGAAAAGCCACATTGATCACCTAGAAAGGCTCAATATGGATAAAAGGGTTTTATCCATTCTAACGATCAATGAGGGTGGCAACTAGAAAGGGCATCACCCCGACACCAAAGCAAATGTTTAAAATAGAAACGGGTAATTCAAAGGGAAATGATTAGGAAGACTAAAGCGAAACCACCAAAACCAAAAGAGAAAAAGGCAAAGGTTGCCATGAACGATCCATGCTTTGAGTGTGGAGAGATAGGGCATTTAAATAGGAATTGTCCAACCTATCTCAAAGAGTTGAAAAACAAGAGGGATGCTAGGCAAACCTCAGGTACAATCTTGATGATACATATTGACCTTAATGTTATTTCTTCTAACACATGGGTATTAGATACCGGATGTGGAACTCATGTTTGCAATTCGTTGCAAAAGGTTCAAAAGAAATAAACATTACAAGAAAGGAGACTATGTTTTGAAACTTCCAAATGGTTTGGAAATTGTTTTAAAATGTCTTGAATGCTCCTAGTTTGACTAGGAACTTTATTCAAGTTTCCCTTATAAGACAATATGGTTTTGACTTAAAGTTTGCAAACATTGACATTTATATCGATGAATGACATGTTTTACTATAAACCTATGCCTTCAAATGGTATTTATGAATCGGTTCATAATAATACATCATTTGATAGTTTAATGTACCAATCAATCACCAAAAAGCTCAAAATGGATTTGAGTAAGACTTATCTTTGGCATTATCGCCTTGGTCATATAAACAGATGTCGCATGTAAACACTTCAAAAGAATTGTCTTTTGGAAACAAATGAAATTGGTTCATTTGATACATGCGAATCTTATTTACAAAGTAAAATGACCAAGTAATCCCTTAGTGGGAAAGGGCAAAAGATTTATTAGGTATCATACATTCGAATGTATATGATCCTTTTGAGCCAATGACTAGGAATGGTGAAAGATACTTCATTACTTTTACCAACAACTATAGTAGTTATGGTTATGTGTACTTGACACAAAGAAGAAGTTTTGAAACGTTCAGAATCTTCAAAAAGGTGAAGTACAAAATCAACTCTTTTAAAGTTCTTCGTTTCGATGGAGGAGGAGCCGAACTCTATTAGATATGGTTCGATCTATGATGGCTAGGAGCGCATTAGCTCTATCATTTTGGGGTTACGTTTTGCTCTCTGTGGCCCGTATGGCCCCAACCAAGAAAGTGGATACGACGTCTTTTGAAATATGGCAATGGAAGGGTTCCATCATTATCATATTTAAAGGTAAGGGGTTGTAAAGCTTATGTTAAGCTATACACCTCAAACAAATAGAAGTACGATCCACTAAGTGTATCTTTGTAGGATATCCTAAAGATAGTATAGGTTATTATTTCTACGATCCAACAGAGCAAAAGGTATTTGTTGCTCGAAAGGCTGAGTTCTTGGAAGCTAAGTTCCTTGTGGAAGGAATTATTAGAACAAGTGGAACTCGATAAGGATCAAGAACCACAAGCCGATACACGTTTGGTTAAAACTAGCACTTAACAAAAGGTTGTTGAAAAACGATCAAGTGGTTGATCAACACACACAAAGCGTTCGCAGATCTGGTAGAATTAGTAGTCCACCTGAAAGATATGGATTTTTCATAGATGGATGCTACGTGGTAGATTCATGTGAATCAACCACATACCATGATGCAATGTCAAAATTCGATTGTGACAAATGGCTTGAAGCCATGAACGTAAAGATGCAGTCCATGTATAACAACCAAGTATGGGAATTGGTTGTAGCACCTCTTAACTCCAAAGTAGTTGGAAGTAAGTGGGTTTTCATGAAGAAAACATATATACATGGAAACTTGGATACTTGTACAACGAAACTCTTAGCAAAAGGTTTCACTCAAACTCAAAGGGTTGATTATGATGAGACCTTCTCGCCTATGGCGATGCTAAAGTCAATTAGGATATTATTTGCCATACCTGCATAATATGATTATGAGATTTGTAAAATGGATGTCAAAACGGCTTTCCTTAATAGATATCTTGAGGAAGATGTCTATATGTTTCAGCCTGAAAGTTTTGTCGATCCAAAACATCCTAACAAAGTATGCAAGTTAAAGATATCAATCTATGGATTGAAACAAGCATCTAGAAGTTGGAATCACCGTTTTGATGAAGTGATTAGGGAATATGGATTCATCAAGAACGTCGATAAAACTTATGTGTATAAAGGCTAGTGGGAGCATCATCACTTTCTTAGTGCTGTATGTCGATGACATTCTACTATATGGAAATGACATTCCAAACAAGGAAGGTGTAAAAACCTAGCTTGGAAGTTGTTTTTCCATTAAGGATCATGGTGAAGTCGCCTATATTTTGGGAATAAAGATCTATAGGGATAGATCAAGGCGCTTGATAGGTTTAAACCAAAGTGCATACATTGACAAAGTCTTGAAAAGGTTCAAGATAGAGAACTCTATGAAAGGTTTGGTACCCATTCAAAGAGGGGACAATATTGAATACGTTTCAATGTCCAACCTCAAAGGATGAGCAAGAAAGAATGAAAGGAATCCCATATGCATCAGCTATAGGATTCATTATGTATGTAATGATATGCACTAGACCGGACAAGTTATGCGCTCTAAGCATGACAAGAAGATACCAACAAAATCCAAGTAATGGTCATTGGGTGACTGTTAAAATATATTGAAATACCTTAGAAGGACTAAGGATATATTTCTAATATTTGGATTTGGTGAAGAAGAAATCGTTGTAAAGGGTTACATGGATGTGAGTTTCCAAACTGATCGAAATGATTCTCGATCGCAATCAGGGCAGCATTGTCCACTACAGAATCAGAATACATCGTCGCTTCATTAATCGAGATAATTCATATGGATCTACCACTTGAATTATTGCCAATCTAGGGGTAGTTCCTACCATTCAGGACCCTAGAGATCTTTGTGATAACGAAGGTGCGATTGTTCAAATCAAGGAACCTCGTGCACATCAAAAGACAAAGTACATTGAGCGAAATTTCAACTACATAAGGGATGAAGTTGAAAAAGGAAAAGATATGTATTCGCAAAGTTCACACTGATCAAAATATTACGGATCCACTCACGAAGCTCCTTGAACGAGCAAAGCATGAAGGGTCATACTTGTGCCTAAGGACTTCGATATTCTAGTGATTGGATTTGATCTATTTTGTATTTGGATATTGGAACAATTGTTATTATAACTCTTTATGGTAGTTTGAGTTATATTCCAATTTTAGCATGTTTAAATCCATGAATAAGTTAATTATTCTAAATGTACGTAGTCGATTATAATTGTGGGAACAAATATGAATGTAAGACTATTATGAACTTGGATTGGTAGATATTCATTAGGTATGAATATAGGGCAAAGTGTTGCTGCCAAAGTTCATAGATATTTGTGGGATACATATATTGGACTGACTCGCTCTCAAATATTACTGCATGGAATCATCTGTGATTGATCATAAGTAAATTTGAGTAAAGGAGAATATCATAGTATCCTCTGACCTGAGATACATATTGGGTCTTGATATTCACCAAATATTATACCTTGACTTTTTCTTCCCTGTTAGTAATATGACCGTACATAAGTCTAAGCTCAGGTGTGGTACAAGGTGATTGTGAGAGACGTATGTAGTCAAGATGGGATTTGTTCCTCTTATTCGTTGAGAGTAAGATGTATAAGGACTGCTAAAGTTAAATCAACAGAGAGTGATCACTCTGTGTCTCTGGATTTGACATGACATCTGTAACGAAAGGATAAATGATAGATTCACCTAAATCATGTTCAAGTAAAGGACTTGAAAGGGATGATGTTATTGAATGGCAAATATAGTCATACGTATTAGGGGTAGTAAACCGTAGTTAGGCGTCATTAACTACTTGCATCAATCTTCTATGTATCTTGTGCAAGTGGGAGATTGTTGGACTCTAAATGCCCAAGACACATATTAAATTGATGTGGCTAGTACGTTATGATCCAAGTCGAGTCATACCCAATAACAAGCTACACAAACACTTATATTATTTATTTGTGATATGATCAAACAAATAAATATTAACACTTACAATATTTAGAAATTGGTATTCTAAATAGTTACACTTGAGAAACTAATAAATTATATGGATAATTTATTTTGAGAAAATATTTTATTTTGTTATTTAATGGGTTAAATAACATTTTAAAAGGTTGTATAAAGTCTTGCATTTATGTAGTGTTATATTTATAAAAGTTATAAATATATAAACCAAGACTTGAATTTTATAAAAGAAATATTTTTTTTATAAATAAGTGCCCCCCCCCCCCCTTTTTTGTCTTACCAAGATGAGATCTTGATCCAATCACAATTCATGCTTTTGCATGTGTTAGAGAGGATGTGATTGGGCGGTCTAACCAAGACTTTTGGCCCAATGGGGTTTCATGCACTTGCATGTGTAAGTTGGCACATGATTGGTCATGGTGGGTGGCAATTCTCTCTCATGGCTCTATAAATACTTGTATGACAAAAATGCAAGAACTTGCAAGAACTAGAGAAATAGCTCTCTAATTTTCGGTCATCATAAGTATCATTCAAGTGTTCGGTTTTGAATTTTAGTGTTGAAATCCTAGCTACAATCGTAGTGTTTGTTGGAGGCTTGGGGTATACAAGCTTGAGGTCTTCTACTCTTGAGGACAACCATTTCAAGAAGCATCATCCGTTTCATATCCTCTACTCCTTGGAAGGTAGTATTCTAAACACTCTATGGTTGTGTTTTATTTTGATAGCATGCATGTTCGTATATGGATCCGGGTTTGGGTTTTACATATAAAATGGGTTTTATATCTTGAAAGTAAACATGTTTTAAATAATTACTTCCGCTGCGTTTTTATTTTATAAGGATAAAATACTTTGATAAACATGTGAAAAACCCAACAATTGGTACTCCTGTTGACTCACCAATTTCATGCAAAGGACGAGTTAGCAAATTTAGCAGATAAACAGCAAAGGCAGACCGTCAACAGAAGCTCCATCCCTTCTTAGTCCGCCATGAGACTCACCAACAAGCAAAAAAGGATATTTGTGTTACTATTGGGCTCTATGCATCCATTTTTGTTGTAAACTCACCAACAAAAATGTTTTGTGTTAGAGTCACCCGTTTTTGACGCATGCTGACATGTTAACAAACGTTATATATCATATGTTCCGGATGTTAATGAGAACAAATGTGAAAACAAACGCTGACATAAACGTAACACATGTTAATGAAAACAAATGTGACCTTACATGTACACTAACACATGTTAGTATCTGACCAACTATTGGGGGCAGTCATTTTTCCATCGTGCGATCCATTCGGCCTTAGGGAAACAAAAATGATATTTTTTGGATTCAACAACACGTACCAGTAACACATGAACCACCTAAGAATTTATACACACGTACCAGTAACACATGAACCACCAAATATCCCCTGGAAGTCATTGTCCATCGAAGGAAAAATTACTGCGTTTCATTTTATTTATTCCCAAGTTACCTATACATGTGTTACCATACATGGTCCGCTATTCATATTTGACGTTACCTGCCATCCTCCTGCTGTCTGTACATGTTAACACACGTTATACACATGAACCACTAACACAAGAGCCACCAACTATCCCCTGGTACTACTGGGGAAAGTCATTTTTCCATTGAAGGAATAAATACGGCGTTTCATTTTATTTATTCCCAAGCTACCTATAAATGTGTTACAATACGTGATCCGCTAATCATATTGCACATTTACATGCCATCCTCCTGCTGGCTGCACATGTTAACACACGTTATATTTCGTGTATATCGGGAACTTAACACATGTTAATGAAAACACGTATGTTACACACGTTAGATTTTTGTTTGTGTGTACCATGTGCCATTCTCAAATGTTGCTGCTTTTGCACTCGTACTCAATCATCCCCTACGTAATTTCATCATTGTTGTACACTCAGCAAAATAAAAAACAAATGCAGGAATCTCTGTTTGGAAAACTACAAATAAAAGTTTTGTGTGTTTGTACCATGTTGGCGCCATGGTTCAGGATGTTTGCTTTTGAACTACTGGTTTATTTAAATGTTATAAATATACCAATTAAATGACAACCATAGATCTAGTTAATAAAACATAATCAATGGTTGATGTTTGGCTTCATAGAATTTCACAATGATTTCGAATGTCAATCTAGTCAAATGAAATAAAATACATGGTCTACATTTATCCACATGGTCAAAGAAGTAATCATGTTCTTTTTGTCCTTTGTACATACTTTTTAAATTAACAAAGGTTAACACACGTTATATATCATTCTATCAGGGCCTTAACACATGTTATACATGAACACATGTCAGGTTACATCATGGAGTTCTGTTACAGCATGAACCACTAACACATGTTATAAATGAACGAAGAGTTCCTTCCCAAAAAATGTGACCTATTGAATATCTTTTTTTTAACACATGTCCCCGCATTAGCGTCGCCTACATCCATCCAGCTTGTCGATTGAATATCTTTATTGGTATGTTTCTTTAAATCAACACACGTTATATATCATTCTAACAGGGGATTAACACATGTTATAGGTCTGTTTCTGTACTATAACGCACAAAAACAGTTACTATTCAGATCAAAAGCCCAAAACAAAGCAACCTAACCAACAAAAAACAGTTACTATTCAGATCAAAAAGCACCAAACAAGGCAACCTGTTGGTGCACTACATCTGTCGACTTCGTCTTGTATCGAGTCTTAGTTTTAGATTGTTAGATCAGGGCATGTTTTACGAGAAAACTGGAGAGAATTTGTGATTTAGAGAGTAGGTCCGCTTATACGGACATAGGAGATCCGCTTTTGTGTCATGTCCGTATATGGGAACCTACCTGTTCAGGTCCGCTTATATGTCACTAGGAGGTCCGCTTATACGTACATGTTCGTATGTGGGAACCTAACTGTTCAGGTCCGCTTATACGAACATGTCCATATATGCGAACCTACCTGCACTATATATACCACATAAGCGGATCTCATTTGTAACTTTGTCAAATTCCATACCGAGGTGTTGCCGGTGTGAAGATCGAGCTGTAAACGTTGTCAGATTAATAAAATCAGTAGATTAAGTGAATTGTAAGTTGTCTCTACCTTCGTTTCTTGTTATTCCGCACCTGAAACGTAGTTGAACGCCTCTGAACGACTCATTCGGGTCGAAACACGATCCTACAATTGGTATCAGAGCTTCAGGAGGAGGAGTTCTGCAGAGAATAGCTGGAATTCATCATCATTTCTTACTTCTACACCTTCTATTTTCAGTTCAGAAAGTTGTACCGGTCAGAATTGGGTCAAAATTTCACAGATTGTATGTTATTGCTCATAAACAAATCCCTGAGAATTTGAGACCTAAAATCAAAGTAAAAATGGACAAAATTGAACTCGAACTAAGGTCCGCTTATTTGGACATTTGGTAGATCCGCTCTTATAACCATTCAAGTCCGCTTATTTGGACATTTTTGGGAGTAGATCCGCTCAAAAGACCTTTCAAGTTCGCTTCAGTGTCACTTAATCTGTTAGGTTCGCTTCAAAGAAAATCAAGTCCGCTCCAAATTTCAATCAGATCCGCTTCATAGATCCGCTTATTTGGTCATCATTAGATCCGCTTCATAGATCCGCTTTTCTGATCAATCAGATCCGCTTCATAGATCCGCTTATTTGGTTATCATTAGATCCGCTTCATAGATCCGTTTTCTGAATCAATCAAGTCCGCTTCATAGATCCGCTTTTAGTGACAATATCAGTAGATCCGCTTATCCGGTCATCATTAGATCCGCTTTTCTGAACATCTTGGTTCAGCTTATTAGTCAGTTCATTGGTTCCGCTCTTTTGGTCCAATCATACTCGGTTAAATCTTCGACATAGTGTCAGTACTTCGGGAATATGAGATAATGTGGTTTAAATCGGTTGCATGTGATTGCTGATATCAAAGTATTCTTTTAAGATTGTTGTCGGCACATGTTATCATGAATTGGTTTGCATGCAAAAGATAAAAGTGTCGATTTAGTGGATTTGAGGTCCAATGGGATTTAAATAGTGATTAACATTGTCGGCAAATGTTGTAAAGTCAATTGTTGTCAGTCCAATCAGAATTATCTTGTTTGTGTTGAACAATCACTATTGTCGGCTCATTAAAACAAGTAGAGTTCGGCCCAATCAGATTAAGAGTTCGGCCCAACCTGATAATACATTGAAAGTTAGTTCCGGTTCTAGTTTGGAGTTCAAAATTTTCAAAGGATTATCACATTGTTTGAAAGTATATCAGTTCACACATAGTGAGTCAGATCGTTTGTTTTTTATCCGGGTCATAGCAGTTCGCACGGTTTGACATCAAATTCAGTTCGCACAAATTCAGTTCGCACAAAATATTCACCAGTCCGAGTATCAGTTTTGTTTCAGTTGTTTAATAGCGTTTAAACTGATAAGTGTTTGTTTGTTTGTTTTTAAGGTGATAAAGGTGTGTTACGAGGAGAACCAGTTCGTTTGAAATCTAAAAATGGATAACGATTTCTACAACGCGTTCGCTACATCTTCGTCTAGTCCGGCTTCCATTGATCAGAACATGAATTTGGAGAACGAAACGAGAACCACCCAAAAGCCCCCGAAATTGATGAGTATCGAAGAATACTACGGGTGGAAAGACAGATTCGAGAATTGGGTTCAGGCAAATCATCTTAGGTCGTGGGAATGTATTCTAAAGAAATATGTTTTGCCACAGACTGATTTGAAAGTTGACAAAAAGATATCTGAATTTAGTAATGAAGAACGTGATATGTATAGAGCTGAAAAGATGATGATCAGTTTGCTTCAACAAGCTATCAAAGAAGACATTTTCATTCTGCTACAGCATGACAAAACTGCAAAGTCAATCTAGGATGCACTTAAATTCAAATTTGAGGGTAGCGAGAAAATGATTAAAAGCAAGAAGGCACTATTAAAGAAAGAGTTTGATCTGTTCAGCAGTCTACCGGGTGAAGACACAAAGAAGCTGATTGAAAGATACTGTCACCTTGTGCGATCTATGTCAATGCTTAGTATAAAAAAGGAGTCTGAAGAGTGGGTAGACAAATTAGCTGATGCGTTGCCGCAAAAAGAGTGGGGAACTTATTTGATGATCCTGAAAAACACAGGGGTTTATGATGGGTTATCAATTGGTGAATTTATCGAAAAGATTGAGGGTCAAGATTTGGAACAGCAAAAGATCGCAAGGATGAACAGTCCAAGTGGTCAACAGAATGTAAAGATGTACTACAAAGGTAGTATTCCGGTTCCAGAAGTTGAGAGAAGTCCGAAAATCCAGACTGCTTTTAGTGCTGGAGATGCATCGGAAAAAACTGATCAAAGTTCAAACAAAAGCAGCAGTGGTTTCTCATTATATCCAAGTGTCAATCCAAAGAGTTCATCAGAAAGCTTTCAGTCTCAAAGCACAAAGACAGGAAATGGTTATGTGATTCAATGCAACATCGCTTTAAATCTTCCAGAAGGTCAAAGTTTTTCAGAAGATACTGCTAAAGATCACATGGCTCTACTTGGTTCTGTATTGTTATCTTATGAGGGTCTAGCGGCTGGTCGGATTGGAAATCCTATGCTCACAAAGGAGGATTACGATCAGATAGACGCCGAAGAGATGGAACTGATGGACATCAAATGGTGTCTAGCTAGTGTTCTTAGACGTGCTGAAAAGTTCAAAACTATTACCGGGAGAAATGACTTTCTTGATGCTCATGTATCTACTTTAGGTTTTGACAAATCTAAAGTTACTTGTTTTCGTTGCAGGGAGAAAGGCCATTTCAAGCGGGAGTGCAAGAACAGAGAAGCTAGTGGAGCTCAGAATCCATTCGGAAAAGACGACTACTACCGGAAAGCCATTTATCAGCAAGTTGGTCAATTACAAGACTCACAGACGGCTCATGGTAGAAAGATTGAGGATTCCAAGAGAGGATGTTTGGTAGATTTCAACTGGAGCAACTACATATCTCCTGATAGCAAAGCATGTTTAGTTGATCAAGATGATGAACAACTACCTGAAGGTTTCAGCTGGAATATGTTTGTTGATGAGAAGGGTGATTTCAAAGCTTCCATCGCTAAGATTGTCAGAGAACCAGACATGTTTGCCACGTGGATGAAATCTATTGGTGAGACAGTGAAAAGTGTGAAGGAACAGTCTGTTACATCTGAAGAAAGCTCAGAAAGTGCTGATGAAGATTCACTAAGTTCAGATGAGAGTGTTCAAAATGTTGTTACTTCAGAAAAAGAAGTTGTATTTGATCAAACACCGTCTGATTCTGGTGTATCAGATGCTGATTCTGAAAAATCTGTAGAGTTTGATCAAACACCAGTTGATAGTAGCAGTGATGATGAGGAAGAGAAACATATTAATGTTGCTAAAACTCATCTTTCTCCTGAAAGTTTTCATTTCTATTTTGCAGATCGCATGGAGAAACTAAAGGAGAAACGAGCTGCTAAAGAACAACAACTAAAGAAATCTGAAGATGTTGTTCAGAAAGAGAATGTTGAAAATGTTGCTGAGACGACTACTGAAGCTGAGAAGGTGAAGGAAGAAGAAAAAGTGATAGAAGTGGTGAAAACAATCGAAGTTGAAAAGATTGTTGAAGTTGTAAAGCCTTGCAAGAATTGTTTGGAAACTTGCAAGGAATGTGTTGCAAAAGACGACATCATTGCTGAATATGAGAAGAAGAAAGAGCAGTTACTGTTCAACCTCAATTATGTAAAAGAATCTTATGATGTCTTGAACAAAACAGTAACTGGTCTACAAAAGACAAACTCAGAACGAGAACAAGCACTTACGATGATGAATGCTGTGATGATGACAAAGCAAAAAGCCATCAACTTTTACATCGAAGAGAGTGCTAAGTGGAAGCAAGAGTTGGAAACAGAGAAGATTGAGAATGAGAGAATTAGACGTTTATTACAAAGTTATTCTAGTTCTGATTATCTCATTGATCGTATTTACCCAACTGTTGCAGGTATGGAAGTTTTTCAAGACGAGAAGCCAAAGAAGAAAGATAGTGGTAAGAAACCGACTGTTAGATATAACAAGTGTCCGCCTCCAATTTGGGAAGGGTATTCTCCTAGAAAACCAAACGAGGAGCAACTTGAAAAAGCAGTCAATATAAAGCTAAAAAACGACACAACTGACGTTTTACCAGATAACATTGATGTCACGTTTACCTCGTCCGATACTGATCATGAGTCTGAGTTAATCAAAAAGGTGGTCGATCAGGTGTTAGATACTGAGGGGAGTCTGAGTCAAAATTCGAGTCTGGGTGTTCAAGTTCGTCAGTCAAAAGTTCGAGTTCGTCGGTTAAAAGTTCCAATTCGTCGGTTAAACGGACTTATAGTAAAGAATTTTTGTTATCAAAAGCAAATTTGGATGATGAAACATTTGAAGTTGCATACACTTTAAATGATTCGGACAAATTATACTCTGACAAAGAGTTTCCAATAAGAGGTGTTAAAACTGAAATGCTTAAAAAGGTTTTCAAACTAACAGAAATTAACATTTCTGAAATAAAAGATATTAATCTTTCTGAAAATCCAAGATCTTACACCTCAAGAGTGCAACAAAGATTAAACAAGAAAAAGGGTTACAGTTCTGGTTCTGGTATTCATAAAAAACCAAACCGTAACTGTAATTTCAAAAAGAAAGGATTAGGATTTATTCCACCAGAAAATTATAAAAATTTGAAAAATTCTAAAACAAAAACAGAATTTGTGTCAGGTGGGAGTGCAGAAGAGGAACAGAAGAAACCATTCTGGAGACAGTCAAATCAAGAGTTTCTTGCTGAAAAGAAGAAGAATGGAACTGAAGTTTGTCACTCAAAAGAAACTAGAACCTGTTACAGATGCAATGAAGCTGGTCACATTGCATGGAACTGTCCGAAAAATGCCAAGTCAAAACAGGGAGTTTCTAACAAGTTGAAAGAAAAAGTTGTTGATGTTGAACCACCAACCGATAGACTTAAAATTTTTGAAAATTCAACTTATGAGATTGGTGAGTGTTCTAAAAAGAATTTTTATAAAAAGAAAGAGAATGACAACCAAGTATGGGTTATTAAGAAAGTTGATGTGAATATTGGCGATGAATCTGGTTCCACAAAGCCAGAAGAGCCACAGGTTGAGGTGAATATTTCAATGAATGATGATGAGTTTCCATCACTGAAATTTGAAGAAATTAAACAGAAAGTTGGTAAAGTTGAGATCTCAGATCAGTTTTATTCTGAGAAAACTGAGTTTGATGTCGAGAAAACATTCAATGGAAGTGTTAAGAAAATTTTTGGGAAAATGTTGAATGGGAAAGTTAAGGGGGTTAAAGATTTTTATGCAACTAAAAAGGCAACTTACAACCCTACTGCGCAAGAGTTGAAAGCCATCAAGTCTGAAAAGACTTGGATGGAAGTTTGTTTCCCTTGAAGTCTTAGGACTTTTCCGGAGATCCCAAGTTTGTAATCGTGGATCAGGAATCGGCATCTTTCATGTTTAATAAAGTTGTTTGAAAATGCTTGAAATTGTTAAAATTTTACAGGTTGAATGACTACGCTGGCGCTTCCAGGTTGGTAAGTGCGAAGCAGGAATCGGCATCTTGTTTGGTAAAATGGTTTGTGTAGATGTTTTATTCCTGCATGTGATTGATGAGAGGTTGATTCTGACAAAGTGATTACTCAAGGTCATTAGTTTGAACTTGATGTAATCCACATACAAGAGATTGAATGGACAAAATGATGAACCAAATCCCTAACTTTACAAGTGGTAAAACCAACAAAACTTATTTTCCAGAAAAATCATTCTGATTAAAACAAACTTAAGTGTTTTGAAATCATTATGAGAAAATAGTTTTGTGAAAGGGGGAGTTCTGATTGTTTATGCCAAGTGAATGGCGATTTGAAGCGATTCGATATCAGTTGTCAAGTTTATTGTACAGTTTGATTTCATATTTCCTAAAATGTGTTTGCATTTTAGGGGGAGTAGAAAATTTCAGAAAATCCAAAAACATTTGAAAATATGAAAAAGACAAAAACATGATAAAAATAAAAATGAGTTTTGTGTCAAAGAAGAGGAAATGATAGTACATCAGTGGACTATCACAACATGCTAAAGATTTGGTAAGATAAAAAGTGATAAACGATCTCACTGATGATGTGCCAGTAGGTTTTTGCACATTTAGTAGATTGTGACGAGATATAAACATAAATTTCAAACTTGCTTGTTCTGTGGGTTAACACAAACTTGGATATATAGGTAACCCCTGAAATCTTGTTTGAAAGGTCTCATAATCTGATATACTAGGTTTTTATACTCAATGATGTCTGGGGTATTATTCCGAGACTTCTGCTAAACGGTAGTTCTGACCTAGTCCTTGGATAATACTTTATGCAAATGCTTGAAACATAGCATAAACCCTCAGCTGATTAGACAATAAAATTGATAATCATTGTTGTTGTAGCTAAAAGATCCTCTAAAGGGGACATACCGTAAAGTCGAAGCTGATATCTCTCTGCGCATACGGAAGTATCGACCTGAGATTCCTCGGCCCTCGCATTACCTAATTTATGTACAGATATCATTTGTGTCATAATTACCTGTAAGACTGAATATTGGGATCTGGATACGGGAGTATATTCAAGAGGTGGGACACATGAATGAGTTTAAGTTCTTAAAACACCTAACTCATTTCCTGGATCAATTGAACTTTGTGTGAAAATTTAAGTGGACAAATATACTGACAATCTAGGTGAATTGTTTAGAACTTAAAATGAAATAAAGCTTAACGGTGTTGGTGACTTGTCTCAAAAACTGATATGATCCTCTTACACAAACTCACAAAAATATTGTTTGTAAATATTTCTTTACTGCATTTCTTTACATTCAAAAATACAAAAAGATTTTCGGTGTGTTTTAGCATAATTTTTTGAAAAAGTCAAAAAGATTTTCGACAACTGATGTTGGAAAGCTGATTTTCAAAGTTCCGAGTGCTAAACATGATGACATTGTTGTGAGGGGGAGTGTGTCTTAAAATGTAAAAATGTATTTTCTAAATCAACAAGTGGTTCATCATGAGTTTGTAATCTGAGAGAGTGATTGTTGATGCTTATGTTTTTGAGAGAGAGTCATCTGATTATATCAGAATGTTGGTGCACTAAAAATTGTTAAATTTAGAAATTCATTTCTGGGTTAAGAATGTGCAGGTCTAGCCAAGTTTCGATTCTGGAAATTGAAGATTCTATAGAGTGCCAGGTTTAAGATTCTGAAGACAAAGAAAGCCAGACAAAGATCCTGAAGTAGATGTTGCTGAAGAATAAAGAAATTCCAGCAGATCGTTAGGGGGAGTCTGAAGATTTTCAAGTTAAAGAGAGTCTGTTGAAGAAGATAGAGAGAAAAGCCCAGAGACTGATCAAGACTGAAGATGTGAAGATACAGCATTGTCGTGACTCGATAGTCGACTCGTCAACATCTGAGGGGGAGTCTGTTGGTGCACTACATCTGTCGACTTCATCTTGTATCGAGTCTTAGTTTTAGATTGTTAGAGCAGGGCATGTTTTACGAGAAAACTGGAGAGAATTTGTGATTTGGAGAGTAGGTCCGCTTATACGGACATAGGAGGTCCGCTTTTGTGTCATGTCCGTATATGGGAACCTACCTGTTCAGGTCCGCTTATATGTCACTAGGAGGTCCGCTTATACGTACATGTCCGTATGTGGGAACCTACCTGTTCAGGTCCGCTTATACGAACATGTCCATATATGCGAACCTACCTGCACTATATATACCACATAAGCGGATCTCATTTGTAACTTTGTCAAATTCCATACCGAGGTGCTGCCGGTGTGAAGATCGAGTTGTAAACGTTGTCAGATTAATAAAATCAGTAGATTAAGTGAATTGTAAGCTGTCTCTACCTTCGTTTCTTGTTATTCCGCACCTGAAACGTAGTTGAACGCCTCTGAACGACTCATTCAGGTCGAAACACGATCCTACACAACCAAACCAACAAAAAAACAGTTACTGTTCAGATCAAAATCCCCAAACCAACAAACACATTTTTTAACACAAAAATAACTAATCCATGGATCAAAATCAAAATTTATAAACACCAGAAGAATGAAAACCAAACTAAAATCAATAGTATTGAAATTTATTACCTATAAACGTCATTCTTTTTTTTTGAAACAATAATCAATGGTATTGAAAAATAATTAATCTTTTGGCAACATTCTTAATTCTGGAAAAAATAAAACCAATTGTGAAGAACGAAAATCAAAGTAAATGACAATTTAAAATCAAAACCAACGTATTATTGACAGGATCTTGATTCTTCGACAGTAACTTGGTTCTTCGATTTCTTTTAAGAAATTAACATGTAAAGTTGAATTAGGGGTGTAAAAAAGAAAAAAAAAACTCGAACCCATCAAAAAAAAGGATGAAAAACCTTGATCATTCTTGTCCTCGTCAGTAGGGAACTCGTTGTGAATGATGTTCCCGTCAGTGGGGATCTTGAAATGGAGGTTTTGAAATGGTGGATCTTGAAACCGAAATGAAGTTCATGGAAATGGATCTTGGGTAGAACTTGAAACAGATATGAAGTTAATGGAAAATGGAGGTTTTGAAAGGGTGGATCTTGAAACACAGAGATGAAGTTAATGAAAAAATGGAGGTTTTGAATGGTGGATCTTGGGTTTTGAAAGTAGATTTGGATGTGATGGATATTAATTATTGTCAAATCAAATAGGGAAAGATATCTAAGATAGATGGGAAAATACCATAATGCCCTCAAGGACAAAAAGAATATGATATTTACTATGGACACGTGGCAAAATCTAGACCATGCATTGGGTTTGCAAAGTTTTCTTAAATTCAAGGGTTTTTTATAGAGCATTACCCTATATATATATATATATATATATATATATATATATATATATATATATATATATATATATATATATATATATATATAATTCAAAGTAAATACGCTCGGTTCGGGTTATCAGTTAAACAGTATGTTTCTTTCGTTGCGGATTATTATTATTTAATAAATAATAATAATAATAATAATATTAAAATAATAATAATAGCAATCATAAAATCCTTCTCTCGACGATTAGGGTCAAGAGTATGGGTTGTCACATTTACCGTCTATTTTCCATAAATTTTATAAATTTTATCATATTCACACAATGTTTCGCAACAATCAAAATGTGTGGGACCCCAACATTCCGTTTTGGGGTAATTTAGCAAACAGCGAGAAAGAAGAACGATACCGAAGAGACCCGCGAATAGGTGAGATTGGGCATTATCCGATGCCACCTACCACCCTAACCTCCCCTCATCCAACAAGCCACCCGCTTCCCGGGTTTTTTGGATACTATTCCGTACCACCATATTTTCCCCAAATTCAAAACATACCCCAAACCCAAAACATACCCCAACGATCGAGAAGGCACCATAAGAAGGGCGAGAATATCGAACGTGCTCCTAAAACGACTAAGAGGTGGACGCCTACCGCAGAACTTACATTGTCACAAGCATGGCTCGAGGTGTCGGAGGATCCGATTGTTAGTAATTTTTTTCCATTAACTTTTCATAAATATATTTTTATTTTTATTTTGTTGCTACTATTTTTTTTAAATTATAGCAACCGACGAAGATATAGTCGTCTTTTGGAAGCGTATATGTGAGAAGTTTTCCGACGCAATGGGTCGTCGTGAATATCTTACGCCTGATTCGTTTTCGGGCAAATGGACCGCAATGCGCAACAAGATTAACAACTTCAACAATATACACAATAGCCTCATCAACAATCACACAAGAAGAAGCGGTTCAAGCGACGTGGACATCATGACTGTCGCCCACAAGGAATATAGAATGTATCGTGGCGATTCGTTTACAGTGATACCTTCATGGGAGCTTCTACGCAAATCTCCAAAGTGGCATCTTGTACCACCGTTTGACCCAACGGCCCATATGTCAAAACGGTCCAAATCAATAACAACTAGCGAACCATCCGAGTCCGATGCTCATACTACTATTAACTTAAACGACGAATTGGATGAATTGCATTTCGAGGAACCTCAAGAGTTGCCACGACCAAAGGGTAGGGATAGAAGCAAGGCATCAACACGAGCACGAGACACAACGCCA
The DNA here is from genome assembly GCA_030545235.1 of Helianthus tuberosus. NCBI lineage: Eukaryota > Viridiplantae > Streptophyta > Magnoliopsida > Asterales > Asteraceae > Helianthus > Helianthus tuberosus. The sequence continues at coordinate 23,809,101 of CM060353.1, forward strand.
TCAGATGGCCCATCAAGGTTGGATGGGTTCGAAGATAGAATCACTCGGCTTCTCTCGATCAAGGAAAAGGAGTATGAACTTAAAATGGATAAACAAATCGAGAAATATATGAAGTTTCTCGAGAAAGGCTTTTCCAACTTACCGGAGGAGGACCAAGTCATTTTAAACGCTCATAAAGCAAAAATCCGAGCAAAATATATGTAGTTTTTAGTAGGTTTTTATTTTTATTTTTATATTGGTTGTTTTTTTAAGTAACTTTGTAGTTTTTTAAGTAGTTTGTAATCTTTTATTTATTTTATTGAAATTATTTTTTTTAATTTTGTTTTAAATAAAAATGGTATATAAATTTAAAAAAATACCAAATATAATAAAAAACAAATAACTAGGTAATAATGATAAGGATTTTAAAATATTGTATCCAAGTTAAGGAAGGTCGGAAGGGGCTTTAAAGTTCCCATATGAGGTGACGCCTAGATGATATTGAGTTGGCATAATAAAGCCTATAAGGCTATAAGTGTCATGTGAGACACCTTTAATCCATAATTCAAAACAACTACCCTAAGGGTGTGGTCATGGCCCAACCCACTACCCTCTTATTTATTTTAATTGTCTAAAGAAAAATGAAATGATTACTTGAAAAATGGACAAAAGGACAATGGTTACCATGGTTTAATCCATGCAAACCATGGTGGATTAGGGAAGATGGTGGTATAGCCTTCCATTCATGTTCCTACGTGACAAATTATGTCTCAATCATAACCCCCACACCCTTTAGCCTAAGGGTTTAAACCACACCCTCCAGCCTTATGCCATAAATGCACGTTATAATTAGTCAACTCCAACTCAGTTTCATACTCATCTACTGATGAGCATGTATGTTGTGACATTTGAGTGAAATACATTTTTTTTATTTTGGTATTTAAAAATCAGTTGTCCTAAATCGTGTAGTTTATATTTAGTTTTGTTTTTATATTATAGAGGTGGTAAGATAAGGGTGGTAACACGTCAAGATCAAGATGATCAAAATAAAATTGACACTTTATTATAGTCTATACTGAACCATTAGTTGTACACTGCTATAGAAATCATGTTATAAAACTTTTACAACATGAGTACTGCTTTGAGCTTGAATATATATTGCTAACTCTATCTTATATTCCTATATATCAATATCAATTATTATCGCATCTTAATGCTATAAACCGGTTGGGTAACTTGTCAAGAAGTTTAGTTTACTTTTAACACATTCTTTTTTAACGGCAAATTTGAATCACTGACGGACCATTAGAGTATCACTCTGCTACCAGCGGGCAACGGAACCACCTCATATCCATATACTTTAACACATTCAACTTATGTCGATTTTGCTTACTTTTTGGTTTTACCTATTTCATCATTCGGAAGTAATTAGTAAAGTATAGGGTAAACTAAGCTTTTAACTCTACATGCTTATGAAAATATCACATTTATTTGCTTAGCTTAACAAAAATTAGGGGTGTGCACGGTTTGGTTAGGTTCGGTTCGGTTTTTTGGTAAAACCAAAACCTTAACCGAAAGTTCGGTTTTGGTTTTTCGGTTTCGGTTATTTCGGTTTTAGCAACGGTTCGGTTTTTCGGTTTTTGAAACAAATTATGTAAGATTCAAAACTTAAAAGTATAATTCAAAGTTTAAGAATCTTTCGTAAATGTTTACATTTAAGTTAATATATATAGTCTTTTAAATTAATATTATTCACATAAACCTAACCTTCTAATCTATTTTAATGTTTCTCCAAAGTTTTTTTAAGACGTTTTCTTTTATAATACTTTGAAAACCATTTAATTTTTATATTAAACTTTGTTAGTTCTTGTAAACAATGGAAATTTTAATGATAAATAAACATTGTAATGTTCTTATTATAAATATTTAACAAACAAGAATAAAAATAATAATTCTTAGTAGCATGGGTAAACAACTTAAACATAAAAATATATAGATTTGGTATACTATTAAAACTTATCGGTTCGGTTCGGTTATTGAAAATGATTATCCAAAAACCGAACCGTCAGTTTTTGTTTCGATTCGGTTTTTTCAGTCCGATTTTTTTTTGTTATTTCGGTTACAGTTTGATTATTTCGGTTTTCTACTCATTTCTAACAAAAAGTGATGAAAAGGTGATTGACTTTGGGGCATATGTTTTTTGATGATTTTTTTATACACAAAATATAAATTTAAAATGGCAACTACTGCAATCTTACATATGTCTGATGAGATATAACACTTGCACAAGAAAACAACATTTTAAATTGTTGCAATCTTTATTGGCTACTTGCAATTTATGTGTAACATATTAAACTATATCTCTTACTAGACGTGCACACGGGACTTCGATTTGGTTTAATTTTAAGCAAAAGCGAAACTGATCGAGATTATTTTCACACTCGTAACCTCTTCCTCCATTGTGGCATGGATTGCAAGTGTTAATGAAAAACATGTAAGTATGTAACACTTAAGCTTGGGGCTAAATGAGTTCATGCTTTTTGCATCACATAACAAACTCTATTAGTTAACATGCATTGGTAAACACTAAAAGGTTTTATAAATGGTATCTTGTTTGGTATATATCTATGTTCCCTACTCTTAGGAGCTCGCCTACATAGTTACCTGGTGGAGCAAGGGAGGTGCTCGGGGGTGGAGCAAGGACGGTGGTGGTTGATGGTGGAGCATGGGTGGCTGTGGTGAAATCTTAGATCTAGGGTCTGCCATGGAATATGCTGCAATTTTGATAAAAGGAGATGAGAGAAATAATAGATGAGGATACTGTTTTTGATTAAAATACCTATTACCTAGTTAATTAGGAGTGTCACATGTCAAACCCACAATCATTTTATCTTACTTAGAGGGTGTCTGGGGTTGAGTTTTGAAAATAGATTATGCGTTTTGAATAACCAGAATCAGATAATTAACTGTAACAAAACGTGATATTGAAAGATAGTGTTTGGATTTGATTATGTTGCTTGATATCACAATAATCACAATAATCAGATAATCAACTATTTGAGTGTTTGGCAAATATATGTTTTTGGAAAATAAACAAGTGAAAATGTTTTTCTAAACGCAAATAATTAATTTTTGGAAAACTGCGTTTTGTTGTAGTAAAGGGGAGCTGTTTTTGGAAAACTGCGTTTTGTAACTTTCTAAACGTAAGTAAGCAATTTTTTAATTTACTCAAACACTCAAAACTGATTATTTACGATTTCAAAACTCAATAATCTAAAAATCTCCTTCAAAACTCAACCCCAAACACCCCCTTAGGTAATACTCACTTTTTATTTGATCCTTCCCCATTTATATGATATTCTTTCATAGCGAAAGGGTAAAATGAGAACTACATTGAGTTGTGATTACCAAAAGAACTAGGCCTTTTAAAAGGTTTTTCCAAAAAAAAATTCCCAAAAATCTTAAAAAAATAACTTGTATATGGAAAAATTAAGAAATAAAAAATAAACAAAAATGTTGCATGCAAAAATTTACATCAGGTATAAAAAAAATTTCACCGCCCTAACAAAATTTACATCAGGCGTAAACAAAACTTACATCAGGCGTAATTACCGACTCAAAACTTATATTAGGCGTAACTACCGACTCGATAATTATGTTTATGTTTTTTATAGATGTATTTATAATAGGCCCAACTGGCGAGATGATTCTTAATTTAAGAGTCTTCAATAATATTAGTTATAATAGGCCTACGACAAACTACCCTGGATTCCAAGTAATAATTAACTTACTAAGGGGTTGTTTGGTAGCCTATTAATGATCATTTAGATGCTACCTCTTAATGGTTTAAAACCTCTGAATGAATAAGAGGTAATCTCAAGTCTGAATGGTTAAGAGATAACCTCTGAATGGTAAATCATCACATGTCACATTCTTCTACCTTCTCATTAGTAAAATTCTTAATGGTTCTATTAAGAGGTAACCTCTTAATGACCATTCAGAGGCTACCAAACAGCCCCTAAGTTATATGATAAGTATATATCGTATTTTTAATTAAGACGGTGATATTTTTAATATGTAATATCTATCGAGAAAATAGTATAAAAATACCATTTGAGTCACTAGACTTGAGTACTTGAGTATATATATGTTATTTTCTATCGACAACTTACGACTTTCTTAATACTACTAAAACATTTTAGTAAAAGATTTGCGCGCGTTGCGGCGCGGGTACATCGCAGACGTCGAAAGGATTAGTCCAAACGTTATGTAATGCCTTAATCATATGAAAATGTTCGTATCATCATATTCGATTGAACTCAATGTAACGTATAGTTGCATTGCAATTGGATAAAAATATAAAGTAAATCAAGTTTATATCGTACAATCATAACGTATTATATGCAACTCAACTAACTCGAATTTATACCGTCAAGTCAAAACGTTATCACATGAGACCCGATTCATATGTAGGAAATATACAAAATAAAGCACAAAAGCGTATACCATATTTACGTCGAAAGGTGATGCAAAGTTTAAAGTTGAGGTGTCCGTATAAAGTATATGGTCCATAAACAAAAATTACCCAAGTAGAGAGCAAAAATATAGGTTACAAAAGTAGAGGGTAAAAAAGGAAAATTATATGTGCAAAAAATACAAATTACAAAAGGAAAAACTTCCAAATTACCAAGTAGAGGCCAAAAAATATAAATTACAAAAGTAGAGGATGAAAAAGAAAAATTATATGGGCAAAAATGGAAATTACAAAAGTTAAAACTAACAAAGAAAAAACTTTCAGGTTGGTGATAGTATATCACCGACTTTCAACTTTAATATATATACTAGTAATAAGACACGCGCGCGTTGCGGCGCGGGTGCTTCGCAAATATCGAACGGATTAGTTCAAGCGTTATGTTATGTGTTAACCGTATGAAAACGCACGTTCAGACGTATCCGATTGAACTCAATGTATCCTATAGTTGCATTGCGATTGGATCAAGAATTAATGTAAATCGAATTTATATCGTACGATCATAACGTATTATACGTGACCCGACTAACTCGAATTTTTATCGTCGAGCCCAAAACTCCCGAGGGGGTCAAAGTGGTATTTACAAAGTTTATAAAAAGTTAAGTGGTTAAGAATTGTATTTCCTAAACTTAAGGGCTAAGAAAGGGTAATGATAAAGTTTTGGGGTAAGAAGAAACTATAACAAAGTTGGGGCTGAAAATGAAACTATCACAAAGTTACGGTTCGGTACCGGTACGATACCAGTTCGGTACCGGTACCCGGTACCAAATGCTCATCCCTACATTACGGTAGCGAAATTAACGTGGTTAGGCATAGATAAAAAGAGTATAATGTCTCCATGTTGTGGTGTAAAGTCGTAAAAGTCATTTAAACAAAAACATTGAAGTTCTGGAGAAGATGAGGTGTGAAGTTATGAAGTAAAAATTAATGGGGGTCAAAATTGTTAAATAATGGGGGTCGCTTATCAAAAGATTGGTGTTAAAGGTTAAAAGTCTATTAACTTGAGGGGAAAAGGGAAAACTTGAAACGATGGTCACCAGCCATGGTTTTTAAGGTTATATACAATTAGGATTTAACCTGTGCTAAACTGAATTGTTCTCGGTTTGATAACATGTATGTTTATGCTTCAGTTACTTCGGATTGGTTGGTTTAGATATCAAAAGTGTGTTTTAAATAATTAAAAAAATACAGGGAATACTCCAAAGTGGTTTTAAACATTAAAGATAAAAATTTATAATAGTAATATTTTGTATTATGCCATGTCTATTCCAACATATATTAGTTGTTTTTCAAGAAAAACAAATATATAAACCACAATCTATTTAGTAAAAACTTGTCTCTTTAACAAAATAATTTTACTTAAGTTAAAAAAACCATTAAACAAAAAAATGTAAACAATAGAAAATGTCTTATGGGGAAATGGGGAGTGGGGAGACAGATGTAAAAGCAAGAGAAAAGAAATTTGACTATGAGAAGTTGCAGGGTTTTTGAAGACCCGTCGTCTACTTCCTCAAATCGCCGCCTTCTTACATCGTATTGCCGCCACACGCCTCCCTCAACACCACCAACACTCTCCTCGATCTCACCTCCTTCCGATATTTCTCTATACTCTCTCAGGCAACACTATATAGTACACCGCCGGAGACCAAACGCTCCATGTTCCCTTAGCTTCGATTTATGTTTATCCGGAGACCGGCTTTTAAAACATCCAGCCATTTCCGATTGTTCAAGGTCACCATAGTCGCCATCTACCGTTACATGTGGTTTTCTCAGTCCGATTTGTGGCGGCTAGGGTTTCAAGGTAAGGTTCCTGACCTCTTTTTTAACTTATCAACCTATACTTTTGTTGTTTCTGGCGTTTGACATTCCCGTTGTTTTAGGGCCTATTCTAGCAGCGGTGACGGAGCCATTGTATTATTAAGACGGTGGTTTCAAGTATGTTTTAGCAGTTGCAATGGATTCCTGTGTTGGTCAGCGGCCAGGAAGATCTCTTGTACTTGTCGTCACCAACTGAATCCCAACGAAGGATATCATTGTAATTTCCTAAGGGGCAATATTGTAATTTGGTCAGTGGCAAAGGCCACCGACTTTGTGTTTTAAGATATATGATAATATATAGGATGACGATCATTACAGAACACTAACTATTGCGAGAACAAAAGGAACAACTCTAAAACACTAAATTATAGGATTTAATTATAATATTTATAGAATTTTATGTTTTTTACATTCATATGTGTATTATATATACATAAAAAAACCATATACTTTTACCTACACATAACCTACATATATGTTGGTAATTTAACCTACAAATAATCTACATGTGTGTATGTTATATAAAAACTGAAAATTTTTCATATTTTTTTTTTAATTATGGTGTAGGAAACAATAAATCTTATATTTGAAACATTTTTAGTTTCTTCATAGGCTTTTCGAATTGAAAAAATAGGTGATTCATTGTGTTCTGCGTGTTCTCGCAATATTTAGTGTTCTGCATAGAACATTCCCCTATATATATATATATAGGATCGCTAAAATGAAAACCACCTCTAGTTGTAAGAACCATGAGAACCACTTTTTAGCCCTTAGATCAACTAGATGGATGGATGAGATTAAAAGTAGTTAATATTAATATTAAAAGTTTTTTGTCTTATTATGTCTTTAATATTTTAATCAAAAAGGGTATTTAAGTAATTTTGTTTTTTTTGTCTTATAAGTTTTATTGTTTTTTAACACATTTTTGTCTCTATTGCATTAAATGTTTTTTTTTCTAAAATCAGTTTTTTTTTGTTAAACAAACATATTGAAATCAGATTTTTTTATAAAAAAATTACGTGCGTTTTTTTACGACCCGTTTTTTACGCGCGTTTTTTACGACCCGTTTTACGCTCCGTTTTTCACGCCATTTTACGACCCGTTTTTTACGACCCGTTTTACGCCCAACTTTTTCATGCGTCGTTTTTTCAACGCGCCGTTTTTACGTTAACGTTTTTTACGTTTTACGCGCCGGTTTTACGTTAACGTTTTTCTACGTTTTACGCGTCGGTTTTTTACGTTTTACGTTAAAAAATTTACGTTTTACGTAAAACTTTTTACTTTTTACGTTAAAATTTTTACATTTTACGTTTTACGTTTTTACGTAAAAAGTTTTACGTTTTACGTTTGACGTAAAACTTTTTACGTTTTACGTTTTACGTAAAACTTTTTACGTTTTACGTAAAAAAGTTTACGGTTTCCTTTAAAAAGTTTACGGTTTAAGTTTTTTTTCTTTTACAAAAACTTTTTTACACAAAAACGAACGCACCCAGAAAATCGTTACTCGGTAGGTGTCTCAGATAGTTTGCTATCATCATCGACACCTAAAAAAAATATAAAAAACCCAACAAACAAAAATAAAAAAGAACGAGTGGATTTTGGAAAAAAAGAAGAAGTTTTGGCTCAGATTTTCCGAACATCAGAGGCTGCAAAGTGGGGTTGCGGGTTCAAAAACCTACCCTCCACCATCCTTGCCGCGCCATCGTCGTTTTTTTTTGCATCATCACCGCCGATTCAAAAAGCCTCCAGATTCAACCGGTTTAAACATTCAAAAGGAACATGAACATCATTCAAACCCAGATTCAACAGAATCAAAAAGGTCCCAAAAAACAGAACATCATTCAAACCCAGATTCAACATGAACATCATTCAAACCCAGATTCAACATGAACATCATTCAAAAACAGAATATCATTCAAACCCAGATTCAACAAGATCAAAAAAGGTCCCAATAACATCATTCAAACCCAGAAAGTCAAACCCCCAATATTCAAAACCATATTCAACAGAATCAAACCTGCAGCAAAAACACAAAGATTCAAACCCAGATTCGAACACCCACCACCAGATTCAACAAAAATTAAAACCCAGATTCAACAAAATTCAAACCCAGATTCAACAAAAATAAACCCCAGATTCGAACACCCACCACCAGATTTCAACAAAATTAAAACACAAAGATTCATACCCAGATTCGAACACCCACCACCTGCCATCGAGCACCCACCGCCTCCGACATCGACACTCCAATGTTTTATCTCCGATGAACGGTGCTGAACGGTGGCGGAGGAGACGGTGACGGTGGCGGAGGAGACGGCGGCGGCGACGACCAAGGTTTTAACTCCGATGAACGAGGGTGGGAGAGAGAGAAACAGTGGTGGGCGACGGTTTCACCCCCACCATCAATCATCATCATCATCATCTTCAACTGATTAACAGTGGTGGTCGCCGGCAAAGGGGAAACGGAAGGGGCAGGTGGTTTCTTTAGAATTTAGGAAGTGAAGGAGTCAAGTAGGTTGAGGAGAGAGACTACTGACAGCTATTAATGAGGAGAGAGGGTGGGAAATGACATTTGGAGTAAATGACCATAATACCCTTTGGGGTGTCATAATCTAATTGGTTGAGATTGGTTCTCGCGGTTCTTACAACTGGAGGTGGTTCTTATTCTAGCGGCTCCCTATATATATATATATATATATATATATATAGTGTGAGGTTCATTGGGAAACACTAAAAAAGTGGGGAACAACGAGGAACCGACTCAAACGAACTCCGATTGGACTCATTTTAGCGGTGTTGGAACTGGCTCGTCAAACCCTAACTAGAATCTCTCAACCCTAAACCCTAAATCATAACCCCTAAACCCTAAATATATTAGAGTTTGGCTTTTAGGGTTTGGCTTTTAGGGTTTAGCTTTAGGTTTAGCTTTGGGGTTTAGGGTTTAGCTTTAGGGTTTAGGGTTTAGCTTTAGTGTTTAGCTTTAGGTTTAGCCTTTAGGGTTTAGCTTTTAGGGTTTATAGTTTAGATTTTACGGTTTAGCTTATGTTTTAGCCTTATTTTTAGCTTTAGGGTTTAGAGTTTAGAAGTTAGGATTTAGGGTTTAGGGTTAAGACATCCTAGTTAGGTTTTGACGAGCCAGTTCCAACACCGCTGGAATGAGTCCAATCGAAGTTCGTTTGAGTCGGTTCCCCGCTGTTCCCCACTTTTTTAGTGTTCCCCAATGAACCTTCCCCTATATATATATATATATATATATATATATATTTGAAGGGTGACTTTATATATAGAATTATAGATTACCATCGTCTAAGTAATACAAAAATCCAATTAACCTAAATAATTAGGGTAACTAGGGTATGGCATTCATGAAAAACATGTTGTTAGCATTACATATATCGTTTGAGTATAAAAGGTAAACTAGTGTTGGCCTAAATTGCAATTAAATTTAAAAAGATGAATAAATGACACAAAACACGAGGCCTGAAACAAGTGATCACATATGGATTCGGGTTTGATAGCATAATATCTAACCTAAGGCTACTCGGTTTGGTGATGGACCATCTTTGGAGGATGATCCGCCACGTAGGCGCCACGTCATATTCCTCCCAAGGATGGTCCATCCTCCAAAACTAGAGGGCATGGTAAGATGATCCTAGTCATAGTCCTCCACCACTTTTATGTTTTTTTTTTTTTTTTTTTAATCTTCAACTTTTTTTTAACATTAAACAAATATACTAACAAAATATTTCCATAAATAATAAAACCACATTACATAAACATAAAAAAAACATACACTTAATAAAAAAAACCAAAGACTTAATAAAAAAAAAATTGAGTTAAATAATTTGATGTTTTTTCATGATGTCGTGTTGTAGTTTTTTCAACATCGACGTGAGCAAAGTTGGTATTACCATCGTTCGACTTATACTTGTCCAACGCCATTCGGAACACATCGTCGTCGCTCATGCCGCTACGACCGTCACTTGTATATAATTTATTATATTCCTCGCAAAACCTATTGATGAGCGCGTTCATTTTCCGCCACTTTGATGAGACCGAATCGACATCTCGATACGCGCCTTGGCCCATAAGGTCGAGAAAGTTCGCCAAAACCTTGGCCCAAAACCCGTCACCCAGTTGGTTATTACCTATAAAAAACAAACAAAATATATAAAGTGTTAACAAAATAATAAATAACCTTTAAAAAAATAGAAACTGTTAACAAAATAATAAACCTTAAAAAAAACAAAAAACAAACTTTTAAACAATTAAAAAAAACAACTGTTAAGTAAATAAAAAACAAAAAAACTAATTAAACTTAAAAAAAACCAACTGTTGGGTCGGGTAGATGGGAGTCGTCGGGTTATACGGATTGTTCGGGTTATACAGATTGTTCGGGTTGTTCGGGTCGCTCGGGTTGTTGAAGGGATCCATGATAGAGTATAAGGTTTATAAAAGTGGAAGAAGATTTATAAAAATTATGTGAGAGAGGGATGAGATTTTGGGGTTAATTTTGTGAATGAAAGTGAAAATGGAATTGAAATTTATATATTTTGTAAATATTACCGTTGGTTTGTTTGAAAAAAATGGAATTTTTTTTGTAATAAATGATTAACACAAGACAAAGGAAACCGACCGTATTGACCTCACGACTTGTGATAGAAAAGGAACACATGCTAGGATGCCGTCTCAATGAAAATGGATTCGTACAATATGAAATCCAGAAAACAAATTTAACAAAGGCTAATCTTTTCTTAAAAAAAAAGGTAAGCACAAACCACGTATCTATTCATATACTAAAGCAAAATATTGTTTGACTTTTTGACCATGATGTGGCTACTCTCTTTGGCCAGAGAATTGTGAATTTTGGGCGCCATTCTCCTCTTCACTATATTTCCTTCAATTTCCTTCAATTCTCTAAGCGGTTTCTTTAGATTATATATGGAAACTCCAATCAATTGAAATCTTCTCCAATACTCTTCAATCAATCCTTGAAACCTCATTTAAATTTCATATATCTTGCATGTTCCATCGTTCCATCTCTCTGTTGATGTATATTATGTTTTCAATTTCAAACAATATATGATGATTCTTCGGCTGCATTCTGCTCCTCCGACGATCTCCAATCTCTTCCAGGTATGCAAATCCTTCAATTGTATTGCGGTTTTCAGTTAGGGTTTATGTGACGTTTTGTTGATTGTAGTTTTGAATCTGAACGATTGTGTACACAGTTAGGGTTCATGCTAATAATCTGAATTTGATTCTGTAACAATGTCGGGGAGTCGGCAGACTATTTCTCTGGTCGATTTCTTTGATTCTACGGTAACAATCATCTTTTAATTTATATCTTATTGGTTTCTTTGTACAGATCTGGTAGTTTTTGTTAGAATGTATAAATGAGATACCTATTTTTTTGTCTTTCATTTGATTGATTCATCGAGGGTTTAGAAAGATGCTTTAATTGAATGAAAATTACTTACAATTTTGGAGTATAAATGTTTGTTGTGCAAATCAAGAACAAATAGATTGGTTTATACAGGGTATATTAGTTAGGTTTATTATGTCGACAAGGTTTATTATAATTATATTATATTAATATACAATATGGGATGTTCATTAATTTAAAAAATTGCGATGGATTTCGTTTTGGAGAGGATGGGTTGAAAATTCAGGATGTGCAAAGTGAGATAGCCAGGAGGCATATTGTTTCACAAGTGTTTATCAATGGGAAATCTCTTGGAGATTCAGATGGTAAGTCCAACTTCAAACTACTTTAACCACATTTTTGTTTCTACAACAGCAGGTTAGCTTAATAAACCTTTTGATTTATTGGTCTGTCTCTATAGATACCGGGTGAAGGTTATCAGACTAGAGAACTGGATAAGCTTCACTTCTTTCATGGTGAAAAAGGAACACCTTTTGCTGATGTCCAGGTCCAGTTGAAGGTACGGTTGTTGATGATGTAAAGTTGACTTAAAATTTACTTTGATTTTGTGAGTGTCTATTCATATACATATAAATTATAATTGAAATCTGAAACAGCCATTTGTGAGTGTCTATTCTAATTTTTGTGAATTTATTCTTATTTGATTTTCAGAGAGTAATTTGAAAGCTTCGGGAGTGGTTAGCAATAATTCAATCCAGTCATGGGTTAGTACTTTTATAACTTTAATTTGATTCTATACATGTTATTTTCAGTTTGTTGTTTGCATTTTGATGGATTTTATTTTGATTTTTAATCGACAATGGAACATGAGGCTTTTCACTGGTAGATGACGACGGTTGTGGTAGGGTGAATGGAGAAAGCAACCATCTCAATTTTTTCATTATGGTTTTTCTTTAAATCTTCTCAGCATCTCACGGATTAAGGTTAGTATACAAGTTCATAAGTTATAGTTCATCTAATTGAACTTTCTATTATCCGAATCCACTAAGTTGTGTGATTCAGATTAGGGTATATTCTTTGATATATTGTGATGTTAAATTGTCTAATGTTGTATTCTATTTATTCAATAACTTGATTGATTACATTTTTTAAACTAATTTGATGTTTCAATAGTTTCAAGCTTAATTCATATATGTTTGTGTGTGTCGGATGTATTCAGTTTATGGAATAACTTGATTAATTAGATTTTAAACTATTTTAATGTTTCTTTAGTTTGAAGCTTAAGTAAGTCACATTTGTGTACAACGTATCTATTAAATTTACCGAATAACTTGATTGATTGCGGTTTTAAAAATATGTGTGGAGTTAATGAAGATGGAAGAGTCTGAAGAAAAGTAAGAATAAAAAAAATGAAGATTATTGAGGTAGATGTGAAGGAGGCTGGAAGTAAAGAAGAGGATCCCAAATCGGTTTAGAATTTTATGATTTTTGAATCTTTGAAGTATGCCTTGAAGGCTAAGGGGATTTATGCTTTGTTTCCCGTTCAAGCTCAGACTTTTGATTCGATTTTTGAAGGCTTTGATTTGATTGGGAAAGCTAAATCGGGTCAGGTAAGTGTACCATTGAGAAACCCTAATTCAGCCGCTTTTATCCTTCATCTAGAGGTTATTTTGCGAAAAGTTGAATTATGTCAACGAATTAGTCTTTATGAATAATCTTTTTTTTTTAATTTTGCTCTAAGAATACAAAGCCATGGTGGAATAAGCCAAAAAATATTACCATGGAGAATTGGACAGGAAGCAAGAACTTTTCTTATTCCATCCACTTAGATGCGTTTCAGCCAAGGGATCTGCTTCTTTCTTCCCCCATGGTACTCAAATAATAGAGAAATTAATGACATTCATAAGAACTGAGTACCGTAAAAGAGGTTATCTGGAGGTGGGTTTTGCTTCATCGATACGGTATTCAGCAATTTGAGATAACGTACAGAAGCCCACAACAATACATGACAGTAAAAGATACAAATATTTTTTTATTTATTAATAAAGGTTGCAGTCAAGTTGTTTATCTCGGTACCGAGGTCACGGTGTAGGATTTTTTAATTTGTATGGGGTTTTTATTATTGGATCTGACTCGGAAAGATATGATAAAAATGGATTGGGTTGATATAAATGAGGGTGTTAGCCTGGTCAAAATTAATTGTTCAGCGCAACTTTGTTTTGAAGAAGAGCTAAAGGATCAGGTGAGTTTACACAATTTTTTATGTCAAACCATCGTTTTATCATATATTTTTTAAGAGATATGTTAGTTAACTATGATATGCCTTATCCTCTAATTGATGATATGGGGATTTTTGAGAAATTACTAGCGTACATGCATGTGTGAAAGAGATTGAAGTTCAATACTATCTATGTAGCAGCTCAATTTAGGTATTGTACATTGATATGTGAGATATAAATTTTTAAAATAAGGGGATCTTTGCTGATGTAGATGGAAAGAATTGGCTAGACGAATATTAATCCAGAAGATATGGTCAGACGAATAGATGCATAGAATTGCGTGGTTACCGGAGCTAATTCTGGAATCAGTTATGCCACTACGCAAGGTCTTGCATAGAAGTATTTTATGTTATTCAAAAAGTTGTCATTTTTCTTAATAATTTGTAATTGACAAAAAAAGATTTCTAATAACACTGACAAGAAAGTATTGTGTTTGAATTTTAGAGTCCAGTGTTCGATTATTTGTTTTGGACAGACAATATTTTGCATAGATTCTCAAACGTTTCGTTTTTTTTATTGTTTTGAATATGATAACAGAGGAGCAATGGTATACATGGTTCGTCAAAATAAGGCAAGAGGGGAAGAAGCAGTCTCTAAAATTCAGTCGAGCACCAGTAACCAAACCAAATGTTTGTAGGAATCCGTTCGTGCAAAATAAATAAAATAATTTATTAACTTGAATTACAAGAACAAAAACAGAATTACAACTGAAATAAAATACTATTACAACTGAAAAGGGAAAGACAGGAACAGAAAACACGAACAGACGAAACTGTTCTTGGCTGAGGATCGTGTTAGACACGGGTCCCTTAAAACAAATTTCGTGTCTCCCAGGAGAACACGTTTGTTTCCAGGATACAACAGCCGCAAGCAGTTGCACTGCCGGTCTTGACTTCAACCCGAAAGTGTACCTTCAATGCTTGAAGAAGAGAAGAATTTCAGAGAGGAGATTATAGAATTGCTGGTAAATTCGGTGTTGGTCTTCAATAGGATGCACCTATTTATACTAGCTAGACTTGAAGAAACTGAAAAACAAATTTAATGGGAGAATTAAACTGCATTAAACGTCTTCAATGCACCTTAATTCGTCATTAAATTCTCAGTCAACCGCATTAACTATGTCAGTTTCGAATGCTGAAAACGTAACTGCACTGCAGTAACTGCTGCTGGAAGCTTCTGCGCGCGCGCGTGCCCATGCGCGGTGCAGCCTCTTGGCTCACAGCCGTGCGTCCATGCGCGGTGCGGCCTCTTGGCTCACAGCCGTGCGCGCGTGTGCCACGTCACCATGCGCGGTGCGTCCTCTTGGCTCAAGTCCACGCGCGCGTGCGCCACGTCACCTGTGAGCCTATACGAGCGCGCCACACAGTCGCGCCGTATTGACTCACTCTGGTGCGCCGCGCACGACACAGCAGGACCCATGCACCATGCGTGCACCCACGCATGACTGCCACGTCATGCGCCGCATCACCTACCACTTGGTCCTTGCAACCCTTGTCCTCCACCACGCGCACGTGGTCAAAAATACAAAGGCGGATCTCAAGCGGCTCGCGGCGATGCGAGCGTGCGAAGTGCAAAGTGCGCCTCATCGCCCACGCCACGCGCGCGCGAGCGTGTGCGAGTGCGAGTGCGAGTTAGGGTGCTCCGCACCCTTCGCGAGGACACTAGTGTGTGCTTCCATGAAACAATAAGGATGGAGAGATCCTACTTAAATACCCCTTTAAGTTCCATCTCTCATCCGATGTGGGACAAGGTGCTACTTTCCCACATTTTCAGCATTTCAAGTTTAAACACCAAACTTTGAGCATCGATATCTCATTCATCTTAGCTCCGTTTTGGACGTGGTTTAGTTCGTTGCGAAGCTCTTCCGACATAGAACACAAACCCACAAATAAATATATAAAACCCGCTCATTTTATTATATTTATTTCTAGTCCAAAATAGGAAAAAATCATTTTCCTATATTTGTGAAAAATGCTATTTTCACAAAATTTCCAACAATCCCCCACATGAATAGAAATCGATCTATCAAGTTTCAACGATACACGTTCAACAGTTGAGTATTGCAAGATAGGTAGGTGTAACCTTTGAACCTCCTTTTGTGAAGCATACTTAGCCTCCTAGGGTCTTGTAGACGCGGTGTCCTTGAACAATCCCCCATTTATGTAGGCGACAATATACATTCACGCAATACTCTCCCTAGTCGAGTTAAGACCTCATGGTTGTGTCCGTTCATGGTCATGGAACACGTTCCTGGTTCTGCGAGAGCTCTAGGATTTGCGCCTCCCCACAAATCCATTCGACGCGACCCCACTTCTCTCTAACATAGGTGATTCCTCTGAATCATTAAAAGCATCATGGTTAATTCGGATTTCCTCAAAATCCTTAACCTCAACATGCTTAACCTTTCCTTCATGTCACTGATTGGAATGGACTAGGAAGTATACAACTCCCTTTATTGATTTTGGGGCACCCCCCACAGTGACTCCCTTTGGGTTTATGATTAAGTTTGCCTATTGAACCTAGATCTTGGGATCTCCAGTCAACTAGGTTAGGTTTCCCTCATATTCCCTTCATCTATGGGCTTTAGTCCCATTCCTCTTGACAACCTATACACCTTATCTGTGCTTAAGCCTTTCGTTAACGGGTCCGCAATGTTCTCATTTGACCTCACATAGTCAACTGAGATAACACCCGTTGAGATAAGTTGTCGTACCGTGTTGTGTCTACGTCGAATGTGCCTTGATCTGCCATTGTACATCATGTTTTGTGCTCTAGCAAGAGCAGACTGATTGTCACAATGTATGCAGATCGCCGTCAACGGCTTTGGCCATCTTGGAATATCTTCCACAAATTGACGTAGCCACTCCGCCTCTTCCCCGCTTTTATCTAAAGCGACGAATTCGGATTCCATCGTAGATCTAGCTATAACCGTTTGCTTGGAAGACTTCCAAGCTATAGCTGCGCCAGCAAGTGTAAACACATATCCACTTGTCGATCTATGATCTTTTATATCCGATATCCAGTTCGCATCAGTGAATCCTTCGATCACTGCTGGATCACGGGTATAATGCAATCCATAGTCTCTCGTGTATCTTATGTATCTAAGCACCCTCGTGATAGCTTTCCAATGATCCTCGCTCGGATTACTGGTGTATCTACTTAGCCTGCTCACAGCGTACGCTAAGTCGGGTCTAGTACATGTCATTAGATACATGAGACTACCAATGATCCTTGAGTATTCTAACTGAGAAACACTCTCGCCTCTATTTTTCCTTAGGCGTTGGGTATTATCAATTGGAGATCGAGCTATACTCGTATCGTCCGAATTGAATTTCCCAAGGATCTTGTCCACGTAGTGAGATTGACTCAACACAAGACCATTTTGGGTTCTAGTGATTTTTACTCCAAGAATCACATCCGCGAGACCCATGTCTTTCATGTCAAACCTCGCTTTCAACATGTCTTTCGTTGAGTTGATCATCTTATCATCACTCCCTATGATAAGCATATCATCTACATAAAGACATAGAATCACATAACCTCTTGGTGTGTCTTTAAAATAAACACACTTGTCGCACTCATTTATTTTGAAACCATTGTCAATCATGACATGATCAAACTTTTGATGCCATTGTTTTGGAGCTTGCTTCAAGCCATACAAAGACTTGACCAATTTACATACTTTACCCTTGTTTCCAGGGGCAGAAAAACCCTCAGGTTGTTCCATGTAAATTTCTTCTTCTAAATCGCCATTTAGAAATGCGGTCTTTACATCCATTTGGTGAACTTCCAAATTTCTTAGAGCCGCAATTGCAAGAACCAATCGTATAGAGGTTATTCGCGTTACAGGCGAGTAAGTATCAAAGTAGTCTAGACCCTCCTTTTGTCTAAATCCTTTGATTACTAACCTTGCCTTGTATTTATCAATACTTCCATCGGCTTTCATCTTCCTTTTGAATATCCAACGATATCCAAGTGGTTTACAACCAGGTGGAAGATCTATTAACTCCCAAGTATGATTTTGCAATATAGAATCTATTTCATTCTTAATTGCTTCTTGCCATTGAGGTCCTTCCGCTGAGGTAACCGCTTCGCGGTAGGTATTGGGCTCACCCTCAACCATATAGCTCATGAAGTCTGGACCAAAGGATTTTTCAACCCTTTGTCGTTTACTTCGTCTAAGCTCACCCTCCTCGACCTCGGGTCGTTCATGTCTTTCATCTATCCTTGTAGACGAACTTGGTCCTGCTTCATCTAACCATGTAGACGAACTTGGACCTGCTTCATCAACCGCTCTTGATGAAGGCGCATGTGTTTGTCCTAACATAGGAAACACATTCTCAAAATATGAGACGATATTAGGATTTGCCTCCATGATAGTGTGTTTGTGTACATCGGGATTCTTGGATTCATATACAAGAAAACGATGCGCACTACTTTGATGTGCATATCCAATGAAAATGCAATCAACAGTTTTGGGTCCTATCCTAAGAGCCTTAGGAGGTGGTACAATCACCTTAGCTAGGCACCCCCACACTTTCAAGTATTTGTACGAAGGCTTCCTTTTTCTCCATAACTCATATGGAGTTTCGTCCCTATTTTTCAAAGGTATCTTGTTCAAAAGATAGTTTGCTGAGAGAATGGCGTCCCCCCACATTTCTCGGTTCACTCCCGAGCTTATCAATATGGCGTTCATCATTTCTTTCAATGTGCGGTTCTTACGTTCCGCAACGCCATTTGATTGTGGAGAATAAGGTGGTGTACACTCATGTACAATGCCACTTTTTGCGCATAAATCCGCAAAAGGTGCAACATATTCACCTCCTCGATCGCTTCTCAAAGCTTTTATCTTCTTTTTAAGTTGATTCTCAACTTCGTTTTTGTACAAGATAAACTTCTCTATTGCTTCGTCTTTACTTTTAAGTAAATACACGTAGCAATATTTCGTACAATCATCAATAAACGTGATGAAGTACTTATTTCCTCCATGCGTGGGAACCGCTTTTAAATCACACACATCGGTATGAATTAAATCAAGGGGTTCGGTTATTCGTTCAACCGATTTAAACGATGATCTCGTAAGTTTGGATTCAACACATGTCTCGCATTTGTGATTGGACTCGATATGGAATGTTGGTATCAAGTTTAATTTAATTAAACGTCGTAATGAATTAAAATTTACATGTCCTAGTCTACCATGCCAAACATTAGAAGACTCAACCATGTAAGTAGAAGTAGAAATTTCATTCAAACTTTTGTTTTGGTTTACAACCATTACATTTATTTTAAACATTCCATTTAGGGCATAGCCCTTTCCAACAAACATTCCACGTCTAGACAAGACAAAATTGTCCGATTCAAATACTAGACGAAATCCAAACTTGTTGAGCATCCATCCCGACACGAGATTCTTCCGTATCTCTGGAACATAAAGCACGTTTGTCAAGGTAAGCTCCTTGCCCGAAGTCATCTTCAAGACGACCGTGCCTTCCCCCTTGATGCTTGCGGTAGCTTTATTCCCCATATAAAGCTTTTCTTCACCCGACGCTTCCTTGAATGTAGAGAAAAGAGCCTTGTCTCCACAAACATGGCGGGTTGCACCCGTGTCAACGAACCATCCTTTTGGGTTTTCACCCATCGCGTTGACTTCTTCAATCATAGCCGCTTCCTCGGTTATCATTGCAATGAGAGGCATACCATCCTCATCAACCATGTGCGCACGCTCACGCTTAGGTTTCTTGCATTGGTTAGCACGGTGCCCCGTCTCGTTACAATTGTAACAAGTACCTTGGAAAAGCGCAGGCTTCTTTTTCACAGCCCCCTTTTTAGGTCTAAGGTTGCTAACCTTTGCTTTCCCTTTGTTGTCCTTTTTACCCTTGCCTTTCTTGCCCTTTGAGGACTCCCCAACTTCCACCATGTTTGCTTTAGCCGAAGCTTGCAAAATGGTGCCTTTTTGGGCCACCCTGTTTTCTTCTTCTATACGAAGACGAAGAACAAGATCCTCGACCGACATTTCCTTTCGCTTGTGTTTAAGATAATTCTTAAAATCCAACCAAGCAGGAGGTAATTTTTCGATCATGGCTGCCACTTGAAAAGTTTCGCTAAGTACCATACCCTCAGCATGGATGTCATTTAGTATAATTTGCAACTCTTGGACTTGGTTCATAACAGACTTGTTATCAACCATTTTAAAGTCCAAGAAACGGGCGACAACAAATTTCTTTGTTCCCGCATCCTCCGTTTTGTACTTTTTCTCTAAAGACTCCCATAATTCTTTGGAAGTCTTGATATTATAGTACACATTATACAATGCATCCGAGAGACCGTTGAGAACATAGCCTCGACATATAAAGTCCGAGTGCTTCCACGCCTCTACCGCGCTCAGAGCCTGAGCATCGGTCTCCCCTTCCGCAGGTTGGGGAACGGTCTCCGTCAAGAACCTCGCAAGGTTCATGGTGGTCAAGTAGAAGAACATCTTCTGTTGCCACCTTTTGAAGTGGAGACCCGAGAACTTCTCGGGTCGTTCAGCATGATTTGCCACTGTGGTCGCTCCCACAGTGTTGGCAGGGGTACCGACAACAACGTTGACGTTGGTATTTTCAGTCGACATTCTGAAAAATTCCACAAAACCAAGTTAATAAACTGTTAGAATAATAAATGTGCTGATTTATTATTTAACTAACAAACTCGATGAGTAAGAAAATCAGCCTTGTAGCTTCTAAGTCCAACTTTGAAGACTACAAGAGAAGATCTTAGAACCCAAAGACGAAGAAGGAGTAGAAACAGAATTCTGTTTTGACAAAGTCGCTACTTTGAATCAAAACAGAGAAAAACCTTTTAAAACACAACCTGCTGTGAGAAAAAAAAATTGAAATCACAGCAGAGAAGTTTGTGATTCTACACGAACGGTGTTTTAAAATTTGTTTTAAGATTGTAGGAATCCGTTCGTGCAAAATAAATAAAATAATTTATTAACTTGAATTACAAGAACAAAAACAGAATTACAACTGAAATAAAATACTATTACAACTGAAAAGGGAAAAACAGGAACAGAAAACACGAACAGACGAAACTGTTCTTGGCTGAGGATCGTGTTAGACACGGGTCCCTTAAAACAAATTTCGTGTCTCCCAGGAGAACACGTTTGTTTCCAGGATACAACAGCCGCAAGCAGTTGCACTGCCGGTCTTGACTTCAACCCGAAAGTGTACCTTCAATGCTTGAAGAAGAGAAGAATTTCAGAGAGGAGATTATAGAATTGCTGGTAAATTCGGTGTTGGTCTTCAATAGGATGCACCTATTTATACTAGCTAGACTTGAAGAAACTGAAAAACAAATTTAATGGGAGAATTAAACTGCATTAAACGTCTTCAATGCACCTTAATTCGTCATTAAATTCTCAGTCAACCGCATTAACTATGTCAGTTTCGAATGCTGAAAACGTAACTGCACTGCAGTAATTGCTGCTGGAAGCTTCTGCGCGCGCGCGTGCCCATGCGCGGTGCAGCCTCTTGGCTCACAGCCGTGCGTCCATGCGCGGTGCGGCCTCTTGGCTCACAGCCGTGCGCGGTGTGCCCATGCGCGGTGCGGCCTCTTGGCTCACAGCCGTGCGCCGCGCGCCCATGCGCGGTGCGGCCTCTTGGCTCACAGCCGTGCGCGCGTGTGCCACGTCACCATGCGCGGTGCGTCCTCTTGGCTCAAGTCCACGCGCGCGTACGCCACGTCACCTGTGAGCCTATACGAGTGCGCCACACAGTCGCGCCGTATTGACTCACTCTGGTGCGCCGCGCACGACACAGCAGGACCCATGCACCATGCGTGCACCCGCGCATGACTGCCACGTCATGCGCCGCATCACCTACCACTTGGTCCTTGCAACCCTTGTCCTCCACCACGCGCACGTGGTCAAAAATACAAAGGCGGCTCTCAAGCGGCTCGCGGCGATGCGAGCGTGCGAAGTGCGCCATCAAAGCGCCACATTGCGCCTCATCGCCCACGCCACGCGCGCGCGCGCGAGCGTGTGCGAGTGCGAGTTAGGGTGCTCCGCACCCTTCGCGAGGACACTAGTGTGTGCTTCCATGAAACAATAAGGATGGAGAGATCCTACTTAAATACCCCTTTAAGTTCCATCTCTCATCCGATGTGGGACAAGGTGCTACTTTCCCACATTTTCAGCATTTCAAGTTTAAACACCAAACTTTGAGCATCGATATCTCATTCATCTTAGCTCCGTTTTGGACGTGGTTTAGTTCGTTGCGAAGCTCTTCCGACATAGAACACAAACCCTCAAATAAATATATAAAACCCGCTCATTTTATTATATTTATTTCTAGTCCAAAATAGGAAAAAATCATTTTCCTATATTTGTGAAAAATGCTATTTTCACAAAATTTCCAACAATGTTCACTTGGAGGTACGGTTTTCGGCTTTTTCTTTATCTTTATGGTACCCACGCATCGTAAGGAGTCTACTTTTGGCTTTAAGTCTGGAATGGATTATTAGATGTAAACATTGTTGTTACTTTAGGACATAAAGACCGGATATTAGATGTGACTAGATGGATAAGGGATTTGTGTTGGAATTCAATGCGGGTCGGTTGAGTTGAGCCGCTAACGTAACTTAAACTGTTTCATACTTTCATACATAGTGAATGCGTTAACTATTGTTGCAAAAATATAATATTAATAATGATATTTATCTTTGATTATATGATTTAGTTGGTTGTATCAATTAAACATGACTTTTGGTGACTTTCACCTCTTCGCACCATTTGAGGAGCTCTCCTCTTAGCTAATATTTATATGACCTTTATGAGATAAAACACAACCCAAATCAACCCATTCGTAAATAACTGGGTCGAGATTGCCACCTCTACTAATTTAGTCCCACTAATCTTTAGTATTGCAAATTTGTTCCAAAAGACCAAATTTAAGTTTGGTTTATTTTTATTCTGTTTTCTGTATACATTATTTTTGTTTGGGTTATATATTTATTTAGAATCCTTATCTATTTTAGGTTAATAATGTTGGCATACTTGAGAACACGAGAGTGACGACATCGGAAGGGCACCAGTTTTTTTTTCATTTTCACGAACATTACATGCTTTATAACCACTTAATTGACAATATTATTTTCTTTTTTTCATTTAAAAAAACAGATACGAAATGAATTTTGCTGTGAACGTACTAGGGACCTATGGCATGACAGAGCTACTGCTTCCATTGCTTGAGAAATCTCAACCTTATGCTTGTGTTATTACAGTGGCTTCGGGTAGAATGTATACAACTCCCTTGACCACTGACGTGTAGGTTCATAGAAATTTTTTATGTTTTTTTCTTTTCATTTTGTAGGTCCCGCATACCTACAAATGAAAACTGATATCCATTTCTGAAGTCTGATGAACTTATACTAATGCAGTTTACCCGTGGCAAATTTAGTGGAGTCGAGCAGTAAGCTAGCAACAAACGGGTATAGGTATCTTATCTTCATGTCTGGTATCGATGATATTAATATTCCTTTCATGAAAAATATAAGAAAGAAAAAAACAGAAATGTGGAAAGTGTCAAATAGAGGTGGCAAGATGGACGGGGCGGAAAGGCTGTGTGACCGGTCAAAATGGTTTGGGTTGACCCACAGACAATTTTTTCGGTTGTAATTAGTTAATGCTTTAATTATGAGTACAAAAATAATATTATTGACTGGAATGGTATATCTGAATTGTTGAATAGGATGATTTTAGCTCAAGTGTCAATGGTTCATGGTTTTAAAAGGATTGTTTACATGTTGAACATGTTTATGTTGTTGTAGGTAGCACTGACAGAAAAATGGGCTCAAAAGTATGGTGACAAATGAATTGGGTTCTACGCGATACACCTTGGATGGGTCGCAACGGCTGGAGTCGCCATGAGTCTCTCTAGCTTTTCAAAATCGTACGTCTTGCTTTCAAGTTTTAATATCCACATATCATTCCAACTTTACTATTGGTTTCAATTTGCAGGGAGATGTGTTTGTGTGTGTGCTAGGTCATCAATCGTATTACTAAGATGAGTGGATGCAGTTTTCGCTTGAGTCGAATACAAGGTGCGACCACACCGCCAGAACCGCGCACGTGTTTCTATTTTTTCTTCATATCATAAGAGTTAATCCATATCTTCAAGTTAAGTTGGGTTGTTTTTTGCTAAATAGATTATCCTTGATCTCAAGCATAGTCCTTGTGGAAGCGCTAAGATTAGCTCCAATGGTCCCGTTGTTTGTCAGGTTTATTTGTTCTCTTAAAGTATTCTTTTTTGTGTCGTTGAGTTGTGCCATTTAATGAAATAACAGATTAATTGTGTTAACTATGTTATATTTTGGTTGAAGTAAGTATTTATTTGTTGATCAATATGTTACTTTTTTGGTTCAAATGATGCATTAAATAAAAAATTGGGCAATTTTTAGTTAGTTTTAAGGCATTGTAAGGATTTCAAAATTTATACATAAGGAATCAATCCCACAATTTTGGGAATATTTAGTTTTGTATAATTAATGTTTGTGTTTTAGCAAATATTTTGGGGTTGTGGTTTTTTGGGTGACTTTAACGCGATGAGGTGGTGAAACTCGCGAAAATTTGAATGAAGACGAGATGAAGGGGAGTAAGTTTACTTTCATGTTTGAAGATGAAAAAGGTAAGAAATTAAGTAAAATTCATAGAGTGTTGGTTGGGAGAGATGTGATCGATAAATGACCTTCGGCATGCTTCAGAGCGCTTCCTAAATTTTTATCGGACCATAATCCATTTTTGTTATCTATTGAAAATACATCTTAATTCATACTTCTGGCAGGATCCTTGAAAACTTTATTTAAGCAAGACTGAAGGTCGAGGAAGAAGGTGCAGATACTACAGTACGTTACATTGAAGTGGACACTAGCATCTCTTATAGGTGTGTCTAAAGACTGGTGGGATTCTTTAACAACCTTGCAGTGGAGTTAAATTTGTACTCACTAGCAAGCTTATGATTCAGCATAAGTAAGCCTAATTTGAATTTGACCAGCCATTTTTCATATACAGCTTTTTATTTTTTATTTTTATGAACTTAAAAGGTTTAGAGAAACCTTGAGCGGCTCGTGTTCAGTACAGATATTATCATGTATTTCTTGCATTTTATAGGAGGTTGATAATAAATAATTATTTCAGGTCATAGTTGAGGTTAGAGAGCAATAACGGTTGCCCATGTGGTAGAGTTGGAATAGTCAAGCGTATGGGTCGACACAATGGCAAGTATCAAGAATTTTTAAAGCAGTGATGGTAATACAAGTTGTAAAAATGGTCAGAAAAGGACCGTGAGTTTATCTCCCCAGTTTCATTATATTATAATAAGTTTTAGATATTTATGAATTATATCGTTTATTCTTTTTATATTATTCAATTCATGTGATATGTAAATTGTAAATATAACATTATCAAATATGCATGTTTAAAACGGGTCAGAGTGGGTCTGGTTAAAGAGGCTAATCTTTTAAGAATTGATGAAGTGGAAATTTGTGGCTCATTTATATTGGATACAACCTCTATGCATGCTATATTGGAATTTATTTATAGATTTAATACAACATTTCTTTCATTTCAAAAAATTATTTATAGACGTATACATGATAATTAATATGAAATGTAATCGTTAATTAATTTTTATAAGATATTATTTATCTTAATATTCAAACAAACCTGTAATAAAGTATTTACGTATTAAAGTATAAATTTTTTGTTGTTTAGCCACCCGTGTATTACACGGGGACTTAGACTAGTCTATACTATATAATAAAAACCATTAATGGGACATTTGTCATCATATTAGGTCATGTATCTTTTGATTTTCTCAATTTGTTATGGATAATTATTATTTATATATAACTCTCTTACTAAATATTATTTAGTTTAATCTCTTATGGATAATTATTATTTAGTTTAATATCTTCTAATTAATTATAGATAACTCTCTACTAACTATAATCTCTTATGGATAATTATTATTTGTAGATAACCCTCCCACTAATTATTATTTAGTTTAATTTAATTATATTTAGTTTAATCTCTTCTAATTAATTATAGATATCTCTTATACTAAATATTATTTAGTTTAATCTCTTCTACTTAATTATAGATAATTATTATTTAGTTTAAATTTAAAGTACTTCTCATTTATAATATTACTAGTACTAGGTTAGAACCCCGTGTATTACACGGGTTGAATAAATGTAATTTTATATATTAAATAATAAAAAGTTATATCTTTATGAACTCTGTATATTGTACGGGTTAAATAAATATAATTTTATATATCAAATAATAAAAAAAAGTTATATCTTTAAAAACCATGTGTATTACATAGATTAAATAAATGTAATTTTGTATGCCAAATACTAAAAACGTCGTATCTTTAAAAAAACTCGTGTATAACTGGGTTGAATAAATCTACCAAATAATAAAAGAAAATTACATCCTTAAAAACCCCGTATATTATACGTGTTGAATAGATCTAAAAAGAGTTATATCTTTAAAAACCATGTGTATTACACATATTAAATAAATGTAATTTGTATATTAAATTCTAAATCCGTCGTATCTTAAAAAAAACGTGTATAGTGGGTTGAAAAATCTACCAAATAAAAAAATTATATCCTTAAAAAACCCGGTGTATTACACGTGTTGAATAAATCTAATTTTACATAGCAAATGATAAAAAGTTACAACTTTAAAAACTTCGTATATTACACGGGTTATATAAATGTAACTTTGAATAGTAAATAATAACAAAATTAATTTTAAAAACCCAAAGTTTTACACGAGTTGAATAAATATAATTTTGTATACCAAATAATAAAAAAAGTTATATTTTTAATAAATTAGGATACCATTTAATATTAATTTATTATTTATATATTTAATATAAGATAAGTAGGAAAGAGAGGTATTTGTTTTAAAAATATATTAAATTAACAATTTAGATTTGAGGATAATATTTTTATTAAAGTATGATAAGATTTAATATTAATTTATTATTTATTTAGTTAATATAAAATAAATATAGATTTGAGGATACTCTCAATGAATGACACGTGTCCAAAAGTTGGTTTCTTTTATTATAGTAGAAGATTAAGCCCCCGCGTTGCAGCGGTTGTCGTAAAACTGTGTCAAGTAGTACCAATGCTATACTACTATCAGCAATCACCAACATCGGAAAAGCTCGTAAAAACAAAATAAATAAAAACGGGAAAAATAAAGCCACACGAAAAGCAGACGTAAAATCTTTGAATCACGCACGCTCGTTGCAGAGAAATTAAACCGAAACGTAAAACATAGAAAAAATAACTAAGTCAATGCAGGACCCGCGCGTTGCAACGAACCTTTCAAATGGAGAAATATTGATGTGTTGCGACGGGCCAAACGGGAAAAAATACACGAAAAAATGATGAACCCTACACGCACGTTACGATGTGTTAACTCACAAAATTTAGAACGAAACGAAAAACTTGGGAATGATGAAAAATACGGTGCACCCAAATTGAAAAATAAAAAGAGTTGGGGTTAAATTGCAAAAGATGAAAAACTTTAGGTTAAAAGTAAAAAAACTAAGGGTCTAAATTGCAAAAGAGTAAAAGTTTTGGGTTAGAAATGAAAAAAGAAAAAAACTCTATACATGAGGTACAACACCATAAGTTAAAAAAAAAATTAAAAATTTTATTTTTGTAAAACTTGAATAAACTATTATATTAATAGAGTAAACTCTAGTTAGTAGTTAAATAATTATTTATTATCTGCATAATACACAATATGGTTTCAAACTATTTATTATTTTTTGATTAGTTTAATATTTATGAATTAATTATTTTCATATTACTTCAAGTGATATTAATAATTTATTAGATATTAGATTTAGATATTTATAATATTATTAATTGAATTTATTAATATTAAAATAAATATATGGATAAAGATAAAGATAAGTGATATCTATATATTAGTTATTAATATTAAAAGAAATATATTAAACAAATATAAATAAAATTTATGAGCTTGAAGGAGAGAATGTCATGTGGCATTATTTGTAGTATTTTATTAATATTTAGATTTATTTGTATTTCTATATGATATTATTGTACAATTTTTAGTTTCCTTTTACCCAAATTGTTACTTCTTTATATCATATTATCTTCATTGTACAATTTTTAATTTTCTTTTACTAAATTGTCACTTTTTTTTTACAGACATCATAATTTTTTTATTATTTTGTATATAAAATTACATTTATTCAACCTGTACAATGCATATAGTTTTTATAGATACACTTTTTATTATTTAATATATAAAATTACATTTATTTAACCCGTGAAATAAAGGAGGTTTTTTAAAGATATATTATTTTATTGTTTAGTATATAAAATTCATTTATTCAACCCGTGTACCACACGGGTTATAAGCTAGTTCAAATTATTCACAAGTAAAATAATAAAAGCATGTTTAGGTTCTTTAGCACGGTTCATAAGTTAGATTAAACATATTACCTTATAAACTTAAAGCACAAAGTCGGTGCTTTCATCGATCCCCCCTTTTCCCTCTCAGCTTCCACGTGTCTTCCACCATGTTCCCTCTTCTACTATCATCTTCAAATGCCTCTTTCACTTTTTCCTCAGATGAGAATTCAGGAGATTAGAACGCATAGGAAATAAGCAAATCATCAGATTTCGCAGCAATGGGTTTCACGATTTTCGATCTAGGATTTCAAATCGTGTAGAGGGCTTCCAAGTTGCAGGCTACCAGGACCCTTAATTTGTTGTTCAGGTGAGTTTTGCTTACCACATTCCTTTTAATTGAAAGTCTAGGGTTTCTTAACTGAGTTTAGGTTTCATGTGTGGTGGTCTTATGTCAAACTGAATGAACTTGATGCATGTATGGTTGCTTTCTTTTGAGTATATGTTTGTTACTTGCTGAAGACATCGACATATATTGTTTTGTTTATTCAAATTCTTTTGAGTATATGTTTGTTACTTGCTGAAGACATCGATTGATTGTGTTTTTTTTTTTTTCCAAATTTTAATCAAGGCTTCGGTCTCTGTAAACAAGCAATATAACAGATTCCATGCTTAAATGTTTAATTTAAAGAAGCTAAATAATAAAATTCTGAAAAGGAAGATACCATATGGACAATATAGGGTTCCATCGTATTTGTAGGTTACATCTAAATAATGATATTCGAATCCAACTGAATATATGCAAAGATTATTGTATGTATGAACTCAAAAAGAGAAAATCAACCATATAAAAACTTATATTACACCCAAAACGCGTTGATAGTTAAGGCGAGGAATTCCTCACGACTTAGTATTTCTCTCATGGACAAAAGCAAACATGACGTTGTTAAAAGCGCCCCCAACCCTAGGATTGACGTCCGCAATCAGTCGATGGAACCGCCATGTCATTGTGCGCCTTTGCCACCTGATGACTCGCGCCATGTCAAACCCATACGCCACACCCCCCGTGGACCCACTTCTAGATCAGATGATTTGTGTTATGCGCGTGCCTTGATATTAGGGATGGCCAAAAAACCCGAGCCCGACGGGTATCCCCGAAACCGAGACCTCCGGGACGGGTATACCCCTAAGCCTGGCGGGTATGGGATTAGTTTTTAATATTTTCATGGGTATCGGACGACCTTGGGATTAGGTGATACATGTCCCGATTACCCGAAACCACATACACAAACTAATAATATGCTGACCAATCTGAAAATTCGATAACATTTTGCAAATGTATGTTAGGTGTTGTTCCTTCCAAGTTGACATATATTTGTAGGAACCAGTGCAGGTGTTAAATGGTGTTTGATTTGTACCACACGCCCAACTCCTTCCATTTTAGTTATTTCTCTTTTCGAAAGTTCTGTTTTAATTCACTTTGTATTTTGCAACCCAATAAAAAGGAATGTGTTTTTAGTGTTTTAGTATGAATGAAAAGTTAAAAAATTAGAGATTGTCTCAAAGTTTGCATCTTACCATTTCCTTTGGAGTTTGTCCCACTCAACGGGTTACTTATCAAAAATCCGATTGGTTCGTATCAGTGTTTTCATCAATAATGTTAATCGTCTAATGCAGATGATTTTTGAAGGATCTGTTTGCAAATAAGAAAATTTTTGAGAGTTGCCTGATATAAGATGGTATATGAATGTATCTATGCTTTATGACTAAGCACAATTTGCTAGGTATACCTCTTTTCCACTTTACACACTTCTAGAGAGAGTGAAAAGGAACAAACACGTTTTGAAAGATTTCATCATCGTCTAGAATTTAACGAGGATAAGGTTTCATATATAGGCTAATCTATACTTTTATATGAAGAATTAGTAGTTTACCGTGGTTATTATGTTGACAGTAAGTTATCACATTAGTATTGAGCTCAAGCTATTGGTTTATACAAATTTTTTTTTTCCAAATTTGACTAGCTATTAGTCAAACTGTGTTATTTATAGCAACACTTACTGTTGCTGTAACGAAAGCAGATTCTGTCAAAAATATATCCGATAATCTAAATACTTTTCCAGCATGCCTTGAACGCTTCTATACATGTCAAATGTGATGTCAAAGTGAAAGTGCGATAGATCGTCTAAGGCGTCGTACCCGAGAGATCGGAGAAGGCGTTGGTGGTTGCGCTCGGTGTTGACAAAGGCCGGGTCCTCCGCAGTCCCTCTCATCTTTCTCATTTCTGTAACTGATTCCGACAAAGGCCAGGTATTTTTGCCGGTCCTTCGACTAGCCTCTCCTCCCTTCTAGCTTCGTGTTGTGAGACTGTGTTCTCAGCGGCATCGTCTTGACAACAAAGGATGCATTCATGCATCCGTCTAAGCCACATTTGGCAATATCACATTGGATAAGAATTAAAGATAATGTTTGAGCTTAGAATATAAGTATGTACATCTTCCTCATCCAGTTTTATTAATTTTGCACAACTATTTTTAAGAATGCATGCTTTTCATATAGTGTAATTGTTTATGATCATACATAGGCTAGGAAATTGGTTACAATGTTAGCAATGGTTTGTATGTAGACTGTAGTTTATTATTTTGATTTTTTTTTATTTATTTTAACATATACCTATCTATATAGGCTAGGAAATTGGTTACAACGTTAGCAATGGTTTGTATGTAGACTGTAGTTCATTATTTTGAATTTTTTTATTTATTTTAACATGTACCTATCTATATTCTTGATGGGATTTCAATTGCAGTTTACAAGTTACAACTATTTTAGAATCACTTTGTACTTCACTGTAATCATCTTTTTGTTGATACCTAACGTCTTTTAAGAAAGTATTTCCTTAGCTTCACCACCAATGTTGTTAGTTAATCAAAGGTATAAGCAGATAAGTCCTTAGATTCCTCAATTGCAATAACATTACTAAATCCCTTGACATCTCAAACTTTGCTTTTCAATAGTTATGTTGCTATCAGTTTCACGATATATTTTTTGAGGCATGTGATCTGGCTCTTATTACTTAAAAACGTAGGCACCCTCAAATTTTTACTGATACGTACATAAAAATATGCACGTAAAAAAATGTTTTCAAAAAGTAAAAGAATGATTGAGATAAACAAAAGAATTTACCAAACAAAAGTTACTGATGGAAAATTAAATTAGTAAAAAGGTAGGGGTTAAAAACGCCAAATGCCAAAGTAGAGGGGTAGTAGAAACATAGAAGGGACAAAAATGGACAACTCCAAAAATGAAAAGGCCACCCAAAGCCGATGGAAAGCCCAGCCAAGCCGAGGTCACTTATCTGGATCACTACCTTCATATTCATTATTTTATACACCAAAACACACACACACACACATATATGTATATATGCATGTATATAACATTTGGTATATTTTCAGGAGAAGGGCAACCGGCTGATGGACAAAGCAGGCCAAGCTGCCCAGTCAGCCCAGCAGGTCCCATTCATGATTCATATCCAAATAATATTGATTTAATAAAAATGTTTTACATAAGTTGATGTTAAAAACCAATTTTAATACACTAAAAATTGAAAAATATTTAAATTGAGCAGGCTGGACAACAGATGAAGGCAGGTGCACAACGAGCAGTAGACGCAGCCAAAGATGCAACTGGCATGAACAAATGAACCACCCCGTGTCCGTTACCAAAGGGGCGCTACCCCACTCTCGCCAGCCCACTAACAGGCAAAATTTTGTGTGTAGCCATCCAATCAGGTTTTCTTTATTTAAGTTGTCTAATTATTGATGCATTAGTACGTAGGGTTTTTTTGTTAGCTAGAACCTTAGTAGATTCAGTATCTACTGTATCACATGCTGATGGTTTTTGCATTTATGTTGTTCTTTAGTAACAATTCCATATGCATCTAACTTTCAAGTACACAAAATACCGTGTCGCTTATACAATTATCATTTTTTTATGCAACATATTGAGCAATTTCTCTTAATTATATATGCAGTGATAAATTTCGGCCCACAACAAGAATATGTCATGCTTGGCGTTCAAAGAAGCGTTAGCAACATACTACATTTTCGCTATCAACACAAACGGGACCGACTACAAAGGAAACTAACAAAACCAACATCTTTTGTATTAAAAAAATAAACTAACAAAGACTTTGATGTTAAAAAAAGGTAAGTTCGATGTTTACGATGTACCCGCGCGCAAATAACTAGTTTACATTGACTTTTCAAAACTGATCGAATTCCCTTTTCAAAAACCGTCGGCCCAAACTTCTTTTATTCCTCATTGGTTCACGTTTTCTCTCTTTGGGCCTCTTCATATTATGCAACCCATTTAGTTGTAAACTAGTTACTTACTAGAGGTGTAAACGTTGAATAGTGATACACATGGTTCTTGTGGTTAACCAACATTTTCAATTTAGTTCATATTTAACACGGATGGTTTATATGGTTTGCACTTCATAACGTAAAATGGTTTTTGTGGTCTGCACTTTGTAACGCATTTAGTCTCCAATATTTAGTGACCTAATGTTTTACAAAATGCATAACAGAGGAACCATCCATGTACTTTTCAAAAAAGTTGGGGACTAAATACGTTCAAAAGTGCAAACCATAGGAACCATTCGTGTACTTAAAAAAAACTAGGGATTAAATTCAAAATTTTAATTAACCATAGGGAGCATTGGTATACTTCACCCTTATTATTGTTACTTTATTATGTCGTTACTTTTTTTTTTGAACGGCAAATCACTTTATATATATATATATATATATATATAAAGAGTCAGCTAGAAACTAGGAAACAAACAAGAAAAATAAAAAACGACAGAAACACAAAGGCAATTACATCAACCCTACAACCCTACGGAATAGTGATACAGGAGAGGTAATAGTGATACAGGTTTGGTTCTGAAAGCTTCTTGATCATTTTTTTAGTTATAAAATAGCTAGTGTGTTCAAACTTAAAAGTGATTATGGAAAATCTATAACTTTATTTAGGATTTTGTGCGCAGTAAAAAGTTATTTTGGATTTTACGTGTACAAAAATGTAAAATAGACCTTGGGTGACTTTCAGCTCGTTCAACCCAATCTTTTTTAGCTTTTTGTGCGTAGTAAAATTCTTATTTTTTTTTAAGTAATCTAGGATGGTTCATATACTAAAAATACACTTCGGGCAACTTTTAATCTAACTGACCCATTTGGCTCACTTTGTTTTTCTTTTTCTATTGTTTTCAAACGTGTATTTGAGTTACGGGGATCAAAAATCCTGATATAAATCACCCATTATGTTAAATTTCATTACAAAAACTATATTATTACGATAATCATCTAAGGGGCTACCTCTTAATGGAACCATTAAGAATTTTACTAATGAGAATGTAGAAGAATGTGACATGTGATTAAGAGGTAGCATCTAAATGGTCATTAAGAGGCTACCAAACGGCCCCTAACTTTTTAGAGAATGTGATTTA
This sequence comes from Helianthus tuberosus, assembly GCA_030545235.1. Lineage (NCBI taxonomy): Eukaryota > Viridiplantae > Streptophyta > Magnoliopsida > Asterales > Asteraceae > Helianthus > Helianthus tuberosus. Next base: position 23,843,048 of record CM060353.1, read on the forward strand.
GGATGTTGTAAGGACGTATGCTATTGCATTAAAATACATTTTGAGCGACTTTCGATCCATTCAACCCAGTACCATTTTAGTTTTAAATAAATATATTAATACTCATCACTGTATATGATTCTCTTTCTTGTTTTTTATTACTTATTTTCTTATCGTTACTTGCAACGATCAATTTCTTGACTTTTTTATAGAATAAGCTTGTGATTTGTATTGGTGTTGGCATAACATCATTCTAGCAGCAACAAATATTGTTTGGAAAACCGACAAATTGTGTGGGAAATGGAAGCAAATTGAAATATCATCATCAACAAGTAACCTTGGGATCTCCAAACAGAAGTCCCTTTGCAGATGTTAACAAATTTTTATTGTTTTTTAAATAACTAATTTAGAGTAAATTACTAGTTTTATCCTTTATGTTAAGACCTTTTTTCAGGCGGTTTACTTTGGCGTTAAAGTTGATGGAGTTTTGTACTTAATGTTTCAAAATCTTGCACGTTATGTCCTTTATCCTAACCCAGTTAGATTTTTCTGTTAAATCAGATTACACAAGGGTATTTTAGTCTTTTTACCCATTTATTTAATATTATTTATAAAAATAAATCATAATCAATTTAAAAATTATTATTGTTATATCTCTACAACTCTCTCTGAGTTTTTTTTTTTTTTGGCAAAATGGTGCTTTTTGGCTGATGGTTTTAACATATGGTGGTGGATGAAAATAATTTTGAAGAATTGGTGTTATGCTTATAGTACAAACAGATTGTCAGACTTGTTGGTGTAATCCGTTTGCACTACAAGCGGATTATGTTAAAAAGCATACCTTCGCTGGAGAAGATGACCGAACGTTCACCGGAGTTGCAAAAGACGCCGGAAAAACCATTTACTTAAAATGTGTCTCTTGAATCACGTAATCAAAGTTCAATCTACACAGTTAATAAAACCTATAGAGATAGTCAATCAACTATATTCAACACAGAGTTCACATAAACAAGCACAATTGGTTACATCTTACGTCATCCTAAAAAGTCATTCACGTAAAATGTTTTTCTTCAATCGCGTTTCAAAGTTCAATCAACACTAAATGTAGAACGTAAGAGAAAAGAATCACCTTCATCTTCTTTGGCATCTTCTGCAACTCCGATGACCTGCGCAAACTCCAACAAATGTCCGGCCATCTTCTCCGGCGACCCGTGCTCTTCTCTGGCGAAGGAATGTTGTTTAACATAATCCGCTTGTAGTATAAGGGGATCAGACCAACAAGTCTGACAATCCGCTTGTACTACAAGCATAACACCCATTCTTCAAAATTATTTTCATCCTCCACCATATGTTAAAACCATCAGCCAAAAAGCACCATTTTACCAAAAAAAAACTAACTCTCTCTCTCTCTCTAACACTCTCTCTACTCTCTACAACTCTCCGACTTCACCCACCATCATCCCACCACCACCTCCACACACCCCCACACCACCGACAACCGCACACCCCCATACCACAAACAAGCACCACCACCAACCTACTCATACCACCTGCCGTCGCACACCCACAATCATGACCGCCACCACCTACCGCCTGCCACTGCCACCCTACATCACCTACCCACTCTAATCCCGTCAGAAATCACTCAAACGCAACCCTGAGTCACCGGAAATCACTATAGACCACCACAACCGTCCCCAACCTAACCCTAGGTCACCGACAATCACCCAAACATCATCGGAAAATAACGCCCCATCCTAACCCTCAATGTAGACTTCATCGGAAAACAACGCCCTAACCAACCATAAGGTAACGTTAGGTTTCTAAAACAATGATACTTGCACAAGCCGGTAAGCTCTCAACCGATCCACCCAATTACTCTGATCACCCTCACCCTTCCTCCGATTAACTCGAATAAAAAACCACCACCAGATCCAACGAACGAATCAGAATCAAACCGGTCCAAATGAGGTAAGGAAAATGTGTCCATCCATCTCTGCTTGGGTTGATTTTTAATACGGGCAACCAGCTAGGCTTTATGTGGGGAATGGTAATATTTGGTCTGCCCTTTTAACATTAAAATATTAAAAACATAATAAGACAAAAAGAATTTAATATTTTTTATAGCTTTTAATCTTATCCATCCATCTTCAAAGATCAATGGTTGGAAAGTGGTTCTCGTGGTTCTCTTAACTGGGGTGGTTTTTATTTTAGCGGTCCCATATATATATATATATATAGAGAGAGAGAGTTAACTTCCGTTTTGCTCCCTGTGGTGTCACACCCCGATTTCCACGTGTCACCGGTGGGCCCGGTGGGGAGTATCGTGACGTAGTTGAGATAATCATAGTCAAACAACACAATATATAAATGCACAGCGGAAGCAAAAGATAAATATATTACATTCCGAATATAAGTAATGTCAAAGTATTACAACGGAAGATGAAGGATCCACAGGCGGATCAATAAAAGAAAACTGTTCAACAGACTTTAGTCATCTAGAACTTGCAAGATTCCCTAGTGACGCCCTGAGCTCCCAGCCAATTACGCATAGTACCTGTCACTTAACTGACTCATTTTGGAAAAGAGTTTAAAAATTGATTTGAATGCACGAGGCACAAAATATCTTTTATAACTGGATTAAAATGCACAGAGGCAAAATTAATCTTTTATACTTGGGACAATTTTATTAATAAAAATCATGTATCCGATTTACATGGTTGTCCAACATTTAGGGCCGGTGATTATACAATACAAGCCGGACAAGATTAATCGACATACCACAAATATAATCTCACAAGAAGATACCCTTACGAGTGAGTATACGTTATACATATGCAACAGGAGGTGTTTTGCCTACACCTTGTGCTTACGTCGTGGCCATTCACTTTTTAAAATGAGCCAAGGATATCCAGGACACGGTCATTAACCCCTAATGTTATTTGTTATCAATCAATACAGATTAAAACGGGATTATGCAATTTAATCATCTCCGATTAAAAGGTTTCTACACCCGACCAAGCGGTATATTTATAACACCGTATCCCAAGCCCGTAATAGGGAAAATAAGTTAAAAGTATTTACCTGAGCTAGCAATGCAATTTATACTCAGCCGTATATCCTAATCAGCAAGCACAAGTACTTCTACTGGGGCTCTCAATCTGGAACGAAGGTTTTATTAACCTATTAAATTCCTAACGGGTCTTATTTAAGTCGTAACTTAGACCGGTTAGTTTTAAGGAAAGGTTTACGGTTCAAAACGCATGATTAAGCGAAGACCGGGATAGGATGTGATTTAGACCCGACAATTTTGGAGACTTGTATAATATGGGTAAACTAAACACATTCTGGATTTTGAGATAAAACCAATAAGGTTTGACCCGTTTTGGCTAATTTATGTAAACTTGTTACATAAACCGAACCGTACGCGTAATAAGCGTGACGGGTATTCATGAGAGCCATATACAGGTTTCCTAAGTTAATTATGTCTCAGATATGTTGTGACCTCAGTAAGATGTCTTTCATTATGCCCGAAACGTATATAAGCACAAACTAGGCCCCGTAGGGGTAGTTTGGTCATTTAAAAGGTTATAAAAGAGTTTAAGTAATTACCTGAGTTACAGGTCTGAAATAATCAGCAAAAATACTTATTTTGATAAGTTATAACAGTAGGTTAAAGTATATATGTGGATTTACCAAGTATAACCAAACTATGCACCGTAGGGGCATTTTGGTAATTTCACATAAGCCGTAAAGCTCAAAACTGAAGTCTGAGTTAAACAACTTTTGCTTACTGTTAAAATATTATAATTTGCCTCAAATATCAGTAGGTATCACCCTTGGTATGTTTAAAATAGTTTTAGTACATACTATGCGTTAATAACGCTTAATTAGGCGAGTAGAAGCCATTTCCGGGTTCGATACATAAAGCTGATATTTTTATACTTCCAGGAGGCTTAAAATAATTTATTTAACATATCTAATCAGTAGAAAAAGGTTTGGAGCCGTTTAGATATGTAAAACTCATTTTATGGCCCGTAAGGGCAAAACCGACAATTACCGGATTAAGCCTACGACTACTAGTTATGCTCAGCCTAAAATTAATTAAAAATCTTCAAAAATCCCAAAATAGTATATTACATCAGTGGGTATGAAGTTTGATACCAAAAAGTAGGCTTAACTAGGCTATACGCTAATTTCGCCGTTTTATTAACATAAAGCGTTCATTTTACGCTAACGAGCATAACTCTTAATCTACACCTCAAACTGATGTCAAACTTTGCATACAAGTTTATATATCAGTAATTAAAGTTTCTACTCTTTTACATTTCCAAAAATCACGTTTTAAGATAATAAGGGCATAATGGTCAACATATGAGCAATTAACGGAAACGCGTAAACGAATGGGTCAATCAATGAACCAACCACAGAGGGTTGTGCTAACATGTAGCCTGGTCCTAAAAAAGCTCTAAGACATTTTCAAATCATACTAAAGTGGGTCAGAACTGAAAGTCAAAGTGAAAGTCAAACTATGTGACTTTCGGTTCCGAGCCG
>CM060353.1:23847780-24012691 GCA_030545235.1 Helianthus tuberosus
GGTCTTTATAGTAAATTGTCGGGTTGAACATGTTTAGACATGTCCTTACACTAATTACCAAGTTATATTAATGATCAAACAGGTTATAAGTGTTCTACATTGTTAATCATGCATAAATCGCATTTTGAACTTTCTGTTGACTTTTTAATTACACGTTTGACCCGACTTTTGACCTAGGTAGAGTGGTGATCAGGGGGAACCCTCTTAAGGGTTTATTACCCACATAAATACCAACATATAACTACTCTTGATTCGACTAATCACTGGACCATTTGTGATTAATCTTAAAGTCAACCGTTAATTACGACGGTTTGACTTTTAAGCTAAAACTAGGCTAAAACTTAATCGAGGAAGGTCAAGGGTACTTACAAGGGTCCTATGCACGTGTAGGGATGTCTTGGATCTGCTCCTAAGCTCCAGAAATGCTCCACAAATGCAGATGAAGGTGGATAATCAAATGTTGCAACTAATGGTCTTATTTATAGTGTTTAGATCACCATAACTTGTTGACATCTAAGTCTATCAATGACCACAACTCTTCAACAAGTGTCCCTAAGTGTTTAGGGGTTGTTTAGGGGGCTCTTGGAAGGGTTTAAGGGCAACACATGGCGTTTAGAAGGCTGAACAGGTGAAAAAACGAGTTTCTGCATCTGGGAGGCTGAGGCGGCCCGCTTGAGGTGCTAAAGCGGGCCGCATGGGCCTTCTGATCAGCTTTTTCATTTTTTTAGTTTCCACATCTTGTCCCTTGGCTCTTCGGAAGGTCAACTAGCATTATTACTTGCAATTTGACCTCTTATTATTTACCTACAAGGGCTTTAGAACTTGTACCCACTTTTCTAAGTCCTTGGCCACTCGGTTATTACCCGAAAAGTCATAACTTTCAACGTTAACGCTTTTAACCCCTCGCATACGAATTTGATCATAACTTTCTCATACGATAACGAAACTTTATGAAATTTAAATCGTGCATTCTAGTGAGCATAATTAACCATTACAAAGCTTCGGGTTTGTTAAAAGGTCATTCAGAGGTATAACTTAAACATGTTGACACATTTAACCCCTGTAGTTTGTAATCTCTCACTTTTAGCTTCGCATGATCCATGATTTATTCGTTTGACGTTATAAACATCATGTAGGGTTAATGTACAATATATTTATTTACGGTTGACATTTAGAACCCGTATTTACACATACTTTCCATGATTGTCAACTTTAGTCCTTTTATAACATTCTTTCACACGTTCAAACATTATGACACGTGTCAACACATTATAGGACGTGAATTTTCGAGGTGTTACATCCTCACCCCCTTAAAATAAATCTCGACCCGAGATTTACTGAAATAAATAAGGGTATTTTTCTTTCATCGTGGATTCAACCTCCCACGTATATTCGGGTCCTCTACGGGCATCCCATTTGGCCTTAACAATAGGTACATGCTTCCTTCGAAGCTTCTTAACCTGTCGACCTTCAATCGACAAAGGTTTTTCTACAAATTTTAAGCTCTCATCTATATGCACATCCGTATGTGGTATAACCAGTGATTCGTCAGCGAAACACTTCTTCAGATTGCAGATGTGGAACACATTGTGAATTCCACTGAGCTCTTCAGGTAAGTTTAGCTTATAGGCAACTGAACCGACACGTTCGATAACCTCGAAAGGTCCTATGTAACTCGGGCTTAGCTTGCCTTTCTTATCAAATCGCATCACTCCTTTCCAGGGTGATACCTATTGTTGAACCTTATTTCTTAACAAGAATTTAGGAGGTTTGCTATTTTCATTAATCCTTGATTTTCTGCCGAATATTGGCGTCTTACAAATAATTAGGGATTTGTGTGATCTGCTTTGTTGTTTCCACTGCAACTTTCAGATCCTGATAATCGAACTTACCTATCTATTGTCCTAACAATAGATGTTTAACATGCCATTTATACAAGGTCTCCAAGGAGCCACCTTGATACTTATATAGCAGTTATTATAGAAAAGCTTATCTTAAGGTGAGATGGTTATTCCAACCATTGCTCAAAATTAATCTTACGGAATAGCTAATCTTTACAGTTAGTCGAACAAATCGACGATCCTGGGTAGTTGATGGCGATTCTTAATCGTTGCCTAATTAGGGTTGCGGTAAACAATGCCTTAGCAAAATGAACCGTCTTTCATAATTTACTATACCGAATTCTCAGGGTATTGAGTTTGGCTTTATGAATCTATATCTTTAAAACTTACTTAACCAGGGTTTTCAATTCTGCCAATATGGTACTAGTTGTCTTGGGGATTTCATAATAATGCAGCCCTAAATGGGATATTAAACTTAACTCTACTTGCCTCCCAGGGGTAAACAGGGTAATCTTAGGAGAAGATAATCAAGGTACAAGGAGGTTACAGAGATTTCCATATCTCAGGCTCCAGTTCACTCATCATTGCTCGTGTCAAATAAGTGACACATTTATGTTATGAGTCCACATATTCCGTTACCAGGGAATATTTATTTGGACAATTCTATTCTGGATATCTTCTTTGAATACTATTAGTTGACTTTAGTTCCATATGATCATTGGGATATCCTTGTGATCCCATGCATTAAACCTCCATACTGATCAGGCATGGAAGCAATCTATGGAACTTATTAAGATACACCAATCCTCATATAGCTCTTTTGTCACACCATTTGGTATTCGAAATCGATAGAGATTAAAGAGATATCAACTATATGTGCTTATATTTAATCAGAATGGAAATTTTCACAAACTAGGCACCTAGCTCGGTTGGCTAGGCGCGCGAAAGGGTGTGGCCTAGACCCAGGTTCGATTCCGGGGACGGCCGGTTCCACCATTTTTTTTAACTTGTTATACTTATAGTTTATGAAGGATTTACTCGTATTCGAACCAAAATAAAAATTCTTAGTATTTAAATTACTGATAAAATGCCAAGGAATGTACCTGATGCCATTATTTATGGACTAGCTCAGGCATTTTAGGCGCTTTCAATTTTAGGCTTTACCTCCTCCCCCGCATTTCCTTTGACAAATTTAGGGCACGTAGTCTTGATGTGGACTTTCTCATTACAGCCGAAACAGACTGCATTCTTCATGTCCTTACAGTCCAACGTTTTATGTCCCTTAGACTTGCAGATCCCACAAGCCCTGGGCTGCGATTTGGATTTTGGTTCGAACCTGCATTTCCCATAATGGCGCTTCTTGCAGGTCTCACATACTGGTTTCTGGTCGGACTTTTGTTTGTTCTTTTTCTTAGAACTCTGGGAGTTATCTACCTCCCTTTTCCTTTTTAGTTCATCCTTTGCATCAGAGGCATGAACGAGATCCTCCTTAAGAGTAAGGAAATGTGGTCCTAGATAAAATTTGGACCGAGCAGCATGGGGCTCCTTTAACTTTTTCACAGCCTTCTTCACAGCTTTTCCAACGGCTGCGTCTATCATAGTTTGAAGAACATCTTTGGAAATTCTAAGGTTTACAATTTCAGCATCATTAGCATGCGTCGCGTCATCAATGGCGCGATTGACTGTTGTCTTATCCGAGTTTGCCATACTCGATATTGGTTCCTAATACCAATAAAACAATTTCTTAGTTGAAATCCAACAACTGCTATTTTTCACTCTGATGGCCTTAATATATACTAACCATGGTGTCAATAACCTATACAGGCTATTATAGCACTAACATTCTTAATGAAGGTTATTTAAAATATTTTAATATTACTTAGCCTAGGTCGCAAAAGACCATCAATGGCATTAAAGATTTGGACCTAGTCCGTCACTTTTCTGACAGAGGATCAAAACGTCACATCTGTCTTTATTATATTAAAGAATTTAGGTAGCTTGAAAGCTTGCCTTAGGAATATCAGAAAAGAGTGATTCCTATTAGATATAAAATATCCATCTAAGGTTTGTTGGAGCATTTTCTAAAGTATCATCGGCCAATTTCTACCTCGTATTAAATGACCGAAGTCCTAATCAGGCGGAGACAACAGTTCTCTATAGTTATTGTTCAATATTGAATCATATGTGCCAGTATCAAGTAAATTTCTGCATAAACTGCTTGATAAGGAAATGTACCTGCTATATAGTTATCCTTCTGCACCATTTCCTGGCGTTCATCCGGAAGACTCATGCGTTTATTTTCCTGGCCTCTCCCGGCTTCTTTATAAGCTTTGGGCAGTTGGTTTTGATGTGCCCTTCCTCGTTACAATTGTAACATGTGGCGTTCTTTATCCCCTTGCAATCTATGGTTTTGTGACCTTTGGTCTTGCAAATTCCACACAATTTAGCACGTGGGTCGATTGTACATTTTCCAAAATGTTGCTTTTTGCAGTTACTGCATTTGGGTCTGTTATCAGACTGACTCGAGTTCTTCCTAAACTCGGAATCCTTCCCGCGTTCAGAATTTCCCTTCTTCTTCTTCTTCTTGTTATATCGATGAGAGTTTTCCTCCTATCTTTCTCTTCTTCCCTCGCCAGAAGCCTTAACCGACTTAATTCTGATTGCATCTAAGGTGAGAGATAAGGATAAGTCCACCGCGGACCTATATGTGGTTGGCCTAGATGCTTTAACACTTCCTTTTATTTCTGGTGCTAGGCCTCCAATGAAACGCGCTATGCGTTTAGGTTCAGGGGTGACTAAATAAGGAACTAGGCGGGACATAGTGTTGAAACTTGTCACATATGCCTGACAATCCAAATTCTCCATGACCAGAGTCAAGAAGTCTGATTCTATCTTTTCTACTTCATGCTGGGGGCAATAGTTTTCCTTGACTAATGCAACAAATTGCTCCCAAGATAGGTTGTAGAGTAGAACCTTTCCCGTGGCTTGGAGCAATGATCTCCACCATGCCAACGCTTCCCCTTTGAATGATTGTGAAACAAATTTCACAACATCTTGCTCCGCACAACCGCTGATGTCAACAACAGCGTCCATCTCATCGAGCCATGCCATGCAATCGATGGCCCCTTTTTCTCCTGTAAAGTCTCTGGGCTTGCAGGAGACAAAATATTTATATGAACAGGTCTTAACTGATGCCTCTTGATGAAACACGACTTGTCTAGACGGAATACTCCTTTGATTTGACAAGTCATGAACATCGTCCTCCCTTGACTCATGTGTTTTAGGAGGGGGCTTACTACGAGCCATAGATAGATTCTTGGAGTGGGTATCATTTGATTCATCATACTGTCGATCAAGAGCTCGAGTAACAGCATAATCTATTATTGCCTGCAGTTCTGCTCTAGTTACATTAATTCTGGTAGTATCATTGCTCTTCTTCAAGTGACTGTTAACTTCATCTAATCCAGCCATGTAGCTTGATTGCTACATAAATATTAACAATGATTTATTCAGATATTATTATGGAATCATCATCTTTGACGATTTATCAACCATGGTAATATAAACCATGTTGGTTAACTTGTTAGTTATATTTAATTAGTATTTTCCATTATAATTTATCCTAGTTATAAAACATTAAGGATATTAAAGTGGCGCAAAAAGGCCTAGTCACAAGGACAGTTCTAAATTTTATAAGCCATGATTTCAGAGAATCGAGGCATTAAGGTTTGAATCACGTTCATTACCTTCTCTTGACAGGGAGTTGTAGACTTCAACTGTCTTTTGTCTTTTAGGACAATAGATATAGCCCGTGGGCATTTCCCTTCTGAGGGATGGTTATAATATGATCATCTTCTCAGATGCTATTAGTCGAGATCGTATGGATCCTACCGACTATTATGCTTGGTCCTGGTCCAACACTTTTAGACAGGAGGTCAAAGACCACCATTGTCGTTGTCTTATCGGACAACAAGTTTAGCCCGTAGGCACTTCATCACTATCGGATGTTTATAATGTGATCATCTTATAGGATGACACAAGCCATGATTTCTAAATCACTAGGCTAGATAAGAAAATTGGAAGAATCCAATATAAGGATGACTGTTGTGATTTTATCGAATCACATTTGTCAGGAGTGCTAACACGTTCTTAGGTGTTAACAAGGATCTGAATCCCTTGGGTAGGTTTCACCATCTTGGCCGCGTAGGCTAGGTTTCACCTTTAAGATTCTTTTTAAAATGCCTACTGGCAGGGAAGGAAGGATATTTATTTTATTCAGGATTTTTATCATAAATCCTAATTTATAAGTTAATAATAGCACAAATGGCCTAGTCGCGTAGACAAGTTTAATTTATAAGCCATGATCGTTTGGGATCGAGGCATTTAGTAATAGCACAAAAGGCTTAGTCACGTGGACAAGTTTAGTTTATAAGCCATGATCGTTTGGGATCGAGGCATTTAATAATAGCACAAAAGGCTTAGTCACGTGGACAGGTTTAATTTATAAGCCATGATCGTTTGGGATCGAGGCATTTAGGTGTGAATCAAAGTTCATTACTTTTCCTTAACAGAGAGTTGTAGGCTACCACCGTCTTTAGTCTCAGAGGACATTAATTATAGCCCGTAGGCAATTCCCTTCTAAGGGATGTTATTTTCCATTTATTTCATATTTCACGTTTAGAATGAAAACTTAGTTTAATCAATCCATTATATGAAAATAAAAGTACAGAGTTGCCCTAAGCGGGTCTTTGAAGGGATAATGTGTCCTCGAAGGGACTGAAAGATAAATATGTCCTTATAAGGACTATTAAGGAAACGATCTTCAGCAAGAGGAGTTTCTCCTTCATCACTTTACTTTCGAATGTTTCCTCCCTGGATGCTCATTTCATTCTAGCCGCGGTACGAAGCTCAGCATTTCAAGGCTCCGGATGTGGAGAATTTCTAATACAACTTCTTCGCTTGGCGACATATCCAATATATAAAAATTTGAAGCAAAATTTACAGATTAGGATTGAAAGTATTCCTATGTTAAGTCTAGACTCAGAAGGTCAAGGAATGTGCTACTGTGTCATTGAGATTAAACACATAAGGCTAGTGTTTAATTCACTCAATGTTGGCTCTGATACCAACCTCTCACACCCCGATTTCCACGTGTCACCGGTGGGCCCGGTGGGGAGTATCGTGACGTAGTTGAGATCATCATAGTCAAACAACACAATATATAAATGCACAGCGGAAGCAAAAGATAAATATATTACATTCCGAATATAAGTAATGTCAAAGTATTACAACGGAAGGTAAAGGATCCACAGGTGGATCAATAAAAGAAAACTGTTCAACAGACTTTAGTCATCTAGAACTTGCAAGATTCCCTAGTGACGCCCTGAGCTCCCAGCCAATTACGCATAGTACCTGTCACTTAACCTTTTGGAAAATACGTCAGTTTACACTGGTAAATACAATTAACTGACTCATTTTGGAAAAGAGTTTAAAAATTGATTTGAATGCACGAGGCACAAAATATCTTTTATAACTGGATTAAAATGCACAGAGGCAAAATTAATCTTTTATACTTGGGACAATTTTATTAATAAAAATCATGTATCCGATTTACATGGTTGTCCAACATTTAGGGCCGGTGATTATACAATACAAGCCGGACAAGATTAATCGACATACCACAAATATAATCTCACAAGAAGATACCCTTACGAGTGAGTATACGTTATACATATGCAACAGGAGGTGTTTTGCCTACACCTTGTGCTTACGTCGTGGCCATTCACTTTTTAAAATGAGCCAAGGATATCCAGGACACGGTCATTAACCCCTAATGTTATTTGTTATCAATCAATACAGATTAAAACGGGATTATGCAATTTAATCATCTCCGATTAAAAGGTTTCTACACCCGACCAAGCGGTATATTTATAACACCGTATCCCAAGCCCGTAATAGGGAAAATAAGTTAAAAGTATTTACCTGAGCTAGCAATGCAATTTATACTCAGCCGTATATCCTAATCAGCAAGCACAAGTACTTCTACTGGGGCTCTCAATCTGGAACGAAGGTTTTATTAACCTATTAAATTCCTAACGGGTCTTATTTAAGTCGTAACTTAGACCGGTTAGTTTTAAGGAAAGGTTTACGGTTCAAAACGCATGATTAAGCGAAGACCGGGATAGGATGTGATTTAGACCCGACAATTTTGGAGACTTGTATAATATGGGTAAACTAAACACATTCTGGATTTTGAGATAAAACCAATAAGGTTTGACCCGTTTTGGCTAATTTATGTAAACTTGTTACATAAACCGAACCGTACGCGTAATAAGCGTGACGGGTATTCATGAGAGCCATATACAGGTTTCCTAAGTTAATTATGTCTCAGATATGTTGTGACCTCAGTAAGATGTCTTTCATTATGCCCGAAACGTATATAAGCACAAACTAGGCCCCGTAGGGGTAGTTTGGTCATTTAAAAGGTTATAAAAGAGTTTAAGTAATTACCTGAGTTACAGGTCTGAAATAATCAGCAAAAATACTTATTTTGATAAGTTATAACAGTAGGTTAAAGTATATATGTGGATTTACCAAGTATAACCAAACTATGCACCGTAGGGGCATTTTGGTAATTTCACATAAGCCGTAAAGCTCAAAACTGAAGTCTGAGTTAAACAACTTTTGCTTACTGTTAAAATATTATAATTTGCCTCAAATATCAGTAGGTATCACCCTTGGTATGTTTAAAATAGTTTTAGTACATACTATGCGTTAATAACGCTTAATTAGGCGAGTAGAAGCCATTTCCGGGTTCGATACATAAAGCTGATATTTTTATACTTCCAGGAGGCTTAAAATAATTTATTTAACATATCTAATCAGTAGAAAAAGGTTTGGAGCCGTTTAGATATGTAAAACTCATTTTATGGCCCGTAAGGGCAAAACCGACAATTACCGGATTAAGCCTACGACTACTAGTTATGCTCAGCCTAAAATTAATTAAAAATCTTCAAAAATCCCAAAATAGTATATTACATCAGTGGGTATGAAGTTTGATACCAAAAAGTAGGCTTAACTAGGCTATACGCTAATTTCGCCGTTTTATTAACATAAAGCGTTCATTTTACGCTAACGAGCATAACTCTTAATCTACACCTCAAACTGATGTCAAACTTTGCATACAAGTTTATATATCAGTAATTAAAGTTTCTACTCTTTTACATTTCCAAAAATCACGTTTTAAGATAATAAGGGCATAATGGTCAACATATGAGCAATTAACGGAAACGCGTAAACGAATGGGTCAATCAATGAACCAACCACAGAGGGTTGTGCTAACATGTAGCCTGGTCCTAAAAAAGCTCTAAGACATTTTCAAATCATACTAAAGTGGGTCAGAACTGAAAGTCAAAGTGAAAGTCAAACTATGTGACTTTCGGTTCCGAGCCGGGTCTTTATAGTAAATTGTCGGGTTGAACATGTTTAGACACGTCCTTACACTAATTACCAAGTTATATTAATGATCAAACAGGTTATAAGTGTTCTACATTGTTAATCATGCATAAATCGCATTTTGAACTTTCTGTTGACTTTTTAATTACACGTTTGACCCGACTTTTGACCTAGGTAGAGTGGTGATCAGGGGGAACCCTCTTAAGGGTTTATTACCCACATAAATACCAACATATAACTACTCTTGATTCGACTAATCACTGGACCATTTGTGATTAATCTTAAAGTCAACCGTTAATTACGACGGTTTGACTTTTAAGCTAAAACTAGGCTAAAACTTAATCGAGGAAGGTCAAGGGTACTTACAAGGGTCCTATGCACGTGTAGGGATGTCTTGGATCTGCTCCTAAGCTCCAGAAATGCTCCACAAATGCAGATGAAGGTGGATGATCAAATGTTGCAACTAATGGTCTTATTTATAGTGTTTAGATCACCATAACTTGTTGACATCTAAGTCTATCAATGACCACAACTCTTCAACAAGTGTCCCTAAGTGTTTAGGGGTTGTTTAGGGGGCTCTTGGAAGGGTTTAAGGGCAACACATGGCGTTTAGAAGGCTGAACAGGTGAAAAAACGAGTTTCTGCATCTGGGAGGCTGAGGCGGCCCGCTTGAGGTGCTAAAGCGGGCCGCATGGGCCTTCTGATCAGCTTTTTCATTTTTTTAGTTTCCACATCTTGTCCCTTGGCTCTTCGGAAGGTCAACTAGCATTATTACTTGCAATTTGACCTCTTATTATTTACCTACAAGGGCTTTAGAACTTGTACCCACTTTTCTAAGTCCTTGGCCACTCGGTTATTACCCGAAAAGTCATAACTTTCAACGTTAACGCTTTTAACCCCTCGCATACGAATTTGATCATAACTTTCTCATACGATAACGAAACTTTATGAAATTTAAATCGTGCATTCTAGTGAGCATAATTAACCATTACAAAGCTTCGGGTTTGTCAAAAGGTCATTCAGAGGTATAACTTAAACATGTTGACACATTTAACCCCTGTAGTTTGTAATCTCTCACTTTTAGCTTCGCATGATCCATGATTTATTCGTTTGACGTTATAAACATCATGTAGGGTTAATGTACAATATATTTATTTACGGTTGACATTTAGAACCCGTATTTACACATACTTTCCATGATTGTCAACTTTAGTCCTTTTATAACATTCTTTCACACGTTCAAACATTATGACACGTGTCAACACATTATAGGACGTGAATTTTCGAGGTGTTACATCCTCACCCCCTTAAAATAAATCTCGACCCGAGATTTACTGAAATAAATAAGGGTATTTTTCTTTCATCGTGGATTCAACCTCCCACGTATATTCGGGTCCTCTACGGGCATCCCATTTGGCCTTAACAATAGGTACATGCTTCCTTCGAAGCTTCTTAACCTGTCGACCTTCAATCGACAAAGGTTTTTCTACAAATTTTAAGCTCTCATCTATATGCACATCCGTATGTGGTATAACCAGTGATTCGTCAGCGAAACACTTCTTCAGATTGCAGATGTGGAACACATTGTGAATTCCACTGAGCTCTTCAGGTAAGTTTAGCTTATAGGCAACTGAACCGACACGTTCGATAACCTCGAAAGGTCCTATGTAACTCGGGCTTAGCTTGCCTTTCTTATCAAATCGCATCACTCCTTTCCAGGGTGATACCTATTGTTGAACCTTATTTCTTAACAAGAATTTAGGAGGTTTGCTATTTTCATTAATCCTTGATTTTCTGCCGAATATTGGCGTCTTACAAATAATTAGGGATTTGTGTGATCTGCTTTGTTGTTTCCACTGCAACTTTCAGATCCTGATAATCGAACTTACCTATCTATTGTCCTAACAATAGATGTTTAACATGCCATTTATACAAGGTCTCCAAGGAGCCACCTTGATACTTATATAGCAGTTATTATAGAAAAGCTTATCTTAAGGTGAGATGGTTATTCCAACCATTGCTCAAAATTAATCTTACGGAATAGCTAATCTTTACAGTTAGTCGAACAAATCGACGATCCTGGGTAGTTGATGGCGATTCTTAATCGTTGCCTAATTAGGGTTGCGGTAAACAATGCCTTAGCAAAAGTGGGGGTATTTAGGTAGTTTACTCCCTGGCTCTAACTCAATTAAAACGTTTAGTTAAAAGTCGCGGTAGTCGTGATCGGCATGTGGTAGTTGCAGGTGGTGGTGGATGGTGGTGGCCGGTAGAAAGAGTGGTTGGAAAGATGAGGGATCAGAAAATAATTACTTATATACATGTAAATAAACAAGTTATAGGGTTTATTTAGGTGAAAAGACTTACATGCCGTTGCTTTTATCTATAAATTACTAAAACACCCTTCTAGTTAATGGATTTTTTGGATGGAGTTAGAGGCGGTGAGCAAAATGACAATAAATTAGAAAAATCAGGGAGAAAAATTGTTATTTTTAAACTATTGAGACAAAATCGTTAAAATGACCAGATCACAGGGAGCAAAATGAAAGTTAACTCATATTTTCAACATATACATTTAGAAGTGGATGAAGTCAGCGGGGAATAGTTTTGATAAGTGGTTGGGCACTTTTGGCGGCCACTTTGACTTTTGTTTTTTTTTCTTCATATAATAGTTTTTTATAGGTGATGCCAAATTACAATTTTATCCCAGATGTAAAATTACGATTTCGTCCTCGATTCAAAATAAAATTTTGCTTTTGTCCCCTGCTTAAATTTACAATTTTGCCCTCGGTTAAAAAATACAATTTTGCTCCCAGTTCAAAATAAAATTATGGTTTTGCCCTCAGCTCTCCTGCCAAATTACGATTTCGTTCCCAGTTTAAAAATACGAATTTGCCCCCAGCTAAAAATTACGATTTTGCCCGCAGCTAAAATATTACGATTTTGCCCCATTTCAAAATAAAAAAAATGGTTTCGCCCTCAGTTCAAAATATTATTTTACCTCCATTTTAAAATTACGATTTTACCTCCGCTAAAAATTGCAATCTTGCCATCGTTTTTTTTTCTTTGGCAAAACCATGGTAGTGTTTTATTTTATTTTGTTGACTTAATTTTGTTTTTATTCATGCCAAACAGCTGCCTAGCACTCGCTAATTGATCCTGACAAATTATTGTTTTGCCCTCAACTCTAAATTACATGCTTGTCATCGTTTTAGTTAATTTTTTTATCATAACTATGGTACTGTTTTTCTTTAATTGGTTAACTTGATGTATCTTTTTTGATATCGTGTTATAGGTAGCATGTATAACTAACCGACATAAAGGCGTACGTGTTATTAACCTAAGAAATACTCGGTTTAGCGCCCCGCAACGCGGGCGGCGCATAACTCTAGCTGCCTAACACTGGCTCATTAGTCCTGAAAAATTACAGTTTTGCCCTGAGCCCAAAATTACGGTCTTATCATCGTTTTTTTCATAGCAAAATTATAGTAGTATTTTTTTAATTGATTGAGAATTATTCGGCCATTGCCCCGCAACGCGGGCGGGGCATCTACTAGTAGTATATATCTAAAAACACACTTAACACATTCTCTCCCTCTCTCTATCTATTCTCTCTCTCTATCCACACCACCACGAATGAACCACCCCACACCACCACCGCCCCCCTCTCTCTCTCTAGAGAGAGGCATAATTGATGTTTCTCAAATCATTAATGGTTTAGAAAAAGCTATGTCATTTGCAACTCCATATAACCCCTTTGACGATAGCATTTTTTATCATCATCACTTGAAATCTCCATGGTTGAACTGTTTAGAGAGGCATAATTGATGGTTCTTAGCTCCGTTACAAAATCACCATGATAAATTTTAGTCATGAGACAATGAGAATTCAGATTCATAAAAGCCTCAAATAGAAATAATAAAACTGTCATAGTTGAACCTTGGATACTCTGATGCAATATTCAACAACGTCTCAGATAAACCAATGGCCACCATCATCGACACAACCATAGAAACAAAACAAAACCCATGAAACTTCCAGTGGCGAAGCTTGACCCGAATGACAGGGGGTCGAAAACATATATACCCATTCTATAGAACCGGGGGTCGAAAACGTATATACCCAAAATTTCTATACGAAAACTACATATAACGCTACTGAGCGAAAAGTTCAGCGGCCCCTCCCGCCCCTTCTATACTTCGCCCATGGCCACTTTCGAAATTCTATTAAAATTAGGGTTAGGATATATATATTTATAAGCATCAGGAGACAAATTCCAAGATATGCTCACCATCATCGTAGCAACATCCTGAAGAGAAAATCACAAAAAAGGGTTAAGAAAGTACATTTATTATTTATTTATTGATAGTCTCAAAACTCTCAAATAAAATTACTTAAATAGGCTTATTAAGACTGAGTGTAGTGGGGCGACTCCCCACCCCAAGTCGCCCCAAGTCGCCTGGAACACCGCCCCCGGGGGCGACTTGGGGGGCGACCCCCTCTTGCCCGACTCATTCTCGTCGCCCATTTCAAATGTTTGATTTCCAATATAGCCGTTGCCAACGGTTATGTTGGCTAAGCTTATTTTTTTTTTTTTTAATAATCCAACCTTTATAAAATACCCCATATCAAACACATTTTTACCACAATTTTCTCTCAAACTCATCAAAATTTATACCAATTTTCTCTCAAACTCATCAAAATTTATACCAATCTTCTATCAACTCATCAAAATGTATCCCCACAACATCCCTCCTTTCAACCAAAATACACAATCTTCCAATCCACAACCCGATCTGACGGACCCAAACGTTTTAAATAACCCCGCTTTTTACGCCTATTTCAATAATATGCACGTTGCTAGCCCTACACCGCAAGTATACTACAACAATACGCCCATACCGCAACATATGGGGTTCACCACTTGGAACACACAACAACCCGGTGGTTTTCAAAACGTTGGAGGATCGAGCCAACAAAATGGTATAAATTTTTTAGATATTTTTTTTGTAAAGAATATGTTTATTTATTTTTTTTTTAACTTTGTTTGTATTCCATCTAGTGGTTGATTTAGGTGACGAAGAAGTTCCGGAGACCCAGTTCGATGTCGGTCAAAAAAAGAAACGTTCGCACAAGAGGAAAACAACGGGTGAAGAACGCTTGAAAACCAAACCGATACCATGGACTTCCAACGAGGAAATGAGCTTGTCCAAGGCTTGGCTAGAAATAACCGAAGACCCGAAGTGTAGTAACTATCAAAAGGAAAAAACATATTGGTCTCGTATTTACAACCTTTTCCTCAAGTTGGAAGGTCAAGAAGATGGATACCGTGATGCCGATGGTGTCGGCGCGAAGTGGCGTAAAATGCGTCCTTTGATTCAAAGTTTCAACCAAATATACACTCGCCTAAGTAACTCGCGTGTGCGCCAAAGTGGTTCCGACGATGCGATGCTCCAAGCAAACGCCCAAAATGAATTCCGAGGCGAACACAATAAGGCGTTTCCTTATCTTGCTATTTGGTTAATTTTAAGAAGGAGTTCGAAATTTAACACAGTCATCGCCTTCGATCCATTTAAAACTCGTGGCCAACCGTGGGCTAAGCGGTCAAAAACCTCATCCTCAAACGACCAACAAAGTACCGGTTCGGACGCTCGGTGCCAAATAAATCTCAACGACATTGAGGAAGACAACGAAGAGCCACATGAAGAGGCCGAACCGTATCAACCACCACAACGACCGGTTGGCCGAGATAGGGCCAAAAAACCCGCCCAAACGTCTTCTAGCGGTGCACGAATCGACTACACCGAAACGTTCGAAAAAGTGACCAATAAGTTAGACGGGTTGTTGCAAACGAGCCAACAACGGATCAACTTAAAAAAAGAACACGGGGACCGAAAGCTAAAGCTGAAAGAAAGTCGTCAAAAAGCACTTGATTTGCAAATATTAACAACCGACACGACAAACCTTACTGGAGCCGAGCTCGCTTTAGCCGAGCAAATGAAGCAAGAAATTCGAGAAAAATATAACCTTTGTTGAAGTATTTTTTTTATTTTGGTTGAAGTATTTTTTTTTTTAGTTGATGTATTTTTTTTATTTTGGTTGAAGTAATTTTTTTTTTAGTTGATGTATTTTTTTTATTTTGGTTGAAGTAATTTTTTTTAGTTGATGTATTTTTTTATTTTGGTTGAAGTAAAAAAAGACTTTTATAAAAAATATGATTTTTTTATATCTTTTACATAAAAAAAGACAAAATAAATGGGTGCCACGTGTCGCAAGACGCCCCACCCAGCAAGGTTGCCCCACTACCCCTTTTTTGGTCAGAATCCTCTTATGTGACGTGGCGCCACGTGTCGCAAGACGCCCACTCAACAGGTTGCCCCACTACACTCAGTCTAACCAATGACTGAATGAAAATGAGCATTGACTTTCTTTTTTTGGTCTCTAGGGAATCACCAACACAGCCAACGGCTGCTGAAACCGAGAGAAAGAAGGCGAAAACAAGGCTGGTTGGGAGCAGGTTCGACATGGTGAGATCTGAATGTGAAATTGATTGACGGGTTTTGTTGCTTATGATGTGAATCGGAATAGTGTCTCGAATGAATTTGATAAATTTGAACGAATATGATCGGATTTGATTTATTGACGGTGGTGTGGGGTTTGTGTTGGTGTGAGGCCTGAGGGTGGTAGTCACCGATAGGGGTGAGCAAAAGGAAAAACCCGACCCGACCATTACCCGACCCGACCTGAGAACCGATCAAACATAAAATAGAGAACCGATTCACTACCCTAAATATAGGGTCGGTCTCGGTCCATAAGTCAAAGTCGGGTTTCACTATGAAAAGAACCGAGAACCGACCCGACCCCACCCGATTTTATATGAAAAATTGGAACCGATCTAAATACCTAGGTACTTGGGTTCGGGTCGGGTTGGGTATATTTTCGGTTCGGTTCTCGGTTATTTTCGGTTATTTTCGGTCCGTACCTAAACTTGCTCACCCCTAGTCACCGAAGAGATTTGTTGACCGTTTTTGCTTTTTTGACCATTGAACGCACCTTAACGGCTATAATTCCGTTTAAATTAAAAAAAGAAAACAAACACTTTATAAATACTACCATTTTCCATATCAAACCTACTTTTTATTCTCTACCATTTCCAAATCAAACCTTTTTCACATACTACTCACATATCAATGTGGAAAAGCAAAACAAAGGCAAAAAAAAAAAGTTCGGCTAGTCGAGGGTCTGGTTCAAAAAAACCTCGGCTAGGCGAGACGGTTCAAACAATCCGAGTGCACCATTTCAACCTCCACTCGGGTATTCAACACAATCTCAACCTTTTTATCCTCAACCATATTTTTACAGCACACAACCCCAATCTAATTTCCACCACAATATTTTTCACACCCACAAGGTCCAACAATGGTCGCACATGGCCGTTACGAATACCCTATTGAAGCGCAAAACGCTTTCGACCCGTTTGCATATAGGACCCCACCAATTCAATCACCACAATATTTTTGTTAATTTGTTTTAATAAATAATTAATAAGTTAGAAAAAAAATTAAAAAGAAAAAGAAATGAACTCTCCTAGAGGGGAGCACCCCTTGTGATTGAGTGCAAGAGAGGAGTTGAAGAGTGGAGTTGACATGACATGCTATGATTGACTTGGGTGAAAGTTTACCACTTACCTATAGTGGAGCACCTCTCTCGACCTACTTGGATTAAGTCAAAAGGAAAACATGGTTACAGGTGGGGCCCGAGTAGGTCAATAAGTCAATAAGTTGTTTCAAAAAAGCTTAGCCAAACATGCCCTAATTAGATATGGTTATGGACAATGTTTAGCAGAAATAGATATAGAGAGTGTCAACTTATTCTTATTTGCATAACAAATATTTAAAAAAAAAAAAGTTAAACATGATCTAGCCATCTCAAACCACGAAAGCTCTCCTAGCCGTGTCCACACAACAATGTTGCAGGCGGCTTGGTTCCGTACTCTCATATATCGGATCCAACGTGTTCCTCCCATGTCAGCGATTAAGCCACGTCACTCAAATCTGTCTTCTCAGATGGCGGAACCAGCCATGCTCAATCGCATATGTCTTGCCACATCAGCTTGAAGCCACGTTGTTGCCCATTTCTGTAATCACCATAAACACTCATTTGACTTAACTCCTGCGAGCATGTTCATACTTTAACCTGCTATGACCCATTCAACACATCATTTATACTTTTAGCATAAACAAACAGAGGTGTAGCAATAACAATAAAGAAGTATCCTGCACCTTTTTTTAATTGTTTCTTTTATAAACAACATTGTATATTAAGTAAATTGCCAAAATGGTCTCTGAGGTTTGACCACTTTAGTTCAAAATTCAAACCTTTTGAATCTAGGTCCTTGTGGTTTCAATTTTGTTGTCATTTTTATCCAAAAGTAAAATCTGGTCATATTTTTCAGTTAACATCAAGTTTTTTCGTCTTTTTCCTCCCTTTTAAAGAAGGGCAAAATGGTCAGATTTTTTTAATTTGTTATAATAGAACGTTAAAATACCATTTTGCGTCGACTCCTACTTGGTGCAGAGTGAGGCACTGGTGGAGGGCTTGCATTTCTCGATCAAGTGGTGGAGGGCTTGCATTTCTCTTGAGAGATGCAGGTTCGACTCCTACTTGGTGCAGAGTGAGGCACTGGTGGGCAATGATAGGAGACCCAGGGAAACCTGGGTTGGATCCTTGAGCCAAACGGGTTTTACTGGTAATTTCACCGTCGTGCCTACGGGCGGGTGGGTTACCGGGTTTTCCCCGGAATTGGTGGTGGACTCGGGTTACTTTCGGAGTACTCCGTTTGTCCAGTGGGTGCCCCGAGAGTGCTCGGAATTGAGTTTGTTGGCCGTTCAAAAAAAATACCATTTTGCCCTTCATTAAAAGGGAGAAAAAAGACAAAAAAGTTGGATGTTAACTGCAAAATCTGACCAGATTTTGATTTTGGATAAAAATAACAACAAAATTGAAACCACGGGGACCCAGAATCACAGATTCAAAAACTTTGAGTTTTGTACAAAAGTGACAAAAGTAATCAAAGCTCAGGACTATTTTGGCAGTTTACTCTTGTATATTTATATATGTGGTATTATTGCACCCAAAAAACTAATATGCCTTCTTATAATACCACTCTCGTGAATTGTTATATATAGATAGATAATGTTGGTAAAGTATGCGGGTTGGATAATGGATAGAGATGGGTTCGTGAATCAGAAAAAGCTTCACATTTTTTTTTCTAATGCTAATAATGAAGTATTAGGTTATGGTCACAATATCATTCTATTAAACTTGTGTTACATATATAAGATATAGTTCCATAAAACACCCTTCTAAGAGGTTTCAAGCATTTGAATACATATTTAATCTTTGAATGACACCACGGATTAGGGATGTGATTGGTATTGGTACTACACTCAAGCGGTACCATACCGCATAGTACTAATACTGAATTTTAGCGAAAATCAAAACCAATTACCGTACCATATATGTTTGGTTGGTACTGACATGATACGGTACCGCTAAAAGTCATGAAACGGCATCGTACCGCATGGTATTAATGCCGAAATGGAGCTTAATTCAAAAACAAATATTGGTATATGTTTGGTAGGTACTTGTACAATTTTGAAATGGTACTAGTATCCGGTACACGCTTTCTCAGACCTAGTGATGTCTTTAGCTTATATACCTATTATTAAATTTTAGAGTAAACTTTCGTTTTGCTTCATGTGGTTTGACCGTTTTAATGGTTTTGCCCCAATCATTTAAAAATGGTCATTTTCCTCCAATTGTTTACTATGTTTTTCCCATTTTGCTCCTCGCCTCTAACTCTATCCTAATTGCTTGTTAACTGAAAGGGTATTTTGGTAACATAATACCCTTAGTTTTATACTTGAAGTTACCAAAATACCTTTTTAGTTAATAAACAATTTGGATGGAGTTAGAAGCAGATGGCAAAATGGGAAAACATAGTAAACTATCGGAGGAAAATGACTGTTTTTAAATGATTTGAGCAAAACCGTTAAAACGATCAAACCACATAGAGCAAAACGGAATATTATTTTATGTCTTAATGTTGTAAACGAAATGGTAAAATAGGTGGGTTAGTAACTTGTCATGTGACTGACTAGTTAAACCTTTAAATTTTTTACTTTTATAAGTTTCACTAATAATAATAACTAGTGAGATTGCCCTTCGCTGCGGGAATCAGTCGCTATTAGTTCGATTCGTCACGATACTGGCATTTGCTAAAGTATTATTCCAAAGATAAAACATCACATCAGTCGTAAACAATAAAAACAAATATCAGTACCAGTACTGATATTGTTCAATTGATATCGGTTTTGTTCGTTTGCATTTTTTGTTTATTTTATTTAAACAGTGCATTTTTTTTTGAAAATGGACGTTGTATCGGTGTCGTACCAAACTGAATTGAAACCGATTAAACAACATTTGTATCAATCAGTACCAAAATTTAATTTTATTGTTAATACTTTCGATAAACTGACACCCTATCATTACGATACCGTACCGAACTAAAACGAACAACATAGGTACTTGTACGCATTCATTTTTATAGTTTTTTTTTCTGATAACGAATACTTTGATTGTATCTTAAAAGTAATATTAGAAATTGATCGTATCTTATCTTAAAAGTAATATTAGAAAAAAATGACTAAAATCAATTAAAGAAATAAAATAATAAAAACTTAAGAAAAAAACAATATTGAAAAAAAAATAATGAAGTACTGTTCATCGTATGTTTCTATTCATATAGATAATAATAATAATAATAATAATAATAATAATAATAATAATAATAATAATAATAATAATGGTTGTAAAAGTCGCTAGACACTCCTTAGTGTAGGAATTAGGTTCACCTTTTGTAAAATATAATTACAAAATATATAATAACGAGACTCTCGTTATTCGTAGGAAATATCATAGTACAATATCGGTTGCAATAACTAAATAAAAAGAATATATAATATAATTATATATACCAATCTTGATTCAAGCCGCGTCTCTGGTGGGTCCTTCACGCGCACTTGATAGCATCTTAGACTCGAGTATTCATCATCTTGAGTCTTGAAAAATACTCCTTGACTGCAACAAAGAGAACACTAAAAACGTTGACGATTTTGGTTGAGGCACGTGTTCAACACGCTTCCCTTAAAACAGATTTCGCGCCTCTACTAAAGACGACGCGTCTGTCTCCCAGGGTACAACAGCCGAAGCAGTATGTACTGCCGGAAATGGCCACACGCCCGAGGTTACACCGAATAAAATTATAGTGTTTTAACTTGTGGAAAAATAATGATATGAAAGTGATGGAATCGAGTAGAGAAAACTTATCTCTCTATAATTCCCAACATATGGATGTTTAAGTCTTCACCACTTCTCCAAGAATTCTTCATACATATTATCTTTCTCTTGTAGTTTTCTCATAATTCCAATGAGTCACATAGCCTACCATTTTTTACAAGAGTTGTATGTAGTGAAGAGTTTCTTGGTGATTTTATTAAAGACATAAAACTCTAATAAAAGTTTCACTTAATTAGTGATTTAATTAGAGACATAAAACTCTAATAAAAGCTAATCAAGTGACATAAAACTCTACTCAAGAGTTTCACATATGGAGTTTAATTAGTAATTATAATTTCATTCAATTATAAATTAACTAAATATCCATTCACTAATTTTCCCAACACTTAGTCGGTCGAACGGTGAGTTGAGAGTACTCGGCCTAGGAGGAGAGTCTCGGGGAGTACTTGGAGATGCTAAATTATAAGGAAATTAGTTTTCGGAAATTAAATATATGTCAAATAACATAAATTTAGTAATATTTATAACAAAATACGTGAGAACTACATTCATTCTTTAATCTGATAGGCATATAAATTATGTTTTATTTTTAAAGTCAAACCCGACCTAACTTGACCTACTAGATCCGATTTTGGCCAATTTTGACCGCGTTTAATCTATTTCTAGTAATTAGACGGAATTGAAGAATGTCGCATAAACAGGCTACCTTGTAGCAATTACTCGGGGAGTACTCGACCTTGGAGTACCTATTTTACAACCATGATAATAATATAATCTATATACAAACATTACAATTTAAGATGGCAATTAGGGATGAGTACTTGGTATCGGGTACTGATACCGTATCATACCATACCGAGTAATTTTCAGTAGGGCTGTAAACGAACCGAACGTTCAGCGAACAATTCGTGAACCGTTCGGTGGGAAGTTCGTTTATGTTCGTTCGTTTAATAAACGAACGAACATGAACAAGAAATTTCGTTCGATTAGTTAAATGAACGAACATGAACAGAGGTCTCTGTAACACCTCGAAAATTCACGTCCTATAAAGTGTTGATACTCTTAGCCAGCCGATTATCATCAGAAAATTAGGAATAGATTGTATTGTTAGTTAGAGATAATCTTTTGTATTTATTTGTATATATCCTTTCCTTATTTCTTGGTTGTATCATTCCCTATATGTAGGGCCCTTTGTTTATCAATAAGATCATTGAGAATTACAGCCTAATTACTTTTATGGTATCAGAGCCATAACCGGCTTCTGATTACCCTCTCTCTTTCCTCGTTTTTTTTCCGATTCCCATAACCCACAACCGGATTCGTTCGGTCCTGCCACCATGCCGCCAAAGGAAGATACCGCTGAACCATCGACCAAACCCAACTCTCTCCACCCCGCTTACTCCGTATCCAATATTCAGTCCAAGATCCGTACTTTGGACGGATCGAAGGTTACATATTCAGCCTGGGTCAAGTTGTTTCGTCTTCATGCCGTTGCATACAAAGTGTCTAACCACATTGATGATTCAGCCGCCCCAGCCGACACCTCACCCGAGTATGATGAATGGAAAGAACTGGATGCTTTGGTCCTTCAGTGGATCTACAGCACCGTTTCGGATGACCTTCTGAAACGGCTCATGGATACGACTGTAGCCAGAGCGGCATGGACAAAGCTCGAAAAGATTTTTTTGAGCAATAAAAAGGCTCGCGCTGCGGCGCTCGAGACAAGGTTTTGCAACCTCACACTCACCGCTTGTTCGTCGGTTGATGACTACTGTCAACAACTGTCTGATTTAGCCAGCCAACTGGCTGATGTTGATCAGCCCGTTTCCGAGTCACGACTCGTTCTTCAGCTGGTTCGCGGCCTCCCGGCCGAATACAATACCACTGCTTCGTTAATCAACCAGCAGGGTGTTGATTGGGATCAAGCTATTGTGATGCTTAACGGGAAGTAATCAGGATTGACGCTCAAAAGGGCTCCCAGAATACCGTTCTTGCTGCCACTTCAGCGCCGCCCCCTGGCGGCTCTTCCATCAATCAGAATCAGCAATCGGATCAGCAGTCGTATTCCTCCACCAATCGACGAGGCAGCCGCGACAGAGGTTCGAATCGCCGGGGTAGGGGCAGAGGCAGGTCTCAGCAATCGTCCCCTTGGACCTCTTACCAGGGCCAGCCGACACCTTATCCAAATTGGGCATGGTGGACGCCTCCACCTTGCCCTTACCCGACACAGCAACAGTGGACAGCAAACAAGCAATCGGATCAGCAGTCGGCTCCCTCGGTTCAATTCACCGGCTTTCCTCAGCAGCCCGGGTTCTCTCCTGCACAGTATCCTCCACCGGGGTTCACTCAGTCGATGTACAACCCTCTCTGTCCAACAGATTTAAGTGCTGCCATGTCTAACTTACAGGTTAATTCTCCAAATATGGCTTGGAACTCAGATGTTATGGATACGGGAGCCGAGTCACACGTCACTAAAGACCAAGGTAAAATCGTAATCCCTGATTCTACTCCTGTGTGTCGTAATATTTTGGTAGGTAATGGCATGTATTTACCAATTAAAGGATCAGGTACGGGTTTTCACCCTTTACCAAACCGAACCTACATACTCCCACACATCCTTTATAGCCCTCAAATAATTAAAAATCTGATTTCCGTTAGACGTTTTACTCGTGATAATCAAGTGTCTGTCGAATTTGACCCGTTTGGTTTTTCTTTGAAGGACCTCAAAACTAAGAAGACACTATCTCGCCACAATAGTACCGGGACTCTTTACACGTTCACGCCGCCTCAACTGCCGCCTCAAGCCACCTTTATTGCTTCCCACCACCTACCTTGGCATGATCGTTTAGGACATCCCGGGGCGCAAGTTCTAGATATTTTAAATCGTAATTTTAATTTTCAATGTAATAAGGACAAAAGTCACAATCTTTGCAATTCTTGTCAACTTTCGAATAGTAAAAGATTACCGTTTTATTCATCTAATACCTTTACTTTTGCTCCTTTTGATATTATTCATTGCGATTTATGGACTTCGCCAATCACGAGTAAAACAGGATATAAGTATTACATGGTGCTAATTGACAACTTCTCACACTTCGTGTGGGTTTACCCCCTAAAATACAAATCCGAAACCTTTCCTACTTTTGCCAAATTCCATCAATTAATCCTTACCCAGTTTCACCGTAAAATAAAAACCTTTCAATGTGACTTAGGGGGTGAATTTGACAATTTAGCATTTAAAAATTTTGCACAACAACATGGTTTGCTTTTTCGATTTTCGTGCCCTCAAACATCCTCTATGCAGTACGCGGATATATTTACCAAGGGATTATCTCGTGAGCTATTCCAATCGTTTCGGTCCAGCTTGAGCGTTTGTCCTCCGCCCGCTCAAACTGAGGGGGTGTCTTAGCCAGCCGATTATCATCAGAAAATTAGGAATAGATTGTATTGTTAGTTAGAGATAATCTTTTGTATTTATTTGTATATATCCTTTCCTTATTTCTTGGTTGTATCATTCCCTATATATAGGGCCCTTTGTTTATCAATAAGATCATTGAGAATTACAGCCTAATTACTTTTAGATACGTGTCATATGTTTGAACGTGTGAAGGAATGTTATGAAAGGACTAAAGTTGACAAACATGAAAAGTATATGAAAATACGAGTTCTAAATGTCAACAGTGAATAAATATATTGTACATTAACCCTACATGATGTTTATAGCATCAAACGAATAAATCATGGATCATGCGAAGCTAAAAGTGAGAGATTTCAAACTACAGGGGTTAAATGTGTCAACATGTTTAAGTTATACCTCTGAGTGACCTTTTGACAAACCCGAAGCTTTGTAACGGCTAATTATGCTCACTAGAATGCATGATATAAATTTCGTAAAGTTTCATTATCGTATGAGAAAGTTATGATCAAATTCGTGTGCAAAGGGTTAAAGCGTCAACGTTGAAAGTTAGGACTTTTCGGGTAACAATAAAGTTAACTGGGGACTTAACAAAATGGGTATATGTCTTGAAGCCCCTAAACATCAATTTGGAGGGTTCAAGATGCAAGAAACAAAAGTCTAAACAAAGTTTGAAGAGCCAAGGATCAAAACGCAAAAATCTAAAAATGCTGATTCTGTGCAGGAGGGTGTCGCGCGACGCGAAGCCCCAAGGGGGGGTCGTCGCGCCACGCGAGGGCCTATCTGGTCCGAGAATGTTGGGTTTTTGATTGCTAAGTGCTTTCTACTCGACTTTTATCCGATTTTCCACATATTTGCTTGACCCCTAAACCACCCCTAAGCACTAGGGACACTTGTTAGTGAGTTATGGTCAGTGGTAGACTTGTGTGTCAACATTTTGTGGTGATTAAATCACTATATAAAGGACCCTTGTTGCAACAAGTTCTTCACACCTTTCTCTTGCACTTATGATCATTCTTGGAGCTCCAAAGCAGACTCAAGTGGTCATAATTCGTGCATAGGACTCTTGTAAGTTTACTTAACCTTTCTTAGTTAAGTTTTTGCTTAGTTTAAGCTTAAAAGTCAAACCGTCGTAATTAACGGTTGACTTAACGATTAATCATTGTTAGTCCAGTGATTAGTCGAAGTGATAGTAGTTATAAGTTGTTAATTATGTGGGTAATAAACCCTCAAAAGGGTTCCACCTGATTCCCACTCTAACTAGGTCAAATGTCGGGTCAAACTTGTTAATAAAAAGTCAACAGGATACTTAAATTCTAATTTATGCATAATTAGCAATGTAGAACACATACAACCTGTTTGATCATTAATATAACTTGGTAATAAGTGTAAGAACATGTCTAAACATGTTCAACCCGACAATTTCCTGTAAAGCCCCGGTTCGGAACCGAAAGTCGCATAGTTTGACTTTTGCTTTGACTTTCAGTTCTGACCCGTTTAGGCATGTTTTAGAAATGGCTCAGAGCTTTAATTGGACCAGGTTACATGCTAGTATACCCCTCTGTGATTATACACCATGGTTCATTAGTTAACCAATTAATACGCATGATTCCGTTAATTGCTCATATGTTGACCATTATGCCCTTTTCACCTTAAAACGTGATTTTTGAAAATGTAAAAGAGTAGAAACCTTAATTACTGATATATAAACTTGTATGCAAAGTTTGACATCGGTTTGAGGTGTAGATTGAGAGTTATGCTCATTAGCGTAATTAAGAAGCTTTATGTTAATTAAACGGCGTAATTAGCATATAGTCTAGTTAAGCCTACTTTTTGATATCAAAATCTTTACCCACTGATGTAAAATATTATTTTGGGATTTTTGAAGATTTTTAATTAATTTTAGGCTGAGCATAACTTATAGTCGTAGGCTTAATCCGGTAATTGTCGGTTTTGCCCTTACGGGCTATAAAATGAGTTTTACATATTTAATTGACTCCAAACCTTTTGCTACTGATCCTAAATGATAAATAAATTATTTTAGGCCTTCTGGAATGGTAAAAATATCAGCTTTATATATAGAACCCGGAAACGGCTTCTAATCGCCTTATTAAGCGTTTTTAGCACATAGTATGTACTAAGACTATTTTTAAACATACAAGGGTGATACCTACTGATATTTTAGGTAAATTATAATATTTTAACAGTAAGCAAAAGTTGTTAAACTCAGACTTCAGTTTTGAGCTTTTCGGCTTATGTGAAATTACCAAAATGCCCCTACGGTGCATAGTTTGGTTATATTTGATAAATTTCACATATCTACTTTACCCTACTGTTATAACTTAGTAAAATAAGTATTTTTTCTGATTATATCAGACCTGTAACTCAGGTAAATACTTAAACTCTTTTATAACCTTTTAAATTACCAAACTACCCCTACGGGGCATAGTTTGTGTTTAAATTCGTTACGGGCATAATAAAAGACATATTACTGATGTCACAACATATTTGAAGCATATTAACTTAGAAAACATGTATATGGCTCTTACAGATACCCGTTACGCTTATTACGCGTTCGGTTCGGTTTATGTAACAAGTTTACATAAATTAGCCGAAACGGGTCAAACCTTATCGGTTTTACCTCAAAATCCAGAGTGTGTATGAAATACCCATATTAAGCAAGTCTCCGAACTTGTCGGGTCTAAATCACATTCTATCCGGTCTTCGCTTAATAGTGCGTACGAACCGTATCATTGAAACTAACCGGTCTAAGCTTAAGCTTAACTAAAGACCCGTTAGGATTCTAATAGGTTATTATAAACCTTCGTTCCAGATTAGGAGCCCAGTAAAAGTACTTGCATTTGCTGTATTTGATTGATATTTTGCTCAGGTAAATACTTTTAACTTATTTTCCCTATACGGGCTTGGGATACGGTACGATAAAAGTACCGCTTGGTCGGGTATGTAGTCATTTAAATCGGATTGTGATTAATGTATTTACATAACTCGCTTTGTTCTGTATTATTTGATGTATGGCCCTTGGGGGTTAAATGACCATGTCCCGGATATCCTTGTCATCATTTTACGAAATGGCCACGACCTAAGCACGGGGTGTAGGCGTACACCTGACAGATGCATTATGTAAAAACTGGTAATCCACGTAAAGGAATCAACCTTGTGGGCATTATACCTGTGGCGTGTCAGTTAACTTAAACCGGCTCTTCTAACCGGTGCTAATGGACGGCAAATAAGTAAATCTGTATACAAGATTATATACAAATAATTGTCCCAAGTTATAAAGATATTTTGTGCCGAAGTGCATTCAAATCAATTTACAAACTCTTTTCAAAACGAGTCAGTTGAGTTGTATTTACCAGTGTAAACTGACGTATTTTACAAAAAGGTTAAGTGCAGGTGCTAGACGAAATAGGCTGGCTACTCCAGGCATCATTACTCAAGTCTCGCAAGCTCTAGATGCAAAGTCTGTTGAACTATTGTTTCTATTTTATTTTCGATCCGTCTGTGGATAAACAATCGACTATTGTGATACTTGATATTACAACATTATATTCGGTTGAATTATATCTTACAATTTGCTTCCACTGTGCATATTAAATATTGTGTTGTTTGACTATTATGTCGCCAACCACGTCACGATACTCCCCACCGGGCCCACCGGTGACACGTGGAAATGTCGGGGTGTGACAGTCTCGTTCGTTCGATTGTGTTCGTGAACGTTTGGTAAGGTGTTCGTGAATGTTCGGTAAGGTGTTCGTGAATGTGTTCGTGAACATTTGTTGATTTGCGTTCCTTTATGTTCGTATGTTTGTGTTTTAATTGAAGATCTTTGTACTTTCTTATGTTTTATTTGTACTTTTTATATTATTAAACTTTTATTTATTTTATTTCCCTAACAATTAAACTAGGAAACTCACTTTCACCTTGATTATGCATCATTTCTCTTTCGTTTCTCATTATTTACATCCACAAATTCAATCAACCTCCGTTCCACAATAAGGGATTCAAGTTCAAGTGCTACTATCTGGGCCATTTATCTTTATCCTTCGTCGCGTTCGCCAAATTTATTTGTGTTCGTTTGTGTTCGTGAACCGTTCGCGAACACGCTCATTTCCTTAATGAACGAACACGAACATAAAATCTCGTTCGGTAAGTGTTCATAAATCATTCTTGAACACATTTATTTCCTTAACGAATAAACACAAACAAGGCCTTGTTTGTGTTCGTTCGGTTCGTTTACAGCCCTAATTTTCAGTATCAATTTGGTAGCCACTTTTTGTGCTTTCCAGAATTGGCGCTTCGGTACGGTACGGCATTTTAAGACCAACTTTAATTAGTAGGGATGAGAATTTGGTAACACTATCATACCATACTGAGCAATATTTGGGATCTGTACTGTCGGTTCGGTATGGTACAATATCTTGTGTTGATTTACCTTTGAAAACCGGTACCATACCGTACCAGCCACTTTCAGTACCGCTATCCATTTTTGCGTTTTTTAGGATCAGTACTTTCGGTTTGGTACTGATACGGTACTGGCTCATCCCTAATGGCAATCGGTTTGGTACTGATACGGTACTGGCTCATCCCTAATGGCAATAGCTTCAATTTTACGTACGTTTGTTGTGATATGACAGCTGTATAAGAAAACCAAATTTCAATTTGGCGCAGTCTTTATTAGCTACATGCAATTCATCCATTTGTGGCATTGATTGCATGGTTACAAGTGATAATGAAAGCATGTTTTACTTAACTAGTGTGGAACCCGCGCGTTGCAGCGGGGTCGGCAATACTGGGAGAGAACACAATTCAGACCTTAAAGCGATTTAAAAAATCATATACAAATGTGTATAAAAAAAGCATTCGTGCTTCGCGGCTGGTTAACACTTGCCAGCGCAATACCTGTTTAATGAACTGGTGCTTTGACTTCCCATCTGGCAAGCAACTCCTTATTAGATCCATAGTCCCACTTTATTTTGCTAAAAAAACATTGAATTACCACCTAAGGTCAGTAGTAATCATTGCTCCTGAAAGATGATACAACAGTAAGTTAATGAGCTATACAACAAAAAAAAGTTATGTAACACAATTAGCTAAGCTAAGACAGACCCTTAGCAATATTCATATCACAACTGTTCTCAGCAACATCTGGTGTAACTGCAAAAGCGGCAAAATGATAATTAAATGAGTAAACGAAAATAGTTCAGCAGAAAAATATAAATATTGAATGAGGAAAAAGCTACCTTTGCAAAGGCAGGAACAATCCAAAGCATCAATAGGCACCTCTGCTCATATCCTTCTGCAAATTTTAGAAATAAAAAAAATTACTTCTTGAATTTAGCGTAAGTGATACATGAAATTCGAGGGGTATAGTAAGTTAAAGAAGAAACATAAATTTGGAAGTTTTATAGTAACTCTGTTGGGTTAATCGCGTTTGTTCACGGGTCACACAGGTTGCAGGTTACATGTTTCAGTTCGGGTCAGCGGGTCCGATCTGAACTGGGTCGTATATATATATGAGTCACAGGTCAAAATGGTCGTGGGTCAGGTGAGGAATTGGTCAGCCGATTTAGTTGGAATATGGGTCACCTGATTAGCTAGTAAAGAGGTGTATCATGGGAAAATATGGCACACGGGATTATGGATGAATAATGTTACGTGGGTTGACCGGGAGAGGTTCGTCAAGATTATTGCTTGAAAGATCCAAGCCCGTTAATGAAGTGCAGTTTTGAGAGCGAGAGGAAACCGACCCTTTAACCCCATGTCAGAAAGATGAATATTTAGAACTTTACTTTCATCTGGATGCCAGCACTCGACACCTCCAAATTTACATATGAAACCTTCAGTACTGTTATTGAAATCCCAAGTTGACCCATTCATCCATAAACCGGTCAATGTTGTTGTGCCATTTCTATATTTCTCTCATCATGATTAACACCTCGAATTTGAATATCTTGCAAGATGCAAATTTTAATGTCAATTTTAAGAAGTACCGATCATGTGCTACCCATAGTTGCATTGATTTCAAGGCTAACATAAACAAACATGTTTATCGGTGTCGAAATCGAGCTCTAATTGTTCTTGATCATCCTCCCATAGATTGTATATAATTATGCGTGTACCCTGCTCCTTCATATGATCAAACTACAAGATAAAAAAAAAAGATAAACAAATCAATAGCATATTCCTTAAACAAAGATATATATAAACCATGCAATTTAAAGATGTTACTTGTTTTAGAAGGTCCGATTCACTTGAAAATGGAGACCATTGTACCACAGCCCCAAGATTTCTATCCCAATCACTTGCTAATGATCGTTTCATCTTCTTCCACTCTCAGCCATCTTGTTGAATGGTGCACCTGCATTGTTTTAGTAAAAAATAATTTTGAGAGATAGATTACAATGCGTAAGTTAATTTCACAATGCATTTTAATTTTAACAAAAATAATAAAACCAAATAAGATTCATTTATAAACATAACTTAGATTTGGAAATTGGCTTTCCAACTGATTTACCCTAAACTAAAGTTCTACAATCGCCTTTCAAAAGAACATATGGGCCAACCCAAACGCCGATTTGTTCTTTTAACTTCTAGAAAAATTCAGTAGCTTAACCCAAAAGTTGACTAATGTCCCCAGTCTCGGTCTTATGCTGTCTACGTCACTACCACAAACGATCAACTCCAATGTGTTATCTAAGTGTGAGCCATGTATAATTCACGTAACCAGCCAAGTGAAAGGGGCTTCAAAGTCAAGCCAGACCCCCATCTCAAGTAGCAGGTTCCACCAACCAGCCACATATTCAGCCACTTTGCTTGCGACGTTTGCAGGCCGACCATCCATCAAGTGAAAGGGCCGTCTATCTGAGATGACGGAGCCACGATAAACACTTAACCGGACACCATAGCTTCAATTTTACGTACGTTTGTTGTGATATGACAGCTGTATAAGAAAACCAAATTTCAATTTGGCGCAGTCTTTATTAGCTACATGCAATTCATCCATTTGTGGCATTGATTGCATGGTTACAAGTGATAATGAAAGCATGTTTTACTTAATAAAATAAGCTATGGGCTAAATGAATTCATGATTTTCAGACCACAAAAATACAACTCTTGTATAACACAAAATAAACTATAGTTCCATATCTTGGAGAGCATTTGGTAAGGAGAAAACCAAGTAGGCATACATATGTGTAGCATAAAACAACAATACGGTGGATGCATATATATATTTTTTATCATATAAAATTGGGAAAAGTGAGTGTGGTTGTTGCACACCTAAATTAGCCGTGAAGCCATCCAAAACTACGTAGTTTTGGTTAAAATCAATTAAAGATATTGATGCAAAAGGGTATTTGTTATTGTTGTTGTCGAATTATCATAAAATGAAGCAGGTCCACACATAGGAATTTTTAATGACCCTTGTTAGAATATACGAATATAAAATGAAACGGGTCAGAATATTGCAATGTTTTAAAGCTTCTATTTCTTGCATCAATCTTTTCTTTATCAGCTTGATCAACTTCTGCTGAATTATCATACCGACCTTGCAAAAAAGCACCGACAAGGAGGTGGTCAGCGTTTTCATTTTCTATGCCACACCTCGGACAGGACCCGTCACCAAACGCCACATTTCTGGCTGCCAAAAGCCTTCTCCGATTTCTACCTAGCGATGGAAAACAGCGCTAAAAACGGTCCATTAACCTTAGGGACGTTGGTAATTGCCACCAAAACGTTTTGTCGAATTAACATGCATGTCACTATTAATTTCAATTCTAATATCTATACAACAAGTGACAATAGAGCAAACCATAGGGACGTTGGTAATTACTAATTGCGATATTATAATATGATGTGTTATAATGTGAAACTTCAAGCCTAAAAAGATATGGAGTCCTAATTTTGATTTTGACTAATTGGGAGGGTTTTGGCATAAAACAATATAAGTTTGGTATTTATGTGGGGGAGCAGGAACAAAGATGCGATAAGATGGAATTTAATTTGCAATAAAAAGATTTAATTGATTGATGATATCAAATTCACCTCATTAACTGGTGACAAAGAACAAAAGAGAATCACTATGCTGAAATTGCAAATTGATCAAATCAATACAATTTAGTAAACGCCTTGCTACCTCGGATTAGTCGGATCATCATATTGTACTGAACGGCAACGTGTAGGAGATAGTGTAACAATTCCCAAAATACCCTAAGAAAAACTCTGATCGAAACGCCGGACTTGTACAACACGACCCAGCACGAAAAACGAAGAAATCTATAACAGGACTCTTCGGAGCGTCGCGGGGGATACCCCTAATTCTTCCGCGACACGCGGGGGAGTACCAGGAAACGTGGCACCTAAGCACGACGTGTGGCAAGCCATAGATGGCAGCTGCCGTGACACGCAGGGGAGTTCCCCACTCCCTCCGCGACACGCATGGGGACCCCAGGATAGCTATAAATGGGCATGCATGGGACTGAAGTTTCTACACTTGTTCGATTCAATTTTGCGAACTTATACTCTCTCGCTCTGCTTTTCTCTTCCCGATACCCCGAAACTGTGAAACTCTGCTCCGTAGTAAGTGTACATAACCCTGATCACTGGTACGATACCATATCCTATCGATCTGAAACCCATCAACGGATGTCAAAGTGTTGCCTATATAAGGCTATACTTTGTTAACAACGTTGGGGTTTTGATCTCGTGATTATCGTTAAAGTTTGAATTAGGTTAATGCACTAATACGTGTTGCATTGTATTTTTATTAGGAACCCAGGCTTAACACCAGGAAACTATAATCTAAAACCTTGAATCTACAAAGTGAGTCATTCGCTTTTTATCAAATGCTTTGCAAAACCCTAAATGTTTTTCAATTATACTTTCAGTGATTAAGTTCTTTGTATTCTGAAATTACTGCCAGTATGTGGGGTTTTTTATACACTACTAGTCCAGCGTCACTAGTTAAAAGAATGATCAACATTGATATGACCACGGTCACTACAACTGCGAACGTGACAAATACTGATTTTATCACCAGTATTTTTCGCTAATAAAATGTTTTAAACGCGTTTCAGGTAACTTATTGTGAAAGTAAAAGAAGCTTGCTATGAGGTACCGAAGGCTTAAATAAAGTGGCTATGTTACGAGAATAAAGAAAAGAAATTGTGTTTTATCAATTAGGGTTTATCCCTATAAAAACCTTTGATTGTAATATAGGTTTCATCCCAGTTGTTTAATATTAAATTTTGGTGTTTTACAAACTCTGAAATTTTCCTAACTACGATCCTGATGATATTTTCCGCTGCGAATTTAACAAACACCGGTACCACTTGACTGTTCACGGCTACCGTCCAGGATATGGTCAGGGGTTGTGACAGATAGTGAGATGAATCAGCCGTCAACGATGATGGATAGAACGAACACCGAGCATGGACTTTTAGAGATTTTTTTAACCAAACGTACGTAGTTTTGGATGGTTTCGCACCTAACATTAGGTGTGTAACAGCCACATACTCAGTTTCCCCTACACCAACAAAACTTTTAAATCTCCAAAACTACGCTAGACCATCTATCAGAATGGAGTCAAACAATCCAAGCAACCAAGATGACTCCAACAATTTGTTTTAACCACCAAGATATCAATCGTATTTTGATCCCAACCTAACTTTTACACCAAACCCGCTACAATATTTGTTCTCCGCTTACAACCCAAGCCTAAATGTGTACCAACAAGTTACGATTCCCGATGCATAACTAGGCCTAAACGTAGTTGGATCACACATCGGTTCGCAATCCAAGCATGTTCAAGATGATGTAGTTGTCGAAACACAACCTGAGCCGTCAAAGAAAAAAAATCAAAGAAAAAGCGTAATAAATATGATGAAGAAACGTGTGACAAAACACAAAGTATACCATGGACCATGGTCGAGGGAGATATTTTAGCATGGGCGTTTTGTGATATTTCAAAGGATCCGATAAAAGTTTTTTTTACAATTACAAATCTTACAATATATATATATATATATATATGGGTGAGATTCTAAAGTGAACACTAATGTATTTGCGAACTGAGTGAGCAAATCTTGGCCATTGATTTACACACGTGGATGGCTAGGATTTCATCATCAAATCGTAAAATACACTAGTGTATTTCATTATCAAATCCTGGCCATTGATCTACACACATGTATGGCCAGGATTAATTCGCTCAGTTTGCAAACTACACTAGTGTTCACTCTTGAACCTAATCCTATATATATATATATATATATATATATATATATAACTGTGTTTTAACTATTTATTTATTGTTCTATGAATGTAGGTAATGCACAAATGGGCCGAAGTTTATGTAAATGCGTTACCAAAAGATTTCACATGTTATTACGACGTGATCTATACCGAAAAGTTGATCCGGTTAATTCAATGTGATGGGACATGAGTGGGATTATTTCATATCGTAACGGTGTTTACAACAACTCCTCTATCAACCGGTGTAACACCAAAAAAATTAAGTAATGGCAAAGGTCTAAATAAAAGGAAAAAATGGGGGTAATTATGTGAAAAATTCCATGGATGGATTAGGCCCAAAATGGAAGGCCAGTGACATTATGGGCCTTTAATTCTTACTATATAAAGAAAAGATGGAAACCCTAGTCTCATATGTATCATTTTCACCAATTCTAGAGAGAGAAAATGGGGGTTTAGATAGAGAAAGTGGGGGTTTAGAAAGAGAAATATGAAGAAAAAGGATTCAAGATAAAGGAATCATGATTTGAAGCTTAGAATTGTTTAGCAAACGATTAAGAATCATCACAACAACATTTTGGGTTGAAATCTAGGTAAGAATCGACACCAAAATCTATGTTTTTTTTTATGAAAATGAGGTTTTTAGGGTAAAACTTGGGAATCCTCCATAAATGTTGGATTTTTATGTGTTAATGAGCCTAAAAACCGTAGATCTAGCTTCATGGATGATAGACGAATGTTTTGGACATAAAGAGTTAAGATTTTAGGCTAAAAACAGACTGAACCAGATGAATCTCCATGTTTGTGACATTGGACCTTCATCTTATAACACTGACAACAATAACAACAACAACGGGGAGGGGGGAGGGGGAGGAGGAGGTGAGAAGGACCATTGCTGATTACACAAAACCGACACTCGATAAGGTGTAATAAAGAATTACACGACCTACGTTCAATGGCTGCAAACAACTTTGAGCTGAAACCTAACAATATGTAGATCCTTAATATTATGGTTCCATTTAGTGGTTTTTCTGACGAAGATCCGAAAGATGAATGAAGTTACGAGTGACGCTTGTTGAATCTGTCTGTTCCATTTTCCCAGATGATGAAGAAGCCAAACCATAACTGAAGTCACTCTTATTGACCAACTGTTAGTAAATTATTTACTAACTTCATTCCCCCTTCTATGATCACACAGTTACCGAACAACATTGTGATATTTATCTAGGAGGACGGGGAGACACTTCACGAGGCATTCATGTAATTTTAGTGAAGATTCAATAAAGTAGAAAAAGATAAAGGAAGTCTTTGCTCACTATTTATGGAATGTAGTATGTATAATCTATTCATGTTGCATTAATTCTAGATACAAAAGCTAGATAAGCTTTTTATGCTCCTTATATATGTGCGGTACAAAAGTTCCACAGGATTGGAAAGAACTAAAATTGTTTATCGGATAAGTGAGTCGCAAAAACAAATAGCATACCAGGACACCCGTCTTAACATGATTGGTGATGCTTTTTGGACATGAAAATGGTCGGCCGATCCTTGATCTTCTTGATTTTGATCAAGATGTCTATGAGAAGGAGAATTTTTCTCGGTGTTTAAAAATTTTGGTACGTTTAACTTAAACAAACATATTTACAATATCTACTTTCATGTTTTATTATAAGGTTTTTTGTTAAATGCGATTATTTTCATTGAAGGATAACTTATTGAAGAAGCACTGTGGTCCATTAACTAGCCATGGTATGAGGCATCATTATTCATTTAACAACATATGTTATTATATATTTGAGAAGATGGAGATGATAGAGGATTCAATCACCACTACATTGTCTTGAACAACGTTGCACCATATATACTAATGGCGCGCTTTCATTATTTGAACCGTAGTGGTTGATCTTGAAAATCCGAGGATAGATATTACGCCAACACCAATTTATGGCTTTGATATATATTGTGCATGTGTCTTTGTAAATGGCATTTTAAGAATGAAACTGTAAAGTTATGCAAAGTCATGTCAGGTTATTATTGTGCGCGTGTCTCTGTAAATGGCATTTCAAGAATGAAACTGCAAAGTTATGCGATGTCATATCAGGTAGTTTTTGAACTGGTTCATCGTAAACTACTAAGTTATGCAAAATCATTCTTATGCTTATGTTGATAGCTTTCAGAGTTAGCTACATGATTCATAAATTGGCTCAAATAAATTTATAGTATGACTGTATGAGTAAAAAATGCTTATTCTATTGTAAAAACAACAGTATATGTTGATTCACTTTGATAACTAATCATATTCGATAAGATGAAATTGCATGCATGTCATCCCATTTTTATTATTATTTAGTCTTTTAATATTTTAACTAAAGAGGTGTTAATTTATATCTTGTTTTAAATTATTATTTTGGAACTCGAATGAAGACACCTTAGTACACGGATCGGTTGTAACTCGGATGAATAACAACTTTGAGGGATTCTAACATCAAGAGAAGCATCATCTAGCTTGGATTCTTGGTCTGATTCTTCTTGATTTAGCCATGAACTTTGTAATTGTTTCAAGCTTGTATGTTGTTTTTGAGTTCATGATGAGCTAAACTTGATGTGTGAAAAGTGTATATATCAATTTCAAATGAGTTTTAAAAAGGGAATCGCTAACTAAACCACACACAATCGGCAAGTGCATCGGTCGCAGTGTAGTGTAGATGGCAAGACCAGATATCAATCTGTAGACACTATGAGCAAACTCTCGATACTGAACCTCTATCACAAACCTAGTAAATTTTAATGATGAGTTTTATCATTTTCTAAAAACCTAATTAAACAAAGAACATGAAAAGCAATAAATGGTGATTTCACTCAGACAACTCAACAAAGCAAACTGAACACAACAAATAAGCAAACAGACTCGGAGAACGGGATCTAAGATCATTTATGAGAAAGAACTACCTAGGTGTCGAATCCCTAGACTTATGTAATGATATTCTGACTGCGATTATGGATTGAATACCCTAATCTACCAGATAAACCTCCGCTCGAGATGATAAACACGTGCGTGATAATGGGCAAAATGTGAAGTGGTAAGATGGACCAGCTCGACTTATCAATACCAAATCCCGCAAATATCAGATATGTGACAACTAAGGTGTCAAAATCCTCAATATGTGAAGCAAATAAAACCTCGAAAACTAAAATCCTGGGAAACATTAGACGCGAAGAAATAGACGGATCCGAGCTATCGGTCACCCAATCTACCTGTCGTAACCCCGACCTCACCCCGGGAGCGGAAGCCGCGAGCAACAGTTGGTGGTATCGGTGTTTATTAATTTGGCAGCAGAAATGAGACATCAGGATCCTAGTTAGGAAATAAATTTCAGAGTTTCAAAACACCAAACTCTTATATTAAACAAATGGGATAAAACCCATGTTTCATTGATAATAGCGTTATAGGGATAAACCCCAGTTGCTGAAAACATAAACTTTTTATTTAGGTAACTTTTATAGCCACTTTCTTTAAGCCTTTAGTACTCCGTAGCTGGCTTCTTATAGCTTCACATTAAGTTACCTGAAACGCGTTTTGAAAACATTTTGTCAGCAAGAAATACTGGCGAGTGCATCCCGGTTTAATAAAATAAGCTTTTATAACTTTACATCATTAAGAGCGATTACAATGTTTATATCTACCCAATTACTCGGTTAGTACTTGTCACTCGACGGATCAGTGACTATGGGCATATCACACATTAGATACACGTGCCCAATTGTGAAGGTTATCAAGTACTATATACAAACCCCATAATACTGGCAGCAATTGTAGAATACAAAGACTTAATCACTGTAAGCATAACTGAAAACATTTGAGGTTTTGTAAACCAAGTTAATAGAAAAGGAGAATGACTCACTTTGTAGACTTATATATTTCTACAGGCTTCCTGATGATATTTTTGGATTATTTTCTTGAGGTTCTAATAAAAACATACAACGTACGTGTGTTGGTACAATAACTCAAATCGCATTAGCCATACAACACGAGACAGAACCCAAACGGACTTAGTCAGGTAGAGCCTTGACATGTGTTACTGGGTCCTAGATCAATCGGGTAGGGTAACGAATCAGCGATCGGGGGTAAAAATATTTACAACGGGGCACTTCGTTTTTTAGGGGTATAATATCGAACTATAATAGAGACAGAGAGAGAAAAGAATTTGAACGATTTGAAAAGTGCAGACTGAAGCTCAATTTATAGCTTTTCCGGGGGTCTCTCGCGCCCCACGACCCGCCCTCCTAATCCTGTCGCGCCTCGCGAGGGCACCCTAGCTACGGCTAGGGTTGCCTTGTCACGAACTAGAGTTGCCACGTGTCTGACACATGGCATAAAAGGTGTCCGGTCAGTTCAACATTCTGTCGCGCCCCGCGACCGACTTTCTTAATCTTGTCGCGGCCCGTGAGTGACCTAAAAACATTATTTTATTTGTTGCTAATTAAAATTAGGGTTAAACATGTCTGGTTTCTCGTTTACGGGGTGTTTGAGGGTGTTTCGATGGTTGTTATATCCTCCCCACCTTGATTTAAATCTCGTCCTCGAGATTCTCTGGAATAGGTGTGGATACTTTCTTCGCATTTATGACTCCAGTTCCCATGTGTACTCTGGTCCTCTCTTTGAATCCCATTTTATTTTGACCATAATTAATCTCTTGTGTTTAATATTCTTGATCTTTCTATCTTCAATCTGAAGTGGTTTCTCTACAAACTTAAGCTTCTCATTTACCTCTATGTCTTGAAGAGGTATCACCAATGATTCGTCTGCTAAGCATTTCTTGAGTTTACATATATGAAACACATCGTGTATTCCTACCATTTCCTCTGGCAATTGTAGCTGATAAGCTACTGGTCCTATTCTTTTGATAATTTCAAAAGGTCCAACATACCTTGGGCTTAGCTTTCCTCTTTTACCGAACCGGACAACTCCTTTCCATGGAGAAACTTTTAATAATACATTGTCTCCAACTTGAAATTCCAACGGTTTTCATCTGTTATCTGCATAACTCTTTTAACGATCTCGTGCTGCTTTCAGTCTTTCCTTGACTTGAATAATTTTGTCTGTTGTTTCTTGTACAATCTCAGGACCTGACAATTAATTTTCTCCGATTTCTGCCCAACATACTGGTATTTGGCATTTTCGTCTATAGAGCGCTTCAAATGGTGCAGTATTGATGCTGGTATGATAAGTGTTGTTGTAGGAAAATTCTATGAGAGACAAGTCGTTGTCCCAATTTCCTCCAAAATCAATCACACAGGCTCTAAGCATATCTTCCATTGTCTGGATTGTCTTTTCACTTTGTTCGTCCATTTGAGGATGATAAGTTGTACTTAAATTCAATCTGGTTCCCATCGCTTTTTGGAAACTTGTCCAAAAATGAGAAGTGAAATGGTTGTCTCTATCAGATACAATAGATAAAGGAATTTTATGTAATGAAACTATTTCATTTACATACATTTTGGTTAACTGCTCCATTCTGAAAGTTTCCTTCATTGGTAAGAAATGGACAGATTTGGTTAATCTGTCTACAATCACCCAGATTGTATCATTACCTTTTCGTGTCTTGGGTAATTTGGTAACAAAATCCATTGTTATCAGTTCCCATTTCCAAATTGACATTTCTAATTGCTGCAATAGTCCTGAAGGTTTTTGATATTCAGCTTTCACTTGTGAACAAGCTAAACACTTAGCAACATACTTTGCTATATCCTTTTTCATTCCCATCCACCATAAATTCTTTCTTAAGTCTTGATACATCTTGTCACTTCCAGGATGTATCACATACTAGGATTTATGAGCTTATTCCAGAATCCGATTCCTTAAGTTCCCTTGGATAGGTATCCAGATCCTTTTCTTAAGGAATCTCCAAATTCTATCTGCTCCTTTTTCTAATTCCTTAATCATTCCTTTTAGACCTTCAGCATCGTCC
Source organism: Helianthus tuberosus (assembly GCA_030545235.1). Lineage (NCBI taxonomy): Eukaryota > Viridiplantae > Streptophyta > Magnoliopsida > Asterales > Asteraceae > Helianthus > Helianthus tuberosus. The sequence continues at coordinate 23,888,088 of CM060353.1, forward strand.
TTGATTGTTGTTTCCTGTATCTCTCTAATTTGCTCATTTAAATCTATCTGCAGGTTTAGTCTAAGAGAGCGTACACTTTTTGGCTTCTCATGATACTTTCGACTTAAAGCATCAGCTACTACGTTAGCTTTTCCTGCGTGATACTGGATATTACAATCATAATCACTCAGAATTTCCATCCATCGTCGTTGCCTCCTGTTTAATTCTTTTTGTTCGAAGACATATCTTAAACTCTTATGATCCGTGAAGACAATGAACTTACTACCGTAGAGGTAGTGTCTCCAAATCTTAAGGGAAAAAATTATTGCTCCTAACTCTAAGTCATGTGTCGTATAATTCTCTTCATGCTTCTTAAGCTGTCTAGAGGCATAAGCAATCACCTTTTGACGTTGCATCAATACACATCCAAATCCTAGTTTGGAGGCATCACAATAGACTATAAAGTCTTCAGTTCCTTCTGGAAAAGCGAGTATTGGTACGTTGGTTAACTTTTGCTTTAAAATCTTGAATGCTTCCTTTTGTTTTGGTCCCCATTCAAACCTAACCGTCTTGCAAGTTAGTTTGGTTAATGGAATGGCTATTCTAGAAAAATCTTGGATAAAACGTCTATAATATCCTGCCAATCCAAGAAAACTCCTCACTTCTATAGGTGACTCCGGGACCTTCCATTTGGTAATTGCTTCGATCTTTGTGGGATCCACATGAATTCCTTCATGATTAACCAAGTGTCCAAGGAATTGCACTTCTTGTAACCAGAATTCACATTTTGAGAATTTAGCATAAAGCTTTTCCTTTCTCAATAATGTTAGGAGTATATGCAAATGCTCCGCATGTTCCTCCTTACTCTTAGAATAAATTAGAATATCATCTATAAAGACAATTATGAATTTATCCAGGTATGGTTTACATATCTTGTTCATCATGTCCATAAATGCGGCTGGGGCATTGGTTAAACCAAATGGTATGACGGTAAATTCATAATGACCATACCTCGTTCTGAAAGCAGTTTTAGCAGTGTCCTCTTCCTGTACTTTCAATTGATGATATCCTGAGCGTAAGTCGATCTTGGAAAAGAATCGGGCTCCTTGAAGTTGATCGAATAGATCATCGATTCTCGGTAGTGGGTACCGATTTTTCATCGTAACCTTATTCAATTCTCGGTAATCAATGCACATACGCATCGATCCGTCTTTCTTCTTGACAAATAACACTGGTGCTCCCCATGGCGATGAACTAGGCTGTATAAAACCTTTACCTAGCAGTTCGTCTAACTGTTTCTTCAGTTCCTGCATCTCCGTTGGTGCTAGTCGATAAAGTGCTTTGGCAATCGATGCCGTTCCTGGTATTAAGTGAATTCTAAATTCAACTTCTCGATATGGCGGTAATCCAGGTAACTCTTCTAGAAAAATATCTGAGAATTTAGATACTACGGAAATATCTTTTAATTCTTTTCCTTTAGTGTTAATGATTACTGAAATCATATACACTATTCCTCCTTTTCATGCGTAACTTGTAGCTTTCATCACAAAGATGAATTTTGTATTGGCTTATCTCCCTTAATTGTGATCTTTTCACCGTTTAGTGTACCTGCTTCTACTAACTCTTGATCACATAAAATACTTGCATGATTGGCTACCAACCAATCCATTCCTAACACAACATTGAATCCGGCTAGATTCATAGGTAACAGATTAGCAGTAAATCTATGATTTAAAATTTCTATCCTTGCTTCCTGCAGGATTTCGCTTATCTTAATAGAATCTCCATTTGTCATTTCCACCAGACAGTCTTGGTGAAGTTTAGTTAATGGTTGATTGAGAATTTTGCAGAAAGAAGTATTTATGAAACTTTGGTTTGCACCAGAGTCAAATAATACTTTAGCATAAACATCATTGACTAAAAACGTACCGGCAATCACATCTAGAATCATATTGGCTTCTTCAGCTATTAGAACAAATGCTTAGGTATTCTTCTTGGGTCCTTCTGTTGTCTTTGCTTTGTTGTTTGTTGCTATAGCTAGTTTTGGACAGTTCGGCTTGATGTGACTAGCTTCTCCACAGTTGTAGCATATTCTGGCACTAGCTTTCTTCCTACAATCTTCTTCCTTATGTCCTGGGAATTTGCAAAAGTTGCAGGCCACAACACACTTTCCTGAGTGCTTCTTTTTACAGAACTTGCAGTAGGGTGAAGAGGAAGAACTTGTTCCTTTATCGCAATAGGAATTACCATAGCGTAGTTCTTGGGAAATATTTTGAGCTAGGTTCTTTTTCTGGTTTTCCTCTTGTGTACGTACCAATTCATTTGTCAAGGTGTTTGCAAGTTATACGGCTTCTTCTATTGTTTGTGGTCTAGCTGCCTTGACTACATGTCTGATCTCACTAATTAATCCCCAGATGTAATGGGAGATCAACACTGGTTCTGGTGAGGCTAGGGTTGGTACTATCCTTGCATATTCAAAGAATGTGGTAGTATATTCCCTGCAATCTACCCCAAGCATTCTATATTTAATAACTTATTAGCAATCTGTTCTTTTTCATTAGGAGGACATAATTTCCTTTCAACTATTTCCTTAAAGTTGTTCCATTCCATACCGTAAACTTTATCACTTCCCATGGACTGAAGAATGGTATTCCACCACTCTAAGGCTGCATTCTTAAAAGGATTAGAAGCATACATGATTTTATCCTCATCTGCATATTTACTTATTTTTAAGATTGCTTCTGTCTTTTCTATCCAGCGTAAGGCTGTAATGGCTCCTTCATTGTCTGAGAATTCTACCGGCTTGCACGATAAAAATTCTTCATAAGAACAACCATATGAGATGGTCCTTCTTCTTTTTGGAATTGGAGCTTGGATAAGTGTTCCGTGATTTCCATTCACGTTGTGACTTGGTTCAATGGGTGCACATTTACTGCCTATTACAAAATTATTTTCTGCCTTTTTAATAGTGTTGATAATATATGGCATGGCATCTATGATTTCTTAAGCTACTATGCGTTCAATAGCACTTTTATCCACTTGGTTCTCGTTATTATTGTTATTCTGGATTTCCTGGTTTACTTCGTTTGACACCTGAATTGTAGACAATTATCAGGTATTAATATCACATAATAAAGTAAACAACAAACACGCAAGCATATTGAACCAAAATCGTCGATCATTGTGTCTTTTACTCTTTTCACATATATATATATATAGGGGAAGGTTCTACGCAGAACACTAAATATTGCGAGAACACGCAGAACAAAATGAATCACTCATTTATTCAATTCTAAAAACCTAAAAAGTAAATGAAAATGTTATAAATGTAAGATTTATTGTTTCTCACACCAGAATTTAAAACAAAATATGAAAAATCCTTAGTTTTTAAATAACCTACACACATGTAGGTTATGTGTAGGCTAAATTACCTACATTCATGTAGACTATGTGTAGGAAAAAATATATGATTTATGTACGTATATATAATACACATATGAATGTAAGAAACATAAAATTTAAGAAATATGAACCATAAATCCCAAAATTTAGTGATTTAGAGTTGTTCTTTTTGTTCTCGCAATAATTAGTGTTCTGTAATGATCCTTATCCTATATATATATATATATATATATATATGCATCTATTACAATCTGGAATTAAACGTTAGTAATTATGCATCGATATAATTATAGGTTATATATATATATATTATATCTATCTTAGTTTTTTATCAGAAATTACACACACACACACACACACACATATATATATATATTAGGCGACTGTCTTCTTAGTACTGCATTTCACACTCGTCATATTTCCAGAAGAGTTTTTCTCCGATTTGACGAATCTGATTTCCTTCCTCAACCAACTCTTCACCATACTGGCGAAGTTCTTCAATGTTCTTCTGACTCATTGGTGGCAGTGGGGCTGGTATGGGTTCAGGGTAGGGTGGTACTGGCTCTTCGTAAGGATATTGGTTATTCAGTAATTCCTGAAATGACCGGTTGTCATTCCACCACTAATCTAAAGGGTTCAGTGCTGGAATCCTAGGTATCTCATTTGGATCAAAGGCTGGGATTAGAAATTGGTTTTCCTGGTTTTGTTCTAGGTTCGTGGGTTGGTTAGGGAATAAAGGTAGAAGTTGTGGGTCGGGTTTTGCTACTTGGTTGAGACCAATTTCTGCTTCTGCATTTCTAAACATGTGGAAATCAGCTAGTTGACTATCCAATTCTTCTTCCCATAAAGGTCTAACTTCTGGATTTTGGGTATTTCTTTCAGTTTTATTTGCTATTGCTCTTTGTAGGCTTTTCTCATTCTTTTCCTTCTTTCTATTTTGGCTCTACTAAACCACCCTCGTTTCTTAGGAGGAAATGGTTCTTCGGATGGGGCTTTATAAAATAAAGATTCCCTCAGAATCGGCTGCATATCCTGAGGTTGGTTGGGATGTTCCTTCATCCATGGGAGAATGAGATAAGTGACGATAATCATCAGAAGTACCTTGATCACTCATACTGTAAACTAAGAAAATTGTCAAAATAACATAAAATAATAATACACCTATTTACACAGAATAACACATAAGTTATTTCCTAACACAATTGGTTAAAATTCAGGTAGTAAAAGAACACCTAAATCGCTTAAACCAATGGCTCTGATACAACCTTCTGTCGCAACCCCCGACCCCACCCCGGGAGAAGAAGCCGTTAGCAACAGTTGGTGGTATCGGTGTTTATTAATTTGGTAGCAGAAATGAGACATCAGGATCGTAGTTAGGAAATAAATTTCAGAGTTTCAAAACACCAAACTCTTATATTAAAAAAATGGGATAAAACCCATGTTTCATTGATAATAGCGTCATAGGGATAAACCCTAGTTGCTGAAAACATAAACTTTTTAGTTAGGTAACTTTTATAGCCACTTTCTTTAAGCCTTCAGTGCTCCATAGTTGGCTTCTTATAGCTTCACATTAAGTTACCTAAAACGCGTTTTGAAAACATTTTATCAGCAAGAAATACTAGCGAGTGCATCCCAGTTTAATGAAATAAGCTTTTATAACTTTACAGCATTAAGAGCGATTACAATGTTTATATCTACCCAATTACTTGGTTAGTACTTGTCACTCGACGGATTTGTGACTATGGTCATATCACACATTGGATACTCGTGCCCAATTGTGAAGGTTATCAAGTACTGTATACAAACCCCATAATACTGGCAGCAATTGTAGAATACAAAGACTTAATCACTATAAGCATAACTGAAAACATTTGAGGTATTGTAAACCAAGTTGATAGAAAAAGAGAATGACTCACTTTGTAGACTTATGTATTTCTACAGGCTTCCTAATGATATTTCTGGATTATTTTCTTGAGGTTCTAATAAAAACATACAATGCACGCGTGTTAGTACAATAACCCAAATCACGTTAGCCATACAACACGAGACAGAACTCAAACGGACTTCGTCAGACAGTGTCTTGACATGCATTACTGGGTCCTAGATCAATCGGGTAGGGTAACGAATCAGTGATCGGGGGTTAAAATACTTACAACGGGGCAGAGCTTCATGTTTTAGGGGTATAATATCGAACTATAATATAAACAGAGAGATAAAAGAATTTGAACGGTTTGAAAAGTGCATATTGAAGCTCAATTTATAGCTTTTCCGGAGGTCTCTCGTGCCTCGCGACCCGCCCTCTTGATCTTATCGTGCTCCGCGAGGGCACCCTAGCTACGGCTAGGGTTGCCTTGTCACGAACCTAGACTTGCCACGTGTCTGACACGTGACATAAAAGGTGTCCGATCAGTTCAACATTCCGTCGCGCCCCACGACCGACTTTCTTGATCTTGTCGCGGCTCGCAAGCGACCAAAAACATTATTTAATTTGTTTTTAATTAAAATTAGAGTTAAACATGTTCAGTTTCTCGTTAACGGAGTGTTTGAGGGTTGTTATACTACCCAACAACGACTAGCTAATAATATAGCAAACCTAATTCTCCTCTCGAATCACTAGGTAAGGATGCACGTTTTAGTTAGTTGATTTTAACTTCTTGATTAACTTGAATTATTTCTAAGACGAGATCTAAACCGAAAACCCTAGAATTAACGATTTAAACTGACTTCTATATCTATGTGATATCTCTATGTGCCTAAACCGAAGAAATCAATAATCAACACAACCAACTTTAACATGCAATATCAAGATCAGATTCAAAACAAAATCATACAAACCTCATAATACAATCAAAACTGAGTCAAAACATCATCACATATCATCTAGATCATCTCAACCTACGTAGTTTAAGGTGTTGTTTTCTTTTAAGAGGTAAAATGTCTGTAGTTTGCGGACCACATCTGTAGACATCTATAGAAGAAGAGGTGGACCAAACCTCTGCAGTCCGCAAGAAGAAGGTTGTTTGTTTTTTAATGTATGCAGACTTCTAAAATAAACTGGTGGTGGTGTACGGACGGAGGTGGTGGTGGTGCTGGACGGTGGTGGTTGACTGTGGTAGGTGGGGGACGTGGACGGAGGGTGGTGATGGACGGTGGTTGGTGGTGGACGGTGGTGGTGTTTAACCCTCCGCGGACCTTAGAAAATCTTAGAAGTGGATGGGCCAAGTCTGCACCAAGAAGATCTCGCGCAGACGGTTTTAACGAAACATCTTAGGAAAAACAAACAGTTTGCAGATGATAATGTCTGCGCGACGCAGACAGAAGATCTGCGCAGATCTTTTTTAGAAAAAACAAACACTACCTAAGTGTTTAGCAACTCATAATTTACTGTAACAAAACATAAACACAACTGAATTCGAAACAAAACATGATTCTAAAGCGAAAGATACGAATAAACAACGTGAAATTGAACCCAAGTGCTCAAAACTCGATCCTAATGCTTCCTTGCCTTCAAAATCTGCTTCAATGCTCCCCAAAATCGTCTTGAAAGTGTCTAAAAATGGTTGAGTTGTGAGATAGATAAAACCCTAGGTCGATAGGGTTTAATTTATATTTTTTCGCAAATTTGATGTCCTTACAGACCGTAAGACATAGGGTCTTACGGTCCCCAAGACACCTCAGGTGGTTTTTTATTTTTTATCCGCATACATTCTTGCGGACCGTATGACGTCACCCCTTGCGGAACGCAAGGGGTATTCAGAATCAATTTTTCATTATTTTTTCAACTTCTCTGGTATGTCACTTCCTGATTTCGCATTTCTCTTCCGATTTTTTTTTCATAAAAACAACTGATTCTTCACCGTGTCCTACAAATCATAAATTAGTTACATTAGTATCAAATCACGGGAAAAGCACACACAAAACAATCGTAAATGTAGGGAATTTGAACTATAAAATATGTATAAATTGAAGCACATCAAAACTCTTTGTATCAATTTCATTTATATAAAGTTTAGTTAACCTTTGATGAAATTATGGAATATTGGGAATGATTATGTTAATGTTATAGTAATTTCTTGATTATTTTTCAATATTGTGAATGTTTGAAGGTTTTAATTAATATCAAAGACTTATGATTGTTTGATTCTGTAATGTTGGAAAACTCATAATTTGAACTTTCATTCATGGATTTGTATATGTTATGACGGTTCATGTCTTTTAAGTTTTAACCATGAATGGTGAATGAAGACTTAATTATCTATGATAAACTTTTGAATGTGCATCCTCATGCTTATGTTTGGAAAGACAAAGTGTTTGTAATGATCTTGTCATGTTAGGTTTTGTGTTCATCTAGGTTTTGTTGACACGAGTTGCTAGTTTATGTATTATTGACATGAAAATCGTTGTTGAAGAAATGCATGAATATTATTTAGTTTAATCAACCTTAAGTGGGTTATGTGTTTTTCGTGTTACCTAATGATTGGATTAGTCATCATTGACGGGAAATTAATTCACATTTATAAACCTTAACATGATTGTATCACTTGTTTTTACTTGCATGGTTTTAGGTGGTTAGTTTGTGTCTTTCTCCAACGAATAATAAGGCTGGATTTCTTTAGCAAAAATTTTGTCATTTATGTGTTTCGTGATCTTTCTATGTATCCTTGATTATTGTCATTTGTTAGCTAAATGGATTCAAGATTAAAGTGATATTCCTCAATGATTAATTGTATATGTGTTAGTTTAGTTGCTATAGTTTGCATGATACTTTAGTGAATTACAACACCCTCTTTAGTTCTTTAATTGAGTGGTTAAGGTTTGACAAAAAAAATTGTATCGGAGCTACCATGTCCACGGATTGATATCCGTTTCATACCTTTAGCTATATTGCTATCCGATGGTACACTTGCCTATTTTGTGTGTGGTCCAGCCTTTGGTGAAAACCCATTTTTAAAACTGAAATTTGTGTAAAAAATCTTTATTAAACATATACACACTTCATGCATATCAGTGTGCATGAGCCAAAACAATATATAATAACATGCCAACCTTGTCAATAGACCATTACAGCAAATGTCAAAGACAAACATCTCAAATGTCAAAGAAAAATATCTAACCACTGGAGTGCAACATCTATGTTATCCACATAGTTCATTTGCCTTCTACCAGGATTGTTCACAAACTCTCCTCTATGGAAGACTTGGATGGTAAACGTTGTAGGCTCATCAACTGTAATAAAAAATATGGAATTTAGGTTAGATTTTCAAAGTACAGGTCTTAAGAATCTGGGAATGTAGGTTATATTTTAAAATGCATATCGTATTCTTCATAGTGAACGCCTGGACCACGAACATACCATCGTGTAAAATCTATCATGCTTGAACAGCGATTTTGATGCTTGATTTTGACGATTGTCGTGGAACGATTGTGAGATTGAATGCATAAGCGAAGTTAGGTCAATGGGTTTTTAAAGAAGCTGATCATTTTTAAAGGGAAATGGGGTGAAAAGAATGTTGAAAAGACAAGAATGCTCCTCACGTGTGGTGCACGTGAGGTGAGTTAATGAACTTGGTGGACATGTGAGTAAATTGGACACAGATGATTACAACTGGAAAAATCAGGTGCTCCAAGTAGTTAAGGTTTTTTTTTTAATTTGGACTCAAATAGTTAAAATCACAATAACACAATTAGTTAAATAGTAATTAACTCTATATATAATTTGAAAGTCCACATTTCTATTTTGGTTTAAGGTAATTTTTACCAACACAACTTAAATTTGTAACTTTTATGGTTATACCGTTCACAATTTACCAACACAACTTAAATTTATAACTTTTATAGTTATACCGTTCACAAGTTTGAATTCTTTTTTACCTTAATATTGAATCACATGACACTTACTTTACTCAACTCACCTTAACCTTCTTATTATCTTGAATGGAAAATCCTTATTTCTCCTTTTTGTCTTTAGGCAAAATTTGCACACAATCTCATAAGGGGTGTTTGTTTTTTCAAAAAAACCTCTTCTGACCTCTTATGTCTGCGCCGCGCAGACCACGCGCAGACGTTTAGCGCTGCAGACCATTTATTTTTTAGAAGACATTTCATTAAAAAATGTCTTCAAACCCCTGCGCGTCCTCTTCCCCACGCAGACATGATCCAATGTCTTCCCGCCTCTTCCAACCCTCTCCTCCTAATCTAAAAACACAATTGAATCAAAATCTTCATTACAGATTCGATTTCTTGTGAATCAAAGCGATTTCTTTAATCAAAGGTGAGGGAGAAACTCCCATGGCAGCCACCACCGTCCGTTCCTTCTCTCTGCAATTCAACTACTTTAGACGTATTGTTTTTGGTCAGAAAATCAATGCAATCTTGGGAGAGAAGCTGTCAACCGAAGATGAAGAGGATATATTAGCAGAATTTGAAAACCTTGAAGCTCAGGTGTGTTTTGATTCAATGTATTTAATCCAAGTTTTATATAGTTATTACTCCTTAGAAAAACTATTTGTTTATATCTTCATCACGAATTTGATTTCTTGAGAGGGTATGTTTTGGGGTTTGAAATTGGGGATTTAGGGGTTATTTTGATTGGGGTTTTTTATGGAAAAGATTGAGGGTTGGAGGAAGGGGTACAGAGATGGGGTTTCTGGTTCAGTTGAGAAGTGTCGGAGTAATGGGAAGACTCGCCTTCTCCATATGGTTGCGTTCCAAGATGAGATACAGGTGTATGCAGAGGAACCCACGAATAAGGTCTGAAATTTTTACACAAGGGATTATTTTTGTTTTATTGATTTGGGTTATGGCTGAATATGTTGAAGAAAGAATCAAATCTGAACCTTTTTCGTTTCTGGTTTTTTATCTGAAATGTTCAAGAGAAAGAGGTTTGGGAGAAGAGAAAGGGAAAAAAGTTTGTAGATGTGGGGTAAAGATTTGAGATAATAAAATACTCTTTTTATTACACTCCGCAGATATTTGGTCCACCTCTTCTCATGCAGAGGTTTGCAGACGTGGTCTGCAGACTGCAGACCTTTTGCATTTGAAAAAACAAACACCACCTTAGTTATGAGACCTTGAGACTCACTTCTTACCTGTAGACCCCAACCCCCACCCAACATTCTCATATTATTTGCTTTAATTTCTCACTACACGGTTAGTCGCTAATATTTTTTATAAAAAAACATCATTTTACATATGCGGTATTTATTGTGCGTATGTTTTACAACAAATTACTAGTAGTCGGACCCGTGTAAAACACGAGTAGTTTTAGTAACGTTTTATTATATTAATTAGTAAGTAATTATCGGTTCATTTAGATTGTCGGGGATTTGATATATATTGACATTCAAATTCACTGTCCAGACTATAAAACACTGATGTGATAAATACTGTTACATATAAACACTATTAACATAAACAGTCATGCAATATCTGTTGTTGATGCTAAACCACTGTTGTTGTTGGGCAGTGGTTCACCTTTGGTTGATCAGGCCTTTGGTTCATCAGTGCTTGTCTTCAACAGGGCTTTGGTCTTCATCAATGTTTTGGTCTTCAACAGTGGATGCTCTTCATCAGTCTTTGTGTACAACAGTATTTATATCCAACAGTTGTTAGACATATCAATGCTTTGCCTTATTAACTTGTTATAACCACTGTCATTGGAGTAAACTTAGATGGGCAGTGCTTATTGTGGATCAATTGTTGGGATTCAATTTTGGCTTTCTATATCATTTGTTATTCAGGGTCTGATCACCTGGTCCAACCCATTATAAATTACAAATAATTAGCTAATAGACGACACACATTTAGCATCTTAAATCATCAAGACCCTTAACAATTTGACCATATGATTTAATCATGTGTTTTATCTTAGATGGGACAACTCGAAAAGAAAATTAACTAAAAGGATAATTTATTAAACAGGTCAAAACCGCTCAAAGTGTATTTTAATGCATAAATACTGTTACATATAAACATTGTTAACATAAACACTAATGCAATATCTGCTGTTGATACTGAACTACTGTTGTTGTTGGGCAGTGGTTCACCTTTGGTTGATCAGGCCTTTGGTTCATCAGTACTTGTCTTCAACAGGCCTTTGGTCTTCATTAGTGCTTTGGTCTTCAATAGTGGATGATCTTCATCAATGCTTTTGTGATGAAGGCCTGCTCATGAAACTCTTGGCTATTTCTTGTAGCTTTGCTGAGTCAGGATTTTCTACCAACATCTGCTTGATGGCCACTTTAAATATTTCGGATTCTTCTTGTGCTTCTTCTTCTTTTTTCTTCATCCATCTGTTTTTGCCTCTTTGTTTGATAGATAGCAATAGTAGATGGAACAGTGGGTTTAGCAGATCTTTTAGCTGGTAGGGTCTGTTTGATTGAAACCTCTGATGCTGGATAATCTGGCTTTTTAGGAACAGAGGGATCTTTCTTCCTTCTTTCTTCCAATTTTTTGTATGTGTCTATCACTTTAACCTCTGTCCACCTTGTGATTTGATTCCTTGAGCCATAATTTGCAGTTATAAGCTATTCCTTCATTCTCTTCAATTTCTTTCAGGTACATTCTTTTTATACTGGGACCAGACTGGTGGGGTTGGTTTTATTGTTGAGTCATCAAGCATTTTTTGTATTCTTCCAATTTCTTGCTTGAGCTCACTTATGGTCCAGTCTTTGAATTGATACCTTTCTGCCTTGTATTTCTTGTTTTCCATGATGTGTTCAATGTAATCTTGCCTTAGGCTTTCATCATCTCTTTCTGATAACGGCTGACAAAGATCTTTTGAAAATTGTTCTAATGTTCTGCCTTGGCTGAGCAGATATTGCAGATTTCTCTGTATTTCTTTATCAGATTTTCCTTTTGTGTCTCTTTTTGAGATATCCTCTGCTTATTTGGCTTTCAATTGAAGGTATTCATCAATGTTCTTTGGCAAAGGATAACCATGAAGAGATGGGAGGTTTCTCTTTTGAGGATCATCTTCAGAATAGAAGGATTTAATCTCCTCTCTAACTGCTAGAAGATCCAGAGGAAATTTCACTCCCAAAGGAACCAAGGCAGTAGTTTGGACAGGGGTTAGAATTGAAGCAGTTGAAGTAGGTTTTTGCACAGTGGATAGGATCAGAGGTTGTGAAGATATTGGAAGTGGAGAAGGTACATTGTCATCTTCAAGTATGACATTTGTTATCCTCCTTCTCTTGATTTTTTGGTGTGGTTGGAGGTGTTGAATTTGGAGGTGTATTTATGGATTGAGTGGTGGTTGGTAAAGTAATGAGAGCATTTGTTGTGACAACATCTGTTGAAACCACTGATGTATCAACAACTGTTGATATAACAGGTGTCTCAACATCTGTTGGCTTTGTGGTTTGAGATGAGGAACTTTTGGGGATTTCAGAAGGTTGTTCAGTGGATTTGGAAGGTGTGGAAGTGGGTTTGTTGACCTTTCTGGTAGTTCTTATTCTTTTCGAAGTACCCTGCTCTTCCTTTGCCATCAGAACTTTCTTTTCTTTTTCAAATCTTTTAGAACCCTTTCGTTCCATTCTCTCTTTTCTATTTGCTTTTTGTTCAGCAAATAGGTTGAGAGTCACATCAACCTTCTTTGTACCATCTGGTATAGGAATCTCTACCACAAGTTTAGCTTTTGGATCAGGCTCTAGGTGTAAACCTTCCTTTCCTTTCTCCCCCTTTTTGGCATCATCAGTGTTTACATAGATAATGGTAGGAGGATAAGTACATGTGGTTTGGAGTAAATGAGCTTTTATTGCTTTAATGTCAGCTTGAGTATCCTTATACCTTGCATCCATCACATTTCTGAACATTTGTAGCTGAATTTCATGTTGTTGATCAGCATATTTTCTTCGTTGATGAAACAGAGGTTGTAGAAGTTGCCGTAGCTCACTTGTTGTGGTAGCAGATGATGAAGCAGTGGATTGAGACTTTGAGGATTGTAACAACTATTGCAGCATATTTTTGATATCTGCCACAGATGTTTCAAGATTGGTAACTCTCTCAATCAAATCCTGATATTTTAAACCATCACCCAATTTAATGAGATCATCTGATTTCCCACCAGCAGTGGTTGTATCAGCAATTGGACCAGGAGAAGTCTCCAATGGTTCATCCACTGATGCCCCTTTTTCTTGGTACTAGAGACTTCTTTCTTCAGCAGTAGTTACCTTAGTAAGCACACCAGTGGTTAGCTTGAACACACCAGTGGATACCTTGGTTCCCAAGGAAGAAATTGCCTTCAAGGGAGTCTGACTTATGAAACTATTGTCCAGGTGTAAATCAGTGGATTCAACACCTGTAGTAGCTGCTCCACTTGAACTACCACCAAGAAATACATGTAACTCTAGGGGTGTAACCAGGGGCGGACCCACATTGGTGCCACCGGGGTCCCCGGACCCCAATCTTTTAAAAAAAAATAGTAGATTCGGTATATTAAATTGTATATGGACCCCATAAATACAATTAGGTGGACACCATAGAAATAAAAAGAAAGTTGGTGTAGTGGTAAATCTCCCTCTTTTCCACCAAGAGGTCATGGGTTCAATCCTTGATAAGCCCATTTTTCTTATTTTTAAAAAAAATCTAGTTCAAATCTCACTTTAACTCGACCAGAACGAGGACCGACCCGAAAATGGACCCCATTGAAATAAAATCCTGGGTCCGCCACTTGGTGTAACCTCCTCAACTATTGATGGGTTAGCAAAGGTAGAGGCATCAGACTCAGCCACTTGTTGGAGTATATTCTCAGTGATGGGTTGTTGAGAAGAACTGATTAGTGTCAGATCCATATCCAATGCTTTCAACAGAGGTAAAATGTTGGGTGGTAATGTGGTTGTAGGGATATGAGTTGAAAGAGAATTTACCCCGGGAGCAGGGCTATTGAACATACTCTCAAGTGAGGGTAATGTATCATAGAATGGTGTCCCTGTGCTTACAACCTGTTCCTTTTGTGAAGAAGCAGGAGGAGTTGAGGCCTGGGGTGGAGATCTTTCCAACTGTTGTGAGGAAGTAGCAACAGTGGGTATTGGTGACTTTTGTGTTGTCACAGGAGTTACTTCTGGGATCTCATCTTCCAGAAGGTCCTTTTTGGAGGGTTTGGGGGGGGGGGGGGGCATTTTGGATTTTTTCTTGATGGTCTTTTTGGTGATTTTTGGTGGTGGTTGCATAGCAGTGGTTGTGCTGCTATGGTCACCAAGAGCAGTGGGCTCAACAGCAGAAACCTGAGGAGCAGATGTGGACCCATCTAAAGTTTGCTCAGGCTCCTCTGTTTGTGTTTTTAAAGCTTTTGACTCTGATAACCTTGTAAAAGTTTCAGCAGACAAACTATTTATTTGACAAGGACCACCTTGGACAAGCACTTGTGCACTGTCGTTTGGTACTTTCTGCTGTAAATAGTAGCTTAAAAACCTTGGAAACAACAGGAATGGTTTTTTCTTTTCTTTTATATTATTTACATTTTTAACCAAATTATTGAAAAACTCTTGGGAGTAATTGAAATCTTGTTTAGCCATAATAGCATATCCCAAGTATTGAATTTTCAATGGAATTTCATTGAAAGCTGTTGTTTGGTTTGAAACACACATGAGTAAAGCTTTTCATTAAAAAAAAGCCTATACATTACACGCTAGGCTACGTGTCATCCTATAAGGGTGGGGGGAGTGGTCAATCACTAGTGAGTGTTTAAGTTATTTTCTAGCCAATAATATCATGCCATGTCAAGTCCCCACTTCACTCCCCATTTCGCACTCAATCACT
This sequence comes from Helianthus tuberosus, assembly GCA_030545235.1. NCBI lineage: Eukaryota > Viridiplantae > Streptophyta > Magnoliopsida > Asterales > Asteraceae > Helianthus > Helianthus tuberosus. The sequence goes on from CM060353.1 coordinate 23,903,226, forward strand.
CGCAATGGTCAAACACATGAAGAGTAATAAAGAATTTAAAAAAATTGTGATTGGTTGAAACGGGTTGAGAGCCACTATTCATCCTCTCTCTCTCCCACCATTCTCTTCTTCACTCAGTCGGTGAGAAGTCACCGCCCCCACCACCTCTCTCCCACTGACCGCTCCCCGTTTGAACCCCGACACCACATCACCGCTCGGTGTACTCAACTCCCCGCCCCACTCCCCGCATGCATACCGTCCACCCTAACAATATACAAACCCAGCATCCCCTGTAGCCAACTCCACGTTAAGAAAAATCCCAAATTTCAGCCCACAGACATCCATCAGCTCATCTATTAACCCAACGGCCAAGATCTCTCCACGTGTACCGATCCACATATCCTAACCGTGCAGAACACCACCTCTGATCATTCCTTTAAACTAAAGCAACAAATCCACACAAACCCTCACTTCTGCGTAGATCTCGCCGTGATCAACTTCCGTTCAACTATCGCCGGAAAACTAACCGATCGGAGATCATTACGGCCGCCGGAAAACTTCACCGGAGGTATATTATTTGTTTTCGAGTTCAATGTGTTCATCAGTATATCACTATATCCAATGCTTTATGTAAATTAATGAAATCGCTTGATTTTACCTAGGGTTTGAACATTTTTTGTTGATTTGTTTTATGTTTTCAGTGTTTTTGCTTCGTTTTAGGTTTAGGAAGTGTTTATAAGTATAATGCTGGATGTGTTTTGATGCGAGATTATCAAAAGTGGTGATGTTGACTGATCAGTTAGTAATAAGTAGGAAATGTCTGTTGATTATGATCCTCAGTAGTTGATTTGATGCTACTTAAATTGGTCAAAGTTAATATATTCTCTGATTTTCTTATGTTTTCCGGTATGTATGCTTCGTTTTAGGTTTAGGAAGTGTATACAAGTATAATGCTGGATGTATTTTGATGTGAGTTTCAGAAGTGGTGATTCGGTGAAGCTGACTTTGAAAGTGTTTTCTGTTGGCTGATCAGTTAGTAATAAGTAGGAAGTATCTGTTGATTAGGTGCTCGGTAGTTGATTTGATAAAATTAATATAATCTCTGATTGTTATGATATTAGTAGGTTATTTGATGCTACTTACGATGGTCAAAATTAATATACTATCTGATTCTTTATGTTTTACAGTGTGTTTGCTTCGTTTTAGGTTTAAGAAGTATGTATTAGAATAATGCTGGAAGTATTTTGATGTGTGAGTATTAAAAGTGGTGAAGTTGAATTTAAGTGTTTTCTGTTGATTAGATGCTCAGTAGTTGATTTGATAAAGTTAATGTAATCTTAGATTGTTATGATAATAATATGCTTAGTAGTTGATTACTTGATTTAATGCAACTTAAGATGGTCAAAATTTATATAGTTCTCTGATTTTTTTTATGTTTTCCAGTATTTTTGCTTCATTTTAGGTTTAGGAAGTATGTATAATATAATGCTGGATGTATTTTAAGTGAGAGTATCAAAGTGGTGAAGTTGACTTTAAAGTGTTTGTGTTGACTGATCAGTTAGTAATAAGTAGGAAATTGATATAATCTCTGATTGTTATGACAATAATGTGCTCAGTAGTTGATTTGATGCAACTTAAAATGGTCAAAATTAATATAATCTCTGATTGTTATGATAACAATATGCTTGGTAGTTGATCTGATGACGTAACACTTTGCAGAATCAGAGACAATACATTATATTGGTAGACACACATAGAACTTTATTAAAACTTCAAAAAGTGTTACAAGTTGCAACAATACACGTGTCCTTTTTTGGTAACCGTGAGAATATGTTAAGCAATGGGATCAAGTAAAATGCAGCATGCGCTGGGCAAGTGGCCTTCGTGGGGGTCAAAGGCAGAAAATGGATCTATTAATTCTAATTTTGCAGACTTATGTTAATCAAGCAGCATAAACTGTTTTAAATCTTGCCATTGTATTTTGTAAACATATTAGAAAAGACATGTCTTTGTTAACATAGTAAAATTTGCAGCATTGTATGTTTTTTGTGTATGATTTCTATTTTAAAAATTGTAGAAGCTTTGGTAAATATTCTGAATGATTATATTTTTGTTGACAGGGGAGCTCTAATCAATGCAAAAACATGGTATGCTTAATTGCTTATCTTATTTTTTTAATTCACTCCTATCATTGCTGAGCTATATTAATTTTTTCTTCTTTAATTTCTTTAAGATGATTATAATTTGTCATATGTACAACATCATTTTTTTAGATTTATTTTTGGTTTTTTGGTATGCATTTTGAGTCATAAAATGCAAATTTTGAGCAAAGGGATTGCTGTTTGTAGATAATCGAATATCTAGTGATGAGGTATTAATAAACATATATGTCAGGAAGTGTTTATTTGTTTGTCAAGTATTGTATTAACATAAGTAAAACAAATAACTAACTGTATGCAAAACTTCTGTTTAAAAACTTAATGCTGCTTTGCATTTATGCAAGTAGTTCTATTGACTTTAAGCAAATTCATTGACTAGATATACAGATTTGACTATTCTTATGCACCTTTTGGGAGATATAAAAAAAAACCTTTTTGACACTACTCACTGTTCCAGTCTTCCCAGAACAAAGACGTCTGGATGTCAAAAGCTCAAGGGAACATAGGTGAAAACGGTGAACTAGCACACAGTAATTCCTCACGAGTTGAGCCCAAACGTTCACATCAATGGTTCATGGATGGCAATGATGCGGATTTTTTTCCCAACAAGAAACAGGCAGTTGAAGCTCCACACCCAAATTCATACACCGCACTTTTAAACTCGAACGTTTATTGTGAAAGTTCGTCTAATTTCCCCTCTGTAGCAGGGCAATTCAGTGAACGTTTTTTCGACAATGAACCACCAAGGACTACCAACTTATTCGGGGTTGATTCTGCATTTGGAGGTTTTAGTTACGGTGGGATTAGAAAAGTCAAAGTCAGCCAAGTCAAAGATGCTGATGATTTTCTATCCGACACTTTCAACAGGGTGGATAACAATTTTATGTCGGTCAGTGTACCTTACAGGGAGAATACTGGATATATGTCTGTTGGCCCATCTGCCAGCAAGGATAACACTCAATCATTTGTTAAAGAGGATGAGAACAATATATCTATGGATGCTTTCAATCAACAAAATAACTCTTTATCGATGGATCTTGTTTACGGTAAGCCGACTGATGATCAGAGAATACCAATGGGACATTCATTTGGTGAAGACAATATTATATCTTTCGGTGGATTAAACGAAGATGTGGATAACATTAGTTCTTCAGGAAGGCTTGTATGCAATTATGACTTTTTAATGGGTCAATCTTCGGTTCAAAGATCAGAAGAGAAGGGTTTATCTGAATCTACTAGTGATGCAGTTATTAGTGGCGCACAAGTAATTTCCCATGGAGATACCATTCTAAAGAAAAAAGAGCAAAAATTAACTAAAAAAATTCCCTCAAACAATTTTCCGTCAAATGTTAGAAGTTTGTTATCAACTGGTATGTTAGACGGCGTTCCGGTGAAGTATGTTGCATGGTCAAGAGAGGTACTTGTGGATTTAACGAAAGTCTTATTATCTTTATTATTATTATTATTAGAGTAAAATGTCATTTTCGTCCCTGAGGTTTGACCAGTTGTGCGACTTTTGTCCAAAGGTTTGTTTTTTCGCATTTGGATCCAAAAGGTTTGAAATCTTGCCATTTTCATCCAACTCGTTAACTACATCCATTTTTCTACGTTACGTCAGGGGTATTTTTGTCTTCTATGTTAACTTAAAGGGCAATTCGTTTTTTTGAATACTTGTACATTATGCTAAATGCTTGTACATAAAGTGAAAAAGACCGAAATACCGAATTGCCCTTTAAGTTAACAAAAAAGACGGAAATACCATTGACTTAACTGAGAAAAATGGATGGAGTTAAGGAGCCGGATAAAAATGGCAAGATTTCAAACCTTTTAGATCCAGATGCGGAAAAAAAACCTTTGGACAAAAGTCGCAAAACTGGTCAAACCTCGGGAACGAAAATGGCATTTTACTCTTATTATTGTTATTATTATTATTTTGACAATTGGTCCATGTTTTTTTGCTTATGTCTAATAATTCATATGCATGGTAGAAGGAGCTCCATGGTGTCATTAAGGGTGCAACCTATCTTTGTGGATGTAAATCATGTACCTTTTCTAAGGTGAGCTTGTTGCATAAAGTGTTACATATGTAAGTAATTTTAATCCATTTTTGCTTACCTAACAGCCAGGTATTTAATATTTTAAGGCGATTAATGCTTACGAGTTTGAGCGTCATGCTGGCTGCAAGACAAAGCACCCAAATAATCATATTTACTTCGAGAACGGGAAAACAATCTATGGCGTTGTTCAAGAACTGAGAAACACACCTCAAGATGTGTTGTTTGAAGTAATTCAGACGATAACTGGATCTCAAATCAACCAGAAGTCTTTTCGAATTTGGAAAGGTGTGTGTGTTTTTAAATTATGTCACTAAAGATGTTTCAGAAACCCTATTTCTTGTATATGTTATATTATGCCTTTTTTAATTTATTCATGACCACATTACTTTCCTCGCTCTTTAGAATCATTTCTTGCTGCTACTCGTGAGCTTCAACGGATATATGGGAAAGAAGAAGGAGTTGTGTCGTAGATAGTTGACTTGGTCAAGGTACGACATTATTTTCGATTACTGTTATGTTTAGTAGTTTTATTTTAATTGTATTGGGTGCCAGAAACTTTGCCTTTATGTAGGCTATCTATTAAAACATCCTCTCTTACTCAAGATTGGTAGAGAGTTTTTTCTTGATTAAAAAAGGTTTTCTGGTTATATAATATTTTATTTATATGTTACATCAGACACTATCCTTTTTTCCTTAGTAAACCTTAAACATGACAAGTTTTAAAACTTACCATACAACAAAGTAGTAGAGGCAGCAATCTTACTTATCTAGAAATGGCAATGGGATATTTTTGTAATCGTGATTAGCACATTAATTGTTCATAGAATGGCCAAAAACCTGGTCCTACTTGACATTCTTCAACCCTTTTGTAAAAATGACCTGTTTCAATACTAACCAGTTTTAAGTAGGTTTAAAGAACGGAAACGAGCCTCAAGGCCTTTTTCCGTTAGCGTCACGAGGCATAAGCGGTAAGCCTCCTCGAGACATTATTAAAAAATAATTAAAATTTTATCTCATAAAAATGAAAAATCACAATTTAATATAAAGCAAACGTCATAAATATCACAATTTAAGCACAAAAATAGTTCAACAACCAATTTTAGTAATGTTATGACATTTAAATATTATAAAACTCGTTTCCTCCGCCTGGACCACATCATCCTCAATGTTTTCATCAACCAAATTTAGTTTGTCATCGTCATCTTCATCAACATTGTTTAGGGATGACACATAAACAACGTTCCTGAATTGGGAGAAGACCTAGTCGGAGATTGAGAGAAGACTTGCATCTGTGTTGTTGACGAGAATATTGACGAGGATAAGGTTTCAATGTTGTTTTTTTGCCTATTTACTACACAACCATTGTTGGGTTGGCCCGCCAATCAAGTCCACTAAGCACTAAATGGGTTAAAAGAAGTCCAGAAAATTAAAAATTAGGCAAGTTTTATAAGGTTTGGTGAGACTTAAGCCTCAGCGCCTCAGCCGCGTAAGCCTAGGTTCCATTTGACCCCCATGAGTAAGCCTCTTGTGCTTTTTTACAGCGCCTCACCTGAGGCGTAAGCCTCAAGGCGCGCCTCAGAAAGCCTTTTAACCTATCACTTTTAACATATTATACAACCCGCTCATTTTGTCACTCCACAATGTAGTAGTATTACTATTAATATTAGATATGGACTTCAATATCATAGTCTATGCAGTTAATGCAGTAAAAGTCGGATATTGGTCAAGGATTGATATGTGAGATATAGGTTATCGCAGTGGGATATCGGTAATTTTATATCATGCAGGCTTTATACATATAGCTATTTAACACTAACAATTTAGTATACTCTCCTACCATTAACAAATTAACCTTTTGCAACTTGCAAAACACTAACAATTGTAGCAAATAGGAACTGATTAAGACTTAAAACACTAACAATTAACAATTAAGACTTAAAAGTTAAAACACTAATAGCAGCAGTAAGCAGAAAGACGAATGGTAGAACTATGTCGGTCAATTATCAATCAAATATTTGACATGGGGATCGATAACGAATATATCACCTATATTAACTACATAGATCATAGTTACATAAGCAGGTTAATAACATTGATTAAGAAAATAAAAAACACTACCATTTCTAAGGAAAGTTCATTTTCTTGTTCATTAAGGCTAATGCCTTATTTTGCTGCTTTCTACCCCCAACCTATACCACATTGTTTTTCCTTGATTCTTTTTTTTAAATAATAGATGGATGAAGTGCTCAGGCTCAGCTGACTCAATATTTTACTGTACGTCAGCTGTCTGATTATCTCCATCCGATGATTTGATAGTAATAACCTTGTGACAACAGTTCTCTTCAGATTCTTTTTCTGATATTTGTTTTTCTGGTGACATTTGCTCACCAATAGAAAGCTCATTATCCTTGCTTTTACCCCAAACAACCATGTAAAGCCCTGCAATTATCACAATAGCTCCAAGAACCCTGTGAGAGAGTATGTGTTTAGGTAGATGATCAACAACTGGGATTTTTTTAATTTAAAAAAAAAACGGTTGTTTTTACCTTCCTAGATATGTTTGCTCGGCTAGAATAATGGAGCCCATGATAGCTACAATTATCATACTTAACGGACTGAATGCCGTCACAAAAACAGGACCCCTATCTTTCATTATAATTCCTTGGATGTAGTAAGCGAGACCCGAACACATTACCCCCTGCATAGACATAAATGAAAGTTGGGTTACATATGCACAGTTGCACACACCTAACTATAACTGGTTAGCCCATACTAGCAGTTTACATTTTTTTTCACAGCATGATTGTTTTATACCTGATGTATGTAAAGGTGACAAAGCCGACCCATATTCTATACTTCCACCTCTTAACATATTAAATGGGTGATATAACTTCCAAGCAAACAAACTAAATGCCCGAATTGTATTTTTAATGCAAGAAACCTTCTAAATTATTTATTCGGAAAATTTGATTATAATTGAAAATTTGATTATAATTGAGTTGATGTATCTTTTGTAATAACAATAGATATTTATAAAAATGGAAAAAAAATTGGACTAAGTGTCTCGACCCTAACCAAATATTATTTGTTTTGACCCGTTAACTGTGCCACTTGCCAATTTTGTCACATCTAGGTATGTGGATGGTGAATTGGCATGATGCCAGTATGCGGATTCTAGCTTGACAATTATTTTTGTACTTTTTAGTTTTTTTTTTTATTTTGCTAATGGTTATTTATAAATAGTAAAGTACACGGATGGTCCCTGCGGTTTAACAAAATTTTGGATTTGGTCCCTACCTTTCCAAAAGTACATGGATGGTCCATGTGATTTGCACTTTGTAACACATTTAGACTATTTAGTTCCCGGCTAACATATCTAAAGGTTTTTGCATATCCAAGTTAGGGACTAAATGCGTTACAAAGTGCAAACCACAGGGACCATCCACATACTTCTGGAAAAATCTGGGGACTAAATGCGTTAAAAAGTGCAAACCACAGGGATCATCTGTGTACTTTTGAAAAGCTTGGGACTAAATCCAAAATTTTGGTAAACCACAGGGACCAACCATCCGTGTACTTTACAATGCATGAGTTTTTTTAATTATTTTGAGATCCTTACACTGTAGAGTGTTGCTAGAAGAGTGGTATCCCACTCAATAGCCCAAACTGCTGCCTTCCCTCTCTCCATCACTAATGCCACTATGGCTCCCTCAATTGTGCCCAAGAAGCAAATCCAAGCAGTTAAAGATAGCTCAGCTGGATAAGACTTTAGTGTAATTGCCTACAATTTATAAGAAAAAAGGAAACATATAAAAATTAGGAACTGTTAATAATATTTAGTTATCATATCTTTAAAAAAATATAAACTCTTACTTGCAAAACCATGAAGCCAGACCAACTAAAACATCCAACCGTGATCATAATAGCACCCTTGAGAGAATGATGTAAATCTACACCGTTGTGTGTTACATTTATGTTATTTCGTCCCCTTGTCCAAAATAGCTCCAACAACGGGCCTTTAACCAGTGTCATAAGCATGGCTCCTGCAACGGTTGTAATTGTTCCAACTACCTTTGCTTGGCTGCGGATATTTTTTAGGTTTACCGCCTCAAGCCTGAGTCAACCAAAATTCACCAACTTTTTAAAAAAATTTCTTCACAAACATCAACAATTGATCTCAATTCTAACTCTTCTCGAGTCAATTTGAACTTGTCGAGTTGGCCCGTAAACATTTTTTTTGATTTTCTATACATAGTTAACATGTTAGTTATGTTCATAAAAACAACAATATTACAATAATAATCTAAGTTTTGAATAAAACGACTTAGGAGGTTGTATACGTTAATAACTACTGTTGTCCCCCTTTTAGTTTTAGCCATTATTGTATTTTGACCTCTTATGGATAGGCACAACCCAAATCGGCCCTTTTATACGTGAATGGGTCAAAAAAAGCCACTTCTGTAAATGAGGGATATGGTGAATTGAACTGTCAGTTTTTTTGGATCCTGTTGGTAAATATTGGTTTTATGTGCATGAATCAATTGGAAGTTAGAACATACATATACTGTGACACATGCCATGCACATGTTTTATTCATGCATTCTTTATGCATGTTATGCATGTGAAGTTTTTTTCTTTTTCTTTTTACCTTAAAATGTAGGCCATGATAAAAGTTATAGCTGGAAGAACATTGGTCATTGAAACTGCAAATGTTGCTGTTGTGGCTTCCATCCCTAGAAAATAAAGATTCTGATCAATAACTGGCCTGCCAAACAAAAAAACATAGGTTAGTTTATAAATCATAACATTATACCACTGACACGTGTTTGTTTTTTTTACTATTTAGAAAAAAAAATTGAACACTTACTCCAACAGTGCAAGCAGCATTAGCTTCACAAAAATCGATTTGGTCATCTTTGGCCTTACTTTCCTGTTACAAAAGTAATAATTAGTGAATAAAACGTGCATAAAGATTAAGCTGGTGCGAATCTACGTGTGTGTGTGTGTGAGAGGGAGAGAGAGAGATACTTGTCTAGAACTATGGCGAAAGGGGCCATGGCAACGGTGGCAACAGCATGGCGATAAACAACGAACACATAATTACTCATTCCTTCATTCAACGCAACTTTAGAAATAACATCCATTCCTGCAAACCCGAATTGCAAAAAGACGACTGCAAAAAAGGGTTTCCCCTTTCTAAAAAACTCGCTTAATCTTTTACCCTCGACGTGCTTATTCATCGTGATATATATCTTTGCTAGCTTGAAAGTTGAAACCACTTGTTTAAGATGAATGGAAATATGCTACCCTCTTATGTTTATATATACAAGACTTAAGGAGTGGTAATAATCCTTTCAGATACTTTGCATGTTTATCCATCCCCACTTTTATCCTGAAAACAACACTTTAATAAAAAATGTTAAAAAAAAAATTTGTGTTTTTTTAGGTATTTTTGGTTGTAACTTTGATAGTTGGTGGTAATTACAAAAATGCCACCTTGTTTTTTTGGGTTTTCCTTCAATTTGTATGTTTAGTATGTTAAGATTATTTGTATTTGATCTTTTGCCTATATATAAAAATGTTTAAAAAATACACTTACTTTTTATATTGACTATTTGACCCTAGTTTTGGTGGAAAGCTATAACAATTTGCGTATTATGGCTCTTTTGCAGGGATGAGATGGCAAAACTTAGCTGCTGAGGTACTCTACCTTAGAAAATCGGAAACGAGAAACAAATCAAGATTCTGTTATATGATTTTGGTAAGTTCTTTTGTTGAGCCGATTAGAATTGGTTTTGGTAAAATGTGTTGTAAGACGGTAGTATGATGAAAGGCGTGTTTTCATGGTATTATTTCGTTATGAAAGGCGTGTTCAACAATGATGAGGTTGGTAACCATAAGAAAAGGGGGGCTTACTGCATAAAAAGTAATAAACTTTGGCATGATTTGAGTATCCATCCTTATTTTCATTTATAAAAAGTTAACCTGACTTTTAAAATTTTTGTTAAAAAGCCATAAAATCTTGATTTTTTATTTTATTTTAGGTTGATGTATACACGTTACATGTGTAACCAACTCAAAATTACTACGTCTCACTTTCTTACAAGTCGCAATATTACTTACAAGGTTACAAATTACCGTAAGATGGTTAACTTTTTCTGTATTAGATTTTGGGTTGTCATATCCAACTCGTTTAATAAAAAGGGTATGTTGGGGTTCGGTGGTTCACTTTTTTATGCAGCCCCCACCATCCTTAAAATACTTGAACATTTATTGTTGATTCTCAATTTTTCTAAATCAAAACCTAGCTATTAAATTAAACGGTAGGCACTTAAAAGCATAATGTATAGTATAATTCAATAGTTTACCATATGTGGTATCCTCATAAGCAATGCAACATCAAAGCTTTAACTCAGAATCAAGAATCTTTATCAACTTTAATGTTGTATGTATTCTTCTTTCATCATTGTTATTCGATGGTTTTTGTTCTACATAACTGTTTGCGGGTTATTAGTTTTACCCCAACTTTACATCTGTATGATCTCATCATAGGATTGTTTCTTCTTTATACGTGAAAAACTTTAAAAACGTATATACTTTGTAGCGCGTGTGGGTTAAAGATTGTGTTTTTGTTAATTTGTTGATGGACATTGGACAACAATAATGCAAAGTGAAGGTTGCGTATGAAAGCACTGATTTCTTTTAAAAGGGTTTTATGGGGAATGATGGTGCAGGGCAATGAGTGTTTTCAATTGGGTTGTTTTATATGTTCGCCACGCAATTTACAACTTTGTTTTTGTGTGGTGGATTGTGTCGTAGTTTATGTTGTTGGCTTGTTTCGAGACCTTTGTTTCAAGAACAATCCACTTGTCATTTGTGCGTATGTTTTTTCTATCCATATGTTTGTTTCTCTTAGTATCGGTTGTTAGTAGTATATGCCAAGTACCACTTAGCATATAGGTTGCGAAATGGGCAAGGTGGACGGGTTTGGTAGCGTGTCTACTCACTTATAAGTCATATGGGTAGAATTAGGGATGTAAATGGACCAAGTCAGTCTTGCTTTGTGTTTGATTCGTAGCACATCATCATCATACTCAATATATCCCACCAATAGCAAAGCTAAGGTAGGGTCTGAGGAGGGTAAGATGTAGAAAGCCTTACCTCTACCCCGTAGGAATAGAGAGGCTGCTTCCAATGAGAGACCCCCGGCTCGATTGATTTGTAACACATGTATGTACTAAAAACGACATTTTTTAAAGGCTGTTGCGTTGTGCTTGTTCATACGTGTATGTAAGTTGTCCGTAACCCATTACATTATGAATCGTTTACACCTTGCGTACAATGGTGCGTGAGGAAGCCATTAAACAATACGTTTGGTTTACGTGTTTTTGGTGCTCAAAGCTGCCTAGGTAGATTAACCCTTGCCTCGTGGCGTAGTTGCTTTTCACGCCCAATTATATGTAAATGACTATTTATAAACGGGGTTTTTAAATTAATTAAGTAAACCGTCAGTTTGTTTATATACATGTTTTTTTAACAGCAATTTTTTACTCCTAAATATTATATAATCTTGGACTTGCAAGAATTTGAATCTGTAAGAAAAGTGTAAAATCAGTTTTTTATATCCACAATATTGAATTGTTAATAAATCTGTGTTGTGTGACGTTACACGTGTACAAATATATATTTCTTATAAAAGATAAAGAGTAAATTGCCATTTTGGTCCCTGTGGTTTGGCCAGTTTTGCCATTTTAGTCCAAATCTCAAACTTTTTACATCTAGGTCCCTGTGGTTTCACTTTTGTTGCCATTTTAGTCCAAAATTCAAATTACCCTAATTTTTCACTGTTGCAACCTGGTTTTTTTGTCCTTTTCTAAAGGGGCATTTTGGTCATTTTGCCTGCCCAACTACCCACCCCACCCTTCTTTTCTTCTTCACCAAACCTCCAGAACAATGGCACCAACACACTCTTCACTTATTCTCCTTCACACTCCTCACTCTCACCCTTTCCGTCACACTTCCACCCTCACTGTCACCGCAATCAGCTTCCGACGAATCAGTCACACTGACGTCATCTCATCCGTCTCCGACCGGATCTCCGCCGTCAGATCTGGAGCATTCTTCACCTCCGTCTTCTTCTCCGTCTCCGTCACCAAAATGACAGTTTACTCTAAATCTTGCAATGGTAAGTGGTAACTGTTTTAAATAAATAAAACGATTGGCCCCCTCACATATTCTTGAATATGCCCCCTTGTAAAAGTTGGTCATATTTCACCAATGTAAAAGGCTTTCTAGATCAGCCCAAATAAAATACCCATATAGCAGTGCAAATAATACATGAATTATGAGACCCCAAATGCAATTGGTTGTTCAGTTTCCAGTGGTGAATCAACTCAAAATTCATGATCAATGCAGGTCTCAAAATCGCTGGTTTGTTCGAGTTTCTTGAAAGTAGTTGACGAGACGCCTTGGAGCGATTCGCAGCGAGGTTTGGTGGAGGAGACGATTTAGAAGGTAGAGTAGGGTGGAGATTGGTTGTAGGTGGTGGTTACTGGTGAACGAAGAGGTAGGAGTGGAGAAGAGGTGGAGGCTGTCTTTCTGGTGGGCGGTGGCAGGTGGAGGAGTGGTGGCGGCTCCTTCTTCTGTTAGGAGGATTTGGGTTTGGGAGGGTTTGGTTTTGAAGAAGATGATTGTTTTGGGGAGATGATATTTGATGTTCTTTAGGCTAGATATCAAACTCACCTGCATTTTACTTATAAGGTATGAGAATATGAAACGAATTGATGATAATAATGGTGATTATGCGATTAACAGATGAATTGTGAAGAAGAAGAAGAAGATGATGGTGATTGATATTGAATTTTGACTTTTTTCCTCAATATGTTTAATAATAGGATTAATTATTAATATGTTATATTAAAATCAAATGGCCAAAATGCCCCTGAAGAAAAGGACAAAACAATCAGCTTTGAACAGTCAAAATAGGGGTTTTTGGATTTTGGACTAAAATGGCAACAAAATGCAAACCACAGGGATCCAGATGTAAAAAGTTTGAGATTTGAACTAAAATGGCAAAAGTGCCCAAACCACAGGGACCAAAATGGCAGTTTACTCAAAGATAAAAGATTCATAACTTCCACCAAACGAGAGGGAGTATTATAACCAGAAAAAACATCAGTGCTTAGAATATTTCAGAATAAAATAATATTTATTTAAAATCATGGACGAGTGTACTTTTAAATGTATAAGTTTATAATCCAAGGTTAGTGGTGTAGATGATTATTCAATATAACACTTATTTTAAATAAAGGATCGTTTGTATATAATATAGATAAACGCATTGATGGATTCTTGCTTTTGTTATACATAATGTATAGAGTTAATTATTTTTGTCTATGTGGTTTGTCAAAAATCACTATTTAAGTTCATTAGTTTAAAAATTGCGACTTCAGTTCCTGTGGTTTCATTTTTGTAACCATTTCGGTTCCGGTTGTTTCACTTTCGTAACCATTTCAATCCATTATTTTGTTAAGTACAGAGACTGAAATGGTTACGAAAGTGAAACCACAGGGATTGAAATCACAATTTTTAAACTAATGGAGTGAAATAGTGATTTTTGACAAAACACATGCACGAAAACAGTAATTAACTCTAATGTATACTATGATTCTTGTTTTTGTTATACATAATGTATATTATGATTTTTTTGACCGATTCTCAATATTTTTGAAGTTAAAAAACATTTACTTATTCATGTTGCATTTGAATAACAAAGGAAAAAAAAGGGACGAGTAAGGAATTTGATCTAGTACTTTAGATATTCTTAGTAAATAGTTGATAAACTTGACTTGAATTACTTGTAATTGTCTAAAAACCTCATTGTAGCTCTTACGTTACCGATGACAGATAAATTTTTATCATTTATATGACTCGTCCGAACCAAAAATTCTAGCGTTGAGTTAAAAGATACCTAAGAATCAATACAAGAATTGACACTGATTAAAACAATCTTAGTTACTGCTAATTAAGCATAAGACGATTATGTCATATATCTCTCTTTTATTACCATTGGGGTGGTGGTTCATTGGCAAAGGTAAAATCTTTAAACACCTTGGAAGAAGGAGAAGGTCTTGGGTTTAAGTCCCAAAGATGAGAAATTTGCCGTTAAAAAAAATCTCTCTTTTATTGGTCACATGCAGGTATATTATGTTTGACATTTTCTTTATTTTAATTTTAATCGAGTTTTGCATCTAATTTTGTATTGTTTAATAAATTATTAGTTACTGCTAATTAAAGTAAGTGGATGATGGATAATGCATCTTCACTATGAATTTTCAAATCTTTTTGAGAAATGAATCCGGATATTTTATTTGGTGGAGTACCTTTAGTCTTTAGATGGAACTGAACGTCATATTTCTCCTTTGTATGGATTTTATTTTTTTATTTTATTATTATTATTTTTAAGTTTTGACTTCTAAAATTCTATAAACGTTTTGGCTTTTACCTTTTATTCATATATAATATTTTTTCGTAAGTACCGGTACCGGTACCGAACCGGTGTATTCGGTACCGGTACCGTTACCCACTTTTCCCGTTTTTCGGTACCGGTACTTTCGGTACTGAACGGGTACCGTGCTCATCCCTAAGTAGAATCAAATGCTCTTTGATTTTTTAGAGCATGGTCTATTGATTACATGTTCTTATTTAGTTTTAGTTTTGAGTACACATCATTAGCTATTGTTTGCACATCTACAATGCAAGGTGCTTACAAATGTGCCACTTCCATGCGTGGTGTGACCATAGTCCCAACATTTCACATCTCTCTCTCAAATCTTACAGACCACATGCGCTTCTCGCATAAACAACTCACCTCCACAACAAACGGACATTGTCCATGAGCTACAACTCTCCCTCTTTCACGCCAGCAAATTTCTTCTTTCTCCATGTCTACAACTCTCGTCTATCTCTCCTTCATATCGGTGTACGTGAGGTCCACATACCTATTAAGAATGCTCTTTCCACATTTTTATTTAATTTGATTATTTTGCCCCTTGAAATATTTTGAGACGGATGTGAACTTTGTTTGTATTCTCTTATCGTTATTTATCAGCATGCATGCTTTCGCTTACTCATCTTGGCTTTGCTAAACACACAAATCACAATGAAGTGAAATTGTAAAAGAAAAAAACATGAAACTAGGAACAAAGATTAATACTTGTTAATCATAATTATAAATTAATACATATGTTAAAGATAACTATTTGAACATCAACATACCATATAATTGAACAATCATAAACAAATAACCTTTTCAGAATTAATTGATACTATCACCAAATTAGCAATCATCCGACAAATGAAATCAAGAGATCTGACTTGAACTCATAACCATTTGTAAAATCTAAACTTAAAATATCAAACTCATAACCATCATCTATATGTATTTATACAATAATGTTTGTCCTAGATGGGATTTTACCTTTATAGTTATGAAATATATAAACAAATTTCTGTGAGCATATCGTAAAAAATGTTGTGAAGTTTAAACATACAAATATGATACGTGCATGATACCCTACCATGCTCCACGTTTGCATGCACTTCACAATCTACAATGCACGTTCCCATGTTCATGCAATTTCTTATTTCTAGTTATTGAATTGTTTATTTTCTTAATTGAATTAGTGGGTAGTTTTATGTTTCTTACTTCAGTGTTTTCGTTTGCCTTTATAAGGCCTTGAGTTTTAGAAATGAAAGCAGAGAATATTGAAGTTAAAAAAATAGTCTTTTCTTGTCTTGTGTTCTTGGAGCTTGACCCCCTCTAAGGGTTATCTATCTTGGGAGTTTGTAGGTTTTCTCCGCAAACCTATCAAAATATATCCATCTTTGAAAAAAGAAATTGAATAATTGAAAAAGAAGTTGATTCTCGGCATGCATTTCACATACATAAAAAAAGAAAAAACGTCGATCATGATGTACTTTTAGAAATATATATAATGGGGCTGGGTTATAATACAAAGCCCATTTAAAATAGGGTTATTGGATTTTAATAATCCTAAGTTTCACCAGTTGGCCGATAATAATCACAACTTTAAAAATTCTCTCCAATAATCCCAACTTGTAAAAGTTTGGCCGCCATTGATCCTTTTCTTATGTGCCACAGGGAAACATACATGGGCGAAGATGCAAAAGATTGTCGTTGTGGTTTCGTAGAAGAGAAATCTGGATTACAAAAGAAACAAATTGAAGACTTGCGCCAAAAGTACACAACCAAGATCTTGTTACATGATGTTAATGAGAATAAACCATATGTTATTTCCTTGGTGTCAAATTTTCAAGAGTTACCAGCTAAACAAAAACAACAGCTAAAACGAGGTGGATATAAAAGAATCTTGTCAAGGCTGCATAACGAAGTCGATTAAGTTGATGTTTTTTTTCATTTTGGACTTGATGTATAGAAACTTGATGTTTTTTTTTTCGATTAAGTCAATTAAGTTGATGTTTTTTTTCATTTTGGACTTGATGTATACAAACTTCGTGGATGTTGATGTTTTTAAGTAGTGTACAGGAAAATGTCTTGATACAGGAAAATGACTCAATGTCATTAAATATGACACAATAGGGATGTTCAAAAAATCCGTATCCGAAGCCGAATCCGAAATATATGAAAATCCGTATCCGAATATCCGAAATTTTAAATATCCAAAAATTCGGATGTCCGAAAACCGGATAATCCGAATTTTCGGTTTCGGATATTAATTTCAAAAATTTCGGATAATCCGATTATCCGATATCTGAAAACTAATTTTTTTTATAAATATAAATAGTATAAGAGCATTATATTTAGTTTGAAATATAGTAAAAAATAGTAAATAATCAGATTCAGATGTGGATTTATGAAAATTTTTAGTTTTCAATGTTGGAAATTTGGAAAATCGAATATAAGTTTAGTTTTAATCTATGGACAAAACATTTTTTTTTATTTTTTATAAATTCAGATATCCGTTTGGATATTCGAACCCGTATCCGAAATTTCGGATACGGATTCGGATATCAATATTCACTATCTGAAATTTTCGGATATCCGGTTTTCGGATATCTGAAAACCGGATAATCCGATCTTGAACACCCCTATCTAAAAGCTTACATGTCTAAGGCTGATGATGTTCAAGTTGTTGCTCCGGCTCCTAGTCGGAGAGATAGATTTGCAGAAATGACTGGGACTAGTGAACCATGTGATGTTATAGTTAGAAATCCAATTAAAACAAGAACAAAAGGAACTCATAAGCGGTTGAAGTCAGCTCGTGAGATTGCAATTACTCAAGCTGGGAAGAAACAAAAAGGATGCAGTTTTTGCAAAGGTACTGGTCATAATGTATGCACATGCGGTTTACGCATACAAATTATTAAGGAGAAAGAAGCGACAAGTAGTTCAAGAGTTACCAATATGCAAGAATAAAGTGTCTATTATTTCTATATTTGTGTTGAGGTCATACATTGTGTATTTTAGATATTTCAATCTATTTGTGTTATACATTGCGTATTTTTAGCTATTACAATCCATTGTGTCATATATCATTTCATTGTGTCATTCGAAACCGAATCCGAAATATCCGAAAATCCGTATCCGAAATATCCGAAATTTTAGATATCCAAAAATTCGGATGTCCGAAAACCGGATAATCCGAATTTTTGGATTCGGATATTAATTTCAAAAATTTCGGATAATCCGATATCTGAAAACTAACTTTTTTTATAAATATAAATAGTATATGAGCATTATATTTAGTTTGAAATATAGTAAAAAATAGTAAATAATCGGATTCAGATGTGGATTTATGAAAATTTTTAGTTTTCAATGTTGGAAATTTGGAAAATCGAATATAAGTTTAGTTTTAATCTATGCACAAAACATTTTTTTTTATAAATTCAGATATCCGTTTGGATATTCGAATCCGTATCCGAAATTCCGGATACGGATTCGGATATCAATATTCACTATCCGAAATTTTCGGATATCCGGTTTTCGGATATCCGAAAACCGGATAATCCGATCTTAAACACCCCTATCTAAAAGCTTACATGTCTAAGGCTGATGATGTTCAAGTTGTTGCTCCGGCTCCTAGTAGGAGAGATAGATTTGCAGAAATGACTGGGACTAGTGAACCATGTGATGTTATAGTTAGAAATCCAATTAAAACAAGAACAAAAGGAACTCATAAGCGGTTGAAGTCAGCTCGTGAGATTGCAATTACTCAAGCTGGGAAGAAACAAAAAGGATGCAGTTTTTGCAAAGGTACTGGTCATAATGTATTCACATGCGGTTTACGCATACAAAGTATTAAGGAGAAAGAAACGACAAGTAGTTCAGGAGTTACCAATATGCAAGAATAGAGTGTCTATTATTTCTATATTTGTGTTGGGGTCATACATTGTGTATTTTAGATATTTCAATCTATTTGTGTTATACATTGCGTATTTTTAGCTATTACAATCCATTGTGTCATATATCATTTCATTGTGTCATATATCATTCTATTGTGTCATATATCATTCCATTTTGTTATATATCATTCCGTTGTGTCATATATCATTTCATTGTGTCATATATCATTACTTTGTGTGATATATCATTCCATTGTGTCATATATCATTCCATTATGTCAATTTGATGATATTGTGTCATATTTTCCTGTATAAAACCATTGTGTCATATTTAGTGACATTGTGTCATATGGGTGATCAAGATCGGATTATCCGGTTTTCGGATATCCGAAAATTTCGGATAGTGAATATTGATATCTGAATCCGTATCCAAAATTTCGGATATCCGGTTTTCGAATATCCGAAATTTCGGATACGGATTCGGATATCCAAACGGATATCCGAATTTATAAAAAAAAAATAAAAAAAAAATGTTTTGTGCATAGATTAAAACTAAACTTATATTCGATTTTCCAAATTTCCAACATTGAAAACTAAAAACTTTCATAAATCCGATTATTTACTAGTTTTTACTATATTTCAAACTAAATATAATGCTCATATACTATTTATATTTATAAAAAAAATTAGTTTTTGGATAATCGGATTATCCGAAACTTTTGAAATTAATATCCGAATCCGAAAATTCGGATTATCCGGTTTTCGGATATCCAAAATTTCGGATATTTCGGATACGGATATTCGGATATTTCGGATTCGGTTTCGGTTACGGATTTTTTGAACACCCGTACTTTTAGATAATCTCTATAAAGACACAACTGCTCTTTGTCTTGAACCAATCAATTTACTGCATATTCATTAGCAAACCGTATTTCACGAAGTATTTCTTGAATATCATCACCATTGTTTTCGATATTATCATACTTTATAGGTCAAAGTGAACTATTTGGAACGGCTTCTCTCCTCCAACGCTTTGCCACGTACTTCTTTGGGAACTCAGTTACGTAACAAAGCCTAAGAACATAAAAAATATGCAGGCATAGTAATCCCCATTGTTCAAACCTTCTATAACTATGACACAATGAATAAATATGACACAATGGATTACACAATACATTAAGAACCATAAAGCACAATACAGAAACAAAGACACAATGAATAAATATGACACAATAGATTACAAAATACATTAAGAACCATAAGACACAATGAATAAATATGACACAATGTCATCAAATATAACACAATAGATTACACAATACATTAAGAACCATAAGACACAATGAATACATATGACACAATGAATAAATATGACACAATGACTAAATATGACACAATATCATTAAAAAGAGACAATGCAAAAATACACAACATATTATACAAATACATAAACAAAATTATTCCTCAAAATATGAAGTGCATGGCTGTAAGATATCCTCAATTTCAAACTTCATACAACCATCTACTTGTTGTCTAGAAATAGATGCACAATTGTTAATGGCATCATCAATCTCCAATTGTTGATCCAAAAATATTGTCCGTATAAACAACTTTGAGGCTTGTTCTTCAAGTACAAAATTAGGGAACCAAAGTTCAGCTTCATTGTATCTTGTTTCATGATCATTTTTTCTATGTTCGTACCTTTGAGCCTCAATTGCAGTTTCAAAATGGCTAAAAAACTCAACCAAAGTTAACCGTGGATTGCAAAATTGATTATAGAAATGATTCTCGCTCTCTGATCTTGATGTCGTACGCATTGTCACACCCCAACCGATGGCGGAATCATCGGGGCGCGACACTAGGCGAATCAGATTGCTCAAGAGAATCCATAACAACTATATTGCGATAATATTTATTACATTCGTTATCCCATACTAACAAACAATACAATCACATAAGTCATCACAGATTTCTTGTCCTCTCGAACAATACAAATCCGACAACCTAGATTTTAGGCGAGTTTCTAGACTTCCTAGCTTGATTTGATGTAGATAGCAATCTAACCTGCAACATACGTTAAAACAACGTCAATACAAAAGTATTGGCGAGTATACAAGTTTTGATAGAGTATCGTAAAAATAGTAAAACGTGCTGCGAATTACCAAATACATAAACGGGATACCTCAACATACATGCATAAAGACAGATACTACAGCTAAGTCACTCGAGCTTCGACCACGATTGCTATACATCCTAACTAGACCCCGTCGGGTGCTATAGTACTATACTAGTTAAACACATAAAAGGGGAAAGTGCTGGCCGATCGGCCAGGCAGCTCGATCGGACAGCCTGTCCGATCAGACAGCAGTCCATTCGGCTGGCTGTTCGATCGGCTGGTAGCCTGATCGATCAGCTGCACGTTTCGAGTGTTCGGTGCGACGATTTTTGATATTTCGATTTCGGTTGCGAGCGGTTCGATACGATAGGGTTTCCTAGTCAAATTACTTTTAATCCCAACCACTCATATCTTGCGCTATCCTTTCTCCACTAATTACCATAGTTCGATTGTGATTCGAGTTCGATGTCGATTGAGTTCGATTGCATTTCGATTGATTACCACAACATAACATAAATAAACATGCACAGGTAACACGTAAGGCACACACACACGTATAACAGTAATTAAAATACGTAGTTCGAGTTGCGATCCGATTCGATGTCGATTTGATTAGCATACTTTGATTATCGTTTCGTTAACTTTATCGCATTGTTACTTCCTACAGTTCACAGTCGTAAATCGATTAGATGGCGATTGTAATACGTCGATTGTTGTAATTATTGACACTTACTCCACATAATACAACTAAATTAAACACATAAAAGAAATTCTCTACTATTCGAGTTGCGCAAAATCGGTCGTTGACTTGACCTTGACTTTGACTTTGACTTCCCGAAAAAACGGGGTGTTACAGCCTCCCCTTGTTTAGGGAATTTCGTCCCGAAATTAAGCTGAAAGTTGTACAACACCGTGAATCACGTTTGAGAACTTTCTCTTTCTAGACTTTCTCCTTAAACAACTGCGGGTACTTCGCCTTCATGTCGCTTTCGAGTTCCCAAGTGAACTCTGCGCCTCGTTTGCCTTCCCATCGGACTTTCACATTAGGAATGCGAGAGCGTCTGAGTTTCTTGGTTTGGCGATCCGTGATTTCGACATGCTTCTCCACGAAGTGTAATGTTTCGTTCACTTGTAGGTCATCGAGTGGAACGTGTAAGTCGTGGTCGGCTAGGCACTTTCGGAGGTTTGACATGTGGAAAGTCGGGTGGACGTTACTAAGTTCCTCCGGTAGTTCGAGTCTGTAGGCGACTTTACCGATCCTTTCTAGAATCTTAAAAGGTCCAACATATCGAGGCGCGAGCTTCCCTTTCTTGCCGAATCGGACCACACCCTTCCAAGGCGATACCTTTAGGAGTATGTAGTCACCAACGTCAAATTCAAGGGGCTTGCGTCGTCTATCGGCATAACTTTTCTGTCGATTCCGAGCTTTTACCAGGTTGTCTCGAATTTGGAAAATTCTGTCTGTCGTTTCTTGTAATAGCTCAGGACCGGTTAATTGCGAATGACCGATCTCGTGCCATACAATAGGCGATCGACATCTTCTTCCGTATAAAGCCTCGAATGGTGCCATTTGAATGCTAGAATGATAGCTGTTGTTGTACGAGAATTCGACTAACGGCATGTATTTATCCCAATTACCACCGAAGTCTATGACACACGAACGGAGCATGTCTTCAAGAGTACGAATCGTTCTTTCAGTCTGACCGTCGGTTTGAGGGTGGAAAGCGGTACTTAGATTAAGCGATGTACCGAGTGCCGTTTGAAACGTTTCCCACAGTCGCGAGGTAAACCGAGCGTCACGATCAGAGATGATATCACGAGGCGTCCCATGATTACAAATGATCTCATCGGTGTAGATTCGGGCTAATCGTTCTACCTTGTAGTCTTCCCGTATTGGTAAAAAGTGAGCTGATTTAGTCAATCGGTCAACCACAACCCAAATGCTGTCGTGACCTGATGACGTGTGCGGTAGCTTTGTTATAAAGTCCATAGCTATACTCTCCCACTTCCACATGGGGATCGGTGGTTGTTCGAGTAAGCCAGAGGGTCTTTGATGTTTAGCCTTGACTCTTGCACATGTCAGGCATTTTCCAACGTAGAGGGCAATATCCCTTTTCATGCCGGGCCACCAGTATTTGTAGCGAAGATCCTGGTACATTTTGTCGGCACCGGGATGAATAGAATACCGGGATTTGTGGGCTTCGTCCATCAAGATTTGTCGCAAATTGGTTCGTTTGGGAATCCAGATTCGGTCCAGAAAGTGGAATATCCTATTCGATTTGCTCACAAGCTGGGCTCCATCGTGGTAGATTCTTTCCTTCTTCAGAGTGCGTTCATTAAAACACGCATACTGAGCTTCGCGAACGAGGGTTTCGAGATCGTATTGGGCTTGAACATTACGAATGCTAAGCAAATAGCTCCGTCTGCTGAGTGCATCGGCAACAACATTTGCTTTGCCTGGGTGATAACGAATCTCACAGTCGTAATCATTGAGAAGTTCTACCCATCGGCGTTGACGCATATTAAGTTCCTTCTGATTAAAGATATGTTGTAGGCTCCTATGATTAGTGAAGATCGTACACTTGGTACCGTATAGGTAGTGTCACCAAATCTTTAACGCAAAAACAACTGCGCCTAGCTCGAGATCATGGGTTGTATAGTTCTTCTCGTGGATTTTGAGCTGACGAGATGCGTAAGCTATAACCTTGTCTCGTTGCATGTGAACACAACCAAGACCAAGGTTGGAAGCATCACAATAGACAATGAAATCGTCGTTTCCGTCGGGCAATGTGAGAACAGGAGCATTGCAAAGCTTATGCTTGAGGGTTCGAAAGGCATACTCTTGTTCAGTTCCCCAAACAAAAGGCTTATCTTTATGCGTGAGAGCGGTAAGTGGTACAACGATCTTTGAGAATCCTTCGATAAATCGTCGGTAATAGCCTGCTAGTCCGAGAAAAGAACGGACTTCAGACGGGATTTTGGGTGTAATCCAACTCTTGACAGCTTCAATCTTCGCAGGATCGACATGAATCCCTTGACTATTAACAATGTGACCCAGAAACTGAACTTCCTCCAACCAAAATTCACACTTGGAGAACTTGGCATAGAGTTGATTCCCCTGGAGTAGCTCGAGAACCAAACGTAGATGTTGCGCGTGTTTGGATTTCGATTTGGAATAGATCAAGACATCGTCGATGAATACGATGACGAAACGGTCGAGATATGGTTTACACACGCGATTCATCAGATCCATGAAAACCGCAGGTGCGTTGGTTAAACCAAAGGGCATAACAACGAATTCGTAGTGGCCGTAACGAGTGCGAAACGCGGTTTTGGGTATATCCTCTTCTTGAATACGTAGTTGGTGATATCCTGAGCGTAGATCGATCT
The DNA here is from genome assembly GCA_030545235.1 of Helianthus tuberosus. Taxonomy (NCBI): domain Eukaryota; kingdom Viridiplantae; phylum Streptophyta; class Magnoliopsida; order Asterales; family Asteraceae; genus Helianthus; species Helianthus tuberosus. The sequence goes on from CM060353.1 coordinate 23,927,312, forward strand.
TCGAGAAGCATGTAGCACCTTGTAGTTGATCAAACAAATCATCAATACGGGGTAGGGGATAGCGGTTCTTGATAGTTAGCTTATTCAATTCCCGGTAGTTGATGCACATCCGGAACGACCCATCCTTCTTTTTGACGAAAAGGACCGGCGCGCCCCAAGGAGAGGTGCTCGGGCGAATGAAGCCTTTCTCAAGTAATTCCTGGAGTTGGTTTGAAAGTTCACGCATTTCAGACGGCGCGAGTCGATAAGGAGCTTTGGCAATAGGGTTGGCTCCACGAATGAGGTCGATTCGAAAGTCGATATCACGACTTGGCGGTAGTCCGGGAAGATCCTCTGGAAAAACATTAGGAAATTCTCAAACCACTGGAACGTCTTTTACTTCCTTCTTCTCTTTCTTTTCCTTCTCCGCTACTACAATGTTAGCCAAGAAAGCCCTGTATTCCTTGCGGAGATACTTGCTAGCTTGAACACATGACATGAGCTTGAGACCTTTCAAAGTAGTATCACCGTAAACACACAATAAATCACCATTCGCAAGCGAGAATCGAATCATCTTGTCGAAGCACACAACTTCAGCATGGTTTTCACGAAGAAAGTCCATGCCTATTATGACGTCAAAACTTCCGAGTTGCATCGGAATGAGGTCGATTGGGAAGATGTGACACGAAGAACAGAATTGACGGAGACAGTTCTTCCGGTAGCGACTTCAACATCGAATGTCGAGGAGACTTGGGAGTGTTTACGACTAAGGAGTTTCTCGAATTCGAACGACACAAAGCAATTATCGGCTCCAGTATCAAACAAACATGAAGCATAAATACCATTCACAAGGAACGTACCATTGACCACGTTGTTGTCGGCTTGGGCTTGACGTACGTTGATGTTGAAAGTTCTGGCGCGTGCGGCCTGTTGTTGTTGTTGCTGTTGTTGTTGCTGCTGTTGAGGCTGCTGCTGCTGGGGCTCTTGTTTCACAACCCTGTTCAGGCACATGTTGGCGAAATGGTTAGGATCGCCACATGCAAAGCAGGCTCTGGCTTTGACCGCGGGTGCCGGAGGAGCTTGTTGACCCTGAGGGGCGGTGAGTAGAGCTTGATGAGCAGGAGCTTGTCGAATACGACAGTTGCTAGTAAAATGACCATACATATTGCAATGAGCACAAAAACGGCAAGCAATGGCAGTCGGGTGATGGTAGGTACAAGTAGGGCAGAGCGGATGTGGCCCAATGTATGCACGCTTTGCAGGCGGTGCATTAGCTACATGCGCCGCTACTTGACGCTGTTGGGCTGGTACAGCTTGAATTGGTGCAGCAGTGATCGCACAGTTCTTGTTGCTGGAGCTGTTCTTTCTCTTGTTCTTCCTCTTGTTGCTCGATGAGGTGGTGTTTTCAGCAGTTGGTGCGGTGGTGGTAGCTTGATGCAGGTGCTTTGAAGTTTTATCCCAGACACCGGCCTTGACCCGTTTGTCATTGATTTCAGCAGCCAGTAGATAAGTTTCTTCGATCGTCGTAGTCTTAGCCGCTTGCACGAAATCAGCAACACAGTCAGGCAGGGCTCGGATATACTTCTTGATTGCCATGTCTGGAGTCTTGACCTGATCGGGACAAATGATGCTGAGCTGTTTGAAGCGAGCAGTGAGTGCAACATTTTCACCATCCTTTTGATGTATGTGCCAAAATTCATCCTCTAGCTTCTGACATTCATGAGGAGGGCATAATTCTTCCAGCATGACTTCCTTGAGCTCGTCCCACGACAGACCGTAGGCTGCATCGTTCCCTCGCTTGTTCCTCTCGGCAGTCCACCAGTCTAGTGGACGGGACTGGAAAACGCCGGTAGCATTCAGAGTTCGGAGGTTATCGGGGCAACCACTCTGCTGTAGAGTGACCTCAATGGAATCAAACCATTGGAATAGTGCAGTAGGACCTCCCTCGCCAGTGAATTCTTTTGGCCCACACGACTTGAATTGCTTGAAATTGAATGCCTTGGTGGTAGCTTTAGGAGCTTCGGTTCTTGATTCCTCAGACGACTTGCTAGCATTCTCGTAAACATCACTCACGGCCTTTGCCACACTTTTAGCGATGATGGCAGCAAGGCGTTTGTATCTCTTTTCTTGACGAGAAAGTAAGGGATGACGGGATCCAGATGACATTGTCTGCAACAGACATCGTCACAGGACTCAACACATTGTATTCAAATCTCACCTCACACGTCTACTATTTACTAAAGCTCAGGAACATAATGTAATATGTATCACATACACCCATAGGCACATAATCACATATTCATATAAACACAGAAGCACATAAGCACATAGGCACATAAGCACATAACTCACCTAAGCACATATTTTGCGTGTATCCACCTTCTTATGAGTATACGTGTTCCTTCATCATTTAAGAGGTAGTTAGAATACAGAAACCTATCATTTAAAGTCTGCGATGCGTTCGAGTATAGCGATCGCGTTTGATTTATCGAGTCGTGTAGTATAAGCGTATACGTAGCATAAAGTCGTCCTCAATTTAGCGATTTGTTAGCGATGTGTAGTGTGTTGTGTGAGTAGCGGGAGCAAAAGGCGTTAGATCGAAACCAGTGATATCTCAATACACTAACAAATAAACATGATACACACAAAACACATAAAAATCAACGAATCACCAGAGTCAGCAGTTGCAGGTTCAAAATCGAAACACATAAAAATCGAGAAATAGATTGTCTGCGGCTAGTAGACTTCGAATACCCAAAGTGGTTCAACTATTCACAAGGACTTGTTGCGCACACTTGACCTACAGGACTATGCTTTTGCCTCGATTCTTGGGCGTTTAGCACACATCTCGTTAATCATATTGTGACTTCAGGTCGTTGGAGTCCGTCGAAACCTTGGTGAGAGTTTTGTAAAATGAACGGAACAAGTCGTCAAGGTTAGGGTTTCACCCCTAGCTTAACAACTTTGTTCCTATTTTTAACAAAATAGAGGAGATTATTCATCAAAATACGGATCTCACTCCTGATTTGGCATAATTCTCTCTGTTTTTAGATAAAATGCGGGTTGAATAAGCAACTTTAGTCGAGAGTTTGCGGTTTTCACACCTATTCTCGACTTTATTGCCCATTCATAATTGAAAATTCGAGTGCAGTGATAGTGTAGCATAAGCGAGAATAGTGAGAAATAAGCTCGTACTTAGCCCTACTGGATGTACTCAAGTCGGTCTGTTGGTTCCTAACTATAGACTAGGTATCTAAGACATCGACCCGGACTAGGTCGTGTCTTGCCTAATTCCTTATAGTTATGGCTCTGATACCAATCTGTCACACCCCAACCGATGGCGGAATCATCGGGGCATGGCACTGAGCGAAACAGATTGTCCAGAAGTTTCCATAACAACTATCATTACCATTCAATTTAAAATAACATGTCCCATACCATGTCTCAAACAGTAAACAAATTATTACAGATAAAATCTAGGCAAATAATTCTGTTCCGACAACTCAGATTTATACATAGATAGTTAATTTATTGGTTTCTAGGACCTCTTTTCCTAGCTTCGATTTCATCACTGCGCAGAGAGCATCCTAGACCTTTCCTAGCCTCGATTTCACAGTGAGCTAGGCATACAAACAACTTAAGCACCTGTCACATACGTTAAAATAAAGTCAATACATAAAATGTAAAGGTGAGCATACAAGTTTGATAATAGCATATAGAGTTCGAATTCGTTTACGCATAACCAGCACGTACATACAGTGAAATGAAGCACGTTAGTTATTGACATAGATCCATCGATACCAATGACTGCGGGTTGACTGCCCGAGGCAGTTCGCAATACATGATTACCACCGTAATCCATGCAAGTAATTGTCCTTAACAACCCCCGTGTGAACGGGTGCTGAGTCCAAACTATAGTACTATCGTTGCTAAGGCAGGTAGACAGCATTCCATGTGTAAACATAACAAACAAGCATTCATAAGCCACGTATAACATGCATTAACGGTTAGCGTTCAAATAGTATTGAGTAGTGTGTTTGATGTGATTTGAATAGTTGTAACGTATGTAACACCCAAAAGTGCATAAAGCAAAAAGGGATCGAGTATACTTACAGCGGTTGATGGATTGAAGGGAGCGCTTAGCGAGTAAAGTTAGCCTGAATGGATTTATAGCATAACGATAAGTGACGTGTAAAACGAAAACAAGTGTTGGAGAGTCGGACAGCTGGTCGATCGGATGGTAGTTCGATCGGACGGCTGACCGTTCGGTTGACAGTCCGCTCGGACCGCTGTCCGGTCGGTCGGCAGGCCGATCGGATGGCTGTTCGAGTGGATTGTTTCTTCCTTTGAGAATGATGTGTTCGTGTATGATGGTTTGACTTTTGAAGTTTTCGTTGTAGCATTTGAAAACATTGAAGTACCTTTACCCATCAGGTCGGTCGATCGGACGGCAACCCAATCGGTTGGGTATAATTGTAGTGATTTGCTTTGGATCGGACAGGTGTTCGATCGGACAGGTCAACAAGTCAAAAGCTTAATGATTTGCTGACCGATCGGTTGGCAAGTCAACAATAGTCAACCACTTTAAATGAAATGCAAGGTATGGTGCAGTGGATCAGATAATTGATCGATCGAACACTAACGCTGTTCGATCGGACAACAACCATGATAAGTTCTTAGCAAGGTGTCACCTGATCGGACGACTGTTCGATCGGGTGGCATTCCTAGTGCATCGAACATGTTGAAAAATCGATTAAGTGTTGAAGCATAGTATCTCATGATCGGAAGAGTAATCCGATCGGACAGTAGTTTGATCGAACTACAGTTCGTTCAATACTAGTCTTCAAAGTAAATTGATTAAGTGTGGGACCATGTGTTAACCGATCGGCTGGCCAGTCGATCGGCTGACTGTCCGTTCGGACAACAGTCCGATCGGTCAGCACCCTGACCTGATCAGTCTATTCATCTAACACTTAGTTGTTCTGTTTGTTTGTCGTTTTATTGAGGTATTTTGGCAACGAGTCAAACCATAGATCCCTCGTCCTTACTTGGTTCCTCTGGTCGGACAGGAATCACCCAAATCCGGTTGGTGAACTGTTCGGAACGTAGTTTATCGTTTTAACCCGAAATCGGTTAACCTCGTGGATAGAATCCGGATCTTGAGCCATGCAACCACCGGAGTGAGTTGTAAGCCGGCACAGGCTCCGTTTCTATCGGTTTGAAGGCATTGAGTGAAAAGAGTTGAAAGAAAGTTGGAAAATCCATCTTTCAATCCTTTTCACCGGGTATAGTTTAGATCTACGAAAGATCTTTGTTTGTTTATGTGGAAATCGGCTAGATCCAAGTTATTCTTGGTGGATTGAGGCCAAAACATGAAGCTCTTCATGAACCCATGATGACATCATCCTAGAACACATGAATCTTGATGATTTCACGGTTAAAAGTTAAGATTAGAAAGATAGAAAGGTGTAGGAGTGCGTGTAGATCAAGAAAGTACAAGATTTAGGACGAAATCTTACCTGGATTGAGAGAAATCGGAGGAAATGTGAGGAACACGAGCTGGTCGAACAGAGGTTTCCAAAAGTAGAAAAGATGACAGCAGTCTCTTTCTAGACTTTCTCCTTAAACAACTGCGGGTACTTCGCCTTCATGTCGCTTTCGAGTTCCCAAGTGAACTCTGCGCCTCGTTTGCCTTCCCATCGGACTTTCACAATAGGAATGCGAGAGCGTCTGAGTTGCTTGGTTTGGCGATCCATGATTTCGACAGGCTTCTCCACGAAGTGTAATGTTTCGTTCACTTGCAGGTCATCGAGTGGAACGTGTAAGTCGTGGTCGGCTAGGAACTTTCGGAGGTTTGACACGTGGAAAGTCGGGTGGACGTTACTAAGTTCCTCCGGTAGTTCGAGTCTATAGGCGACTTTACTGATCCTTTCCAGAATCTTAAAAGGTCCAACATATCGAGGCGCGAGCTTCCCTTTCTTGCCGAATCGGACCACACCCTTCCAAGGCGATACCTTTAGGAGTACGTAGTCACCAACGTCAAATTCAAGGGGCTTGCGTCGCCTATCGGCATAATTTTTCTGTCGATTCCGAGCTTTTACCAGGTTGTCTCGAATTTGGAAAATTCTGTCTGTCGTTTCTTGTAATAGCTCAGGACCGGTTAATTGCGAATGACCGATCTCGTGCCATACAATAGGCGATCGACATCTTCTTCCGTATAAAGCCTCGAATGGTGCCATTTGAATGCTAGAATGATAGCTGTTGTTGTACGAGAATTCGACTAACGACAGGTATTTATCCCAATTACCACCGAAGTCTATGACACACGAACGGAGCATGTCTTCAAGAGTACGAATCATTCTTTCAGTCTGACCGTCGATTTGAGGGTGGAAAGCGGTACTTAGATTAAGCGATGTACCGAGTGCCGTTTGAAACGTTTCCCACAGTCGCGAGGTAAACCGAGCGTCACGATCAGAGATGATATCACGAGGCGTCCCATGATTACAAATGATCTCATCGGTGTAGATTTGATTAGCATACTTTGATTATCGTTTCGTTAACTTTATCGCATTGTTACTTCCTACAGTTCACAGTCGTAAGTCGATTAGATGGCGATTGTAATACGTCGATTGTTGTAATTATTGACACTTACTCCACATAATACAACTAAATTAAACACATAAAAGAAATTCTCTACTAGTCGAGTTGCGCGAAATCGGTCGTTGACTTGACCTTGACTTTGACTTCCCGAAAACACGGGGTGTTACAACCAACGTTGCAAGAAACGTTTGTTTTTAGATATTTAAAAGAAATTGAAAGGAAAATTTGAAAAAAAATTTCTTATAACGTAGGATCAACCGAGTCGATGTTAACCAACGTTGCAAGAAAGTTTAGGTTTTAAACATTTTAAGGAATTCGAGAATGAAAACTGGGGTTACGAAAACTCTCCTATGACATGGGTTCAAGCTGAACTCGATGTCGAACCAACGTCTTAAGAAGGATTTCGTTTTGATATTGCAAAAGTTTTTAAAGAAAACTGGACTTTTGAGACTTCCCTTGGGCATGGAGTTAAGTTGATTCGATGTTACCTCTACATCGTGAGGAAATTTCACTTGTCCAATGGTTTTAATAAAATTTTATAAAAAATCAGTTTTTAACAGTTTGAAAAGTTAATTAACATCGAGCCCCCACTTGGCACTTTCTCATGAAAGTTTGTTAATATGGTTAAAACACTTATATATAGGAAGTACCAGCGGCGTATCCACCATGTTTCTCCGATATTACTTCTGTTTCGTGAGGCGGTGTCATATGTGGCGATATGACACATATAGAATTGTGCTACCTCGGTCCAATCGATAGGAAGTCGGACCGAGTTGAAGATAGAATCGAATAGGTTAAACAGACGAGTTGAATTACGAACGTAGCTATAACAGTGTGCGCGAGTAGCCTGGTGACACGAAAGATTGATGTGTCGTGTCTGGATAGGCGTCGAGCGATAAGCGAATAGCGCGATTTCGATTAGTTTCCACATTAAACCCACATGGCATGTTTCCACGAGAGTTTGCTAACATGGCGAAACACCACGTTCGTCCAGGTTAGTTTTTGTCCCGTGAAGCGATGTCATGCATACTAATACCACACAGACTGCGATGAATACCAAGCGATGAGCGATGAGCGGTACGCGATAAGCGAATAAGCGATTAAGCGAATAACACAAGCGATGACGGCGGCGATAAACGAATTGCGATAAGCGGTGCGCGATAACGACCACCGACGAGCGATAAGCGACGGTTGTTGCGTTGCAAGCGATAGGGATATGCGCGATTTATGCGATTCAATTCAATTGATTAACACCACAGAGTTTAACTAACATTAGACCCCACATGGCCTTTTTCCACGAAAGCCTGCTGATATGACTAAAAGACCTTGCTTTAACCATATGAGCTTCATCTCGTGAAGCGAGGTCATGTGTGCTAACTTAACACAAATATCACCGATAACGGTAGGCGATAGCGATGGTGATAGCGGTAGAGTGACACACAACAAGCGATATGGCGATTTGCACGATAAACGGTAGCGATTCACATAAATAGCGGTAGTGATTGCGAGATAGATTTAAGCGATAATGCGATTGCGAGCGTGTTGACTTACGAAAAGCCTTGCGATGACAGGCTTTGAGTTGCGATACAGACTTACGACTAGTCTTGCGTTGATGCAATTGCCCTGCGAGGTAGACTCTCCAGAGTCCATCGATGAGGCGATTGCACTGCGTTTGCAGACTTACGACAAGTCTTGCGATGATGCGATTTAGTTGTTACTGTAACACCCGTTCTTATAAATTAAGGTTTAACGTATCATTTACGAAAAACAAGCATGTAATTAAGATTACATATACATTGGAAATTACGGGTTTATTAAAACTTTTTACAATTTAAAAGTATACACAATATCATGTGTACGTTCGTCGTTTAACATAATAACGATACATAGTGCGGAAGCTTATTTCGTGATCGTGTTCGGTTCTCGCTCGTCGCTTGATCTTCATCCGTGCACTCTTGGCATTCACCTATGATCAAAACCAACTTAAAAGTTAGTTTTGATAGTCAAATATTAAGTTCAAACAAGTACAGGGGTTAAAATGGCAAAATTTTAAAAATTTTCGAAGTTAGGGGGCTTCGCGTGACACCAAGGGCCTAGGTGTCACGCCAAGCCCCTGTTTTAACAGCCTGATGCCTTCAGTTGTTGCTGTACATTCCCAGCACGACCTGATTTCACGGGAACGGCCATAACTTCTTCGTTATTGATCCGTTTTACCCGATTCTATTTCCTACGCGTCCGTAATTTAATCCTCCATCTCATGGAGTTAAAATCCTACATCCAACATAAGAAATTTTGAGACTTCTAAGCCTTTGACTCGTTACCTTTTTACCGAATTTTAACCCGTTTATGCATTTTATCAAACAAACGTATTTGTTTGATTCCTATATCACATACACTTCTTTAAATTAATGTTAACTACCATTTTAGGTTCTAATCACAAGTTTATTACACAATTTAAACCCGTTTTCGCTCGTATGCTTATTTTGACCCGTTAAGGGTATTTAAGCACTTTCGAGCCTAAAATAGCTTTCGATTGCTTCTAGCATTCCATTACCACATTTCTTATCCTATAATCTCCCACCACAACTGTATTTAAGGTAGGTTTAATGTGGTGATCAATATAAACCAAATTTTACCTCTCGAATCATTATTTTACGGCAAAAACTCAAATAGTGCCATTTGGCTAATATAATACCTCTTTCAGCTTCTATACTTATTCTAAGTATTTACCTAGTTATAAAACTCGTTTCCAAACAACCTTTAAGGGTCATTTGTTCCATTTAGCCTACAAGGGCGTTTCGGTCGATTTTAGTCCTTTTATGACGAAGGACTCTCTCTCAAATTATTCGACCAAAATAACACTTTTAACTACAACATAATTATGCGTACCTGGCCCGGATCAACAAGTAGACCCGATTTATACCTCGTTTTCATTATCACACCATCAATAGTAGCGCAATTATCCGATTTGCTAATCGGTCCTGTTAACATAAGACTTGACAACCACATTAGTCGATATTGTCAAATGGTGTTATCATCACCATTCGACCCATTTGGACTATATGCCCAACATTATCTATTTAATCAAAAACATTGTTTTTGATTTCCAATTCATACATCCATCCCATCCCGGATTTTATAACCATACCCTTTTTCTTTTACACTCTTTTCTTACAAATTCAACCCATTTCGGCTTACGCCATGGGTATCCTTTTAACCTTGATTTACATTAGTCGACACTTGACAAATTTCCATATTTCCAATATTATCGTTATCACGTTTACAACGTATCGAATAAACGGGTATTCTACATAAGTGTGTAAATTACACTTACCTCGCATCCACGCCACGCTTTTCTTTCCGTACTTGCTCCGTTTGACCCGCTCCCTCCTCCAAGCTTTCATCTAGCTTGTTACGCGTCAAACTATTGTCAATCATTTACAAGGCGGTTAAATTAGTCATAAAAATCACGACTATTCCACCTCACTTATTTCCTATGCCGAAGCTACTATTCGACTTCATGATTAGTTAACTTAACTTATCTAAAGTTAACTACTTTCAATTGCATGGTTTACAACATTAAGTCTAAATCAACATAGTATTTAGAACTCTTATCACTTCATATCACGCCTAATTGCCATATCATTCGAATACGCGTTTTCACTCTAAATTTCAATACTTTAGTTCTCATTTAGGCATTTTAACAAACACCTAATGTGCATAATTTCACATATTTACTAACTAGTTTATAATTAGTTATTTTCACCAAGATTTATATAACAATCAAACCTCTAAGTCTTGTGTTCATGAATTACATCAAGAACTTATATTATAACAATCAATTTTCATCAATTTAACACTCTCATCCGAGTGTTCATCTTATTGTCATAAAACTCACTTAGCACATAATAGGGTAATTACCAAATCCCTAGTTTTGACAATAATTCATCAAATTTTCTACTAGGGTTTGTTTCTAAACCAAGATATAATCACAATAACACTCATAGATTCAACATTCATTCCAGAATTTTGATTATGATTGTTCATCATAATCTCAAGTATCACCAAATCATAAAATTCAACATACCTTGTAATCCCCACGACTAGGTGATCACGAATTTGTAATCATGCAGACGATTTGGGTTTGATTTGAGCTTCAATTTGAGAGATTTGTTGGATTTAGGGCTAAAGCTCCATGGGAGCTTTCTCCTGGCCTTACCCACGCACGCACACACACACACACACACACTTGTGTGTGTTGTGTTCTTTTTTAAGTTTATAATTCCAATTTCAAGTTACCCGGCTTTGGTCCCTCGTGTTTGGTTAGTTATTAATTAGATCACAACCTAATTATTTTCAATAATATTCCCACTTATTAACTAGGTTTAATATTCCTAGTTAACTTAGCGGGTTCGGAAATATTTATGACTAAGTTTATTTTAGGTCCCGTTAACTCGGGCCTTTTATCCTTTGTATTTCCTTAAAAGCTTTTATTCACCTTTTAGTAAATATTAGGATTATTTATTTAAGTCCTAATATTCACCGGGTTAAATTTTACCACTAACGGTATTTTACCTAGTCATTCATATTAACGTGGTTTGATTACCAAACCCGTTTTTGGGGTGTTACAAGTCTACCCCCCTTAAAGAGGTTTCGTCCCCGAAACCTTTTCTTACATAATTTATCGAATTTAACTCCATATATTCGATCCGAGAAATCCTTTAAACATTAATTATATTTTTATCCAATAGTTAATATTACCAGAAAAGTATGGTAACATCTTTTTGGTTACTAATTGTCTACATAACTCATACGACACAATGTGACTTGAAATAACATAATCTCGTTATTTCCACTAGTTTAGTTAACTTAGCGATATCCATCGCTTTCATATACTATCGAATTCCTTATGAATCCGTTACTTTGACCCGTTTAAAGGTCTTTTAGTGAAATCTTTCACTTTTAGCAACAATTTCTTTTGTTTTCAAATTTATTTATTCGTTTCAGTTATACCGAATCCACCGCTTACAATCAAACCAGATTTTCTTGATTTGAATTGCTGACCTTAACCGGTCTCACTAACTAGACTTATTAGCCCAGTTACTTTTTACCGCTCGCTTGGTTATAATGTGATTTTACTTCACATTACATTTCCTAACCGTGATCGTGTCACATCATGTTTAGTTTGTATCAACCTTTCATTTTCGAAAATATCACTTTTGAATATATCGTCTTGCACCTATCAGTGTCAAGACTTGAACCTTTCATGTTTACTATTCAAATTCCTATCAGAATTTATATTTGTAAAAACGTTATTTCTTACTAAAATCGAAGTTTTAGTTTTAGGATCTTTTCTTTAACTTTTGTCAATTATCCATACCATGATATTGACAGTCCATTATTTATTCTTTTACAATCTTAGTTTTATACGGGGAATCGTAACAAGTTCCCTTACCTCACTCTATCGACCCGTAAGTTCCTCCACTTAACCTCGTAGGCTATTTCCTTAGGCTTTCACCTCTTTGAGGCGAGGCCCTTATGTTCCTTTTGCTTTAATTCATGACCCGTGGGTCATTTTGGCCCCGTAGACCTTTGCTCTAATTAATATCTCGTAGGTTATGATGATCCCGTAGATCATCTTTTATTCGAGTCTTTATTCCAATGTGTATACATTTATATACGCATATGGCGTTAAGGCACCCCTTCTTATGTTTTAGAATTATCCACCTTTACTTTTTGGATTTCGTTTGACCTTGGCCATAGTCTAAGGCTACATTGTTTTCTTTTGAATTATCTTTCCGACTTCTTGACTTCTAACGTCAATTACACGTCGGTTTGCCCTACACTTACCGTTACCCGGTTCTTATCTATATTTCTTTACGTCCCATTACCCGGGTTCTTTTATTTTAATGTTTTTAACGCCTTTAACTCCTTTACATAGGTTTATTAATATTTCGCACTTTTATTTATTCGATTCGCGCTTACTTACTTTAGCAAGTGTCATCCTTTATTAAATTTTGTTTGACTTGTTCGTGTGAAAAAATTCATCACTTATAAATGTCAAACTTCAGTCTTTGTTCGACTCGTTCAACTTTAAAATAGTTGAGCGTAATTTATCAAAATTTCTATTTGCAGTTATCTTATCGTCCTTTAGTCATGACCCAAAACCCGAGTCTTTTGACTTTCCATACGCGTTCCTGTTTCTCAGTCTACGCATGTGTTTAATTCCTTACCCATCAACCAGGTATTTTACCGAAATTGTTATCATTGCACCCCTTCCGGTATGCATTAAGACTTCATTTCGATTTGCTTGGTCATCTTAGCGGAATCCGTCGCTTGTATTCGACCATGTCTTTTATTCTTTACTTGACCACCATTGGCGGCCTTATTAATTATAAGTGACGATTATCATCGTTATCCTTGCTTTACTACAACTAAAGTTAACAACCTTGATTATCTTTTTCGTGTGGGCAACACCTTTGTTTTTATGACCCGGCGGATCATCTATACTTTGGTTTTACTTGCCCATTTCGTTCACCATGGCCCTTTCGTCCAAGATGACTTATTTTCGTGAATTTTATTCTGATCATTCATTTATATCATCATTTACATTAATCCTTGTCCCTTCTATCGGGCTCATTATCCTAATGTAATACGCTTCCGTCACCCGGCTATGCGTTTACATTATTTTCAACTATTTTGTTCATTTGTTTCCTTTGGGTACTTTTTAATTTGTCCCATTCACCCCGTCCTTACTACATCGGACATAAATGTGTCCGCTATAAGAAGTTCATGGTATCATATGCCACTACTTACTTGGCCAGAGTAAGCGATTAACACATGACACGCACGACCTTTTTATAGTTTTCACATCACGCCCGATGTAAGTAATGCCTCTAATTGTTTCTCTGGGAAACAATATCCCGAATACATTTTCTACTCGAGTTTTTTTTTTCCAAGTTTTTAATCTATATATGCAACTTTCAATTTCTACATATTTGTTGCATATTACTATTTGTGCAATTATATTTAAAAGGTGCACCTGGTAATGCTTGCCTTAACGGGCTTTCTTGCCATTACTTATTTGCGATCGTTACGCGATTTAGGTCCTTGATGAGTATGCTCTTCTTGTCATATCTCGGACCATTCCATCATCATATCCACAATTCGTTTGACTCTCGTCGTCTTCAAACGCGAGTGTCCTTCAATTAAAACATTCACAAAAGTTAGTAACGTCAACTTAAATAATCGCCCGTATTATAATACAAGGCTTTTTCTACTATACGCGTCAACGCGCGTATTTTCATCAACTATATCAATCATTTTAATTGGGGTAACGTGTATCACACGATAGCCCTATGTGTTGTTTACAACACTTTAGCATGCTAAACTATTAACATACATGTACTTACCGGATTTGCGATCAAGCCTCGAACCGAACACTAATCTTTATCACGAGCATAGGGTTTAAGTCCAAGCATAGTTTTCCCACCATACTTGAATCTCTTAAACCAAGGCTCTGATACCAACTTGTAACACCCGTTCTTATAAATTAAGGTTTAACGTATCATTTACGAAAAACAAGCATGTAATTAAGATTACATATGCATTGGAAATTACGGGTTTATTAAAACTTTTTACAATTTAAAAGTATACAACATATCATGTGTACGTTCGTCGTTTAACATAATAACGATACATAGTGCGGAAGCTTATTTCGTGATCGTGTTCGGTTCTCGCTCGTCGCTTGATCTTCATCCGTGCACTCTTGGCATTCACCTATGATCAAAACCAACTTAAAAGTTAGTTTTGATAGTCAAATATTAAGTTCAAACAAGTACAGGGGTTAAAATGGCAAAATTTTAAAAATTTTTGGAGTTAGGGGGCTTCGCGTGACGCCAAGGGCCTAGGTGTCACGCCAAGCCCCTGTTTTCACAGCCTGATGCCTTCAGCTGTTGCTGTACATAACTAGCACGACCTGATTTCACGGAAACGGCCATAACTTCTTCGTTATTGATCCGTTTTACCCGATTATTTTTCCTACGCGTCCGTAATTTAATCCTCCATCTCATGGAGTTAAAATCCCACATCCAAAATAAGAAATTTTGAGACTTCTAAGCCTTCGACTCGTTACCTTTTTACCGAATTTTAACCCGTTTATGCATTTTATCAAACAAACGTATTTGTTTGATTCCTATATCACATACACTTCTTCAAATTAATGTTAACTACCATTTTAGGTTCTAATCACAAGTTTATTACACAATTTAAACCCGTTTTCACTCTTATGCTTATTTTGACTCGTTAAGGGTATTTAAGCACTTTCGAGCCTAAAATAGCTTTCGATTGATTCTAGCATTCCATTACCACATTTCTTATCCTATAATCTCCCACCACAACTGTATTTAAGGTAGGTTTAATGTGGTGATCAATATAAACCAAATTTTACCTCTCGAATCATTATTTTACGGCAAAAACTCAAATAGTGCCATTTGGCTAATATAATACCTCTTTCAGCTTCTATACTTATTCTAAGTATTTACCTAGTCATAAAACTCGTTTCCAAACAACCTTTAAGGGTCATTTGTTCCATTTAGCCTACAAGGGCGTTTCGGTCGATTTTAGTCCTTTTATGACGAAGGACTCTCTCTCAAATTATTCGACCAAAATAACACTTTTAACTACAACATAATTATGCGTACCTGGCCCGGATCAACAAGTAGACCCGATTTATACCTCGTTTTCATTATCACACCATCAATAGTAGCGCAATTATCCGATTTGCTAATCGGTCCTGTTAACATAAGACTTGACAACCACATTAGTCGATATTGTCAAATGGTGTTATCATCACCATTCGACCCGTTTGGACAATATGCCCAACATTATCTATTTAATCAAAAACATCGTTTTTGATTTCCAATTCATACATCCATCCCATCCCGGATTTTATAACCATACCCTTTTTCTTTTACACTCTTTTCTTACAAATTCAACCCATTTCGGCTTACGCCATGGGTATCCTTTTAACCTTGATTTACATTAGTCGACACTTGACAAATTTCCATATTTCCAATATTATCGTTATCACGTTTACAACGTATCGAATAAACGGGTATTCTACATAAGTGTGTAAATTACACTTACCTCGCATCCACGCCACGCTTTTCTTTCCGTACTTGCTCCGTTTGACCCGCTCCCTCCTCCAAGCTTTCATCTAGCTTGTTACGCGTCAAACTATTGTCAATCATTTACAAGGCGGTTAAATTAGTCATAAAAATCACGACTATTCCACCTCACTTATTTCCTATGCCGAAGCTACTATTCGACTTCATGATTAGTTAACTTAACTTATCTAAAGTTAACTACTTTCAATTGCATGGTTTACAACATTAAGTCTAAATCAACATAGTATTTAGAACTCTTATCACTTCATATCACGCGTAATTGCCATATCATTCGAATACGCGTTTTCACTCTAAATTTCAATACTTTAGTTCTCATTTAGGCATTTTAACAAACACCTAATGTGCATAATTTCACATATTTACTAACTAGTTTATAATTAGTTATTTTCACCAAGATTTATATAACAATCAAACCTCTAAGTCTAGTGTTCATGAATTACATCAAGAACTTATATTATAACAATCAATTTTCATCAATTTAACACTCTCATCCGAGTGTTCATCTTATTGTCATAAAACCCACTTAGCACATAATAGGGTAATTACCAAATCCCTAGTTTTGACAATAATTCATCAAATTTTCTACTAGGGTTTGTTTCTAAACCAAGATATAATCACAATAACACTCATAGATTCAACATTCATTCCAGAATTTTGATTATGATTGTTCATCATAATCTCAAGTATCACCAAATCATAAAATTCAACATACCTTGTAATCCCCACGACTAGGTGATCACGAATTTGTAATCATGCAGACGATTTGGGTTTGATTTGAGCTTCAATTTGAGAGATTTGTTGGATTTAGGGCTAAAGCTCCATGGGAGCTTTCTCCTGGCCTTACCCACGCACGCACACACACACACACACACACTTGTGTGTGTTGTGTTTTTTTTTAAGTTTATAATTCCAATTTCAAGTTACCCGGCTTTGGTCCCTCGTGTTTGGTTAGTTATTAATTAGATCACAACCTAATTATTTTCAATAATATTCCCACTTATTAACTAGGTTTAATATTCCTAGTTAACTTAGCGGGTTCTGAAATATTTATGACTAAGTTTATTTTAGGTCCCGTTAACTCGGGCCTTTTATCCTTTTTATTTCCTTAAAAGCTTTTATTTACCTTTTAGTAAATATTAGGATTATTTATTTAAGTCCTAATATTCACCGGGTTAAATTTTACCACTAACGGTATTTTACCTAGTCATTCATATTAACGTGGTTTGATTACCAAACCCGTTTTTGGGGTGTTACAGTTACGCCTTGCGATTGAGTGCAGTGTGTTGAAAATAATCACAATAGTATAATAGGTCTAGTAACGTTCAACTCCACATGGCACTTTCTTCACGAAACTTCGGTAGTATGATAAAGCACACCTTGCTTGACCCCTACTACTTACATCTCGTGATTAGGTGTCACCCTTTGTCGACTTGGTAAAGACGCTTATATATAGGAAGTGCCAGCGGTGTATCCACCATGCTTAACCATGCCCTGAACGTTAAGGCATCATTGAAACTCACTACGATCTCCCTGCACTAACCAAAATAATCACGTGTGCACCCGTGATTAACTTGATTCTTGCACGTTTATCGTACCTTATCTCAAGAACGCATAATAGGGGTAAAATACATTATATAGTGCTAGCAATTAGACTGTGTGCGAGTGTAAGGGAGAAATAGAACACACATGCGACGATAGATAAAAATAAGTTCCACACATAGAAGAGATTGATGGCGATGAGTCGTATTATTACAACATTAGACGTAAAGTAACGTTGCTGTAGACGGCTTCTGCAGAGACTGCGATTGTTGCTGAAATTCCTCAAGGTTGCGGTCCTGTGCGGCAGTTCTGGGTAAAATGACCATACCAGTTGCAATTCGCGCAGCAGGGACAGTTAGCTTCTGGCGGGTGATAATACGTACACGTGAAACACAGGGGATGAGTTCCATTGTAGGCGTGTTTCGATTGCACTGGAACTGCTAGGAGAGGTTCTGGTCGTGCCAGTCCAGTTGTTGAAGAGTCTGGGCTCATGGCCTTTCTTTTGTGGCTGGGCTGAGCTTCCTGAGATGATGCGGTGTCGTCGGCGGATTCGTCTGATGATTTGCTGGAGACATCGTCGGAGGAATCTTCAGAAGAATCGTCGGTAGAATCACCGGAAGAATTGTCGGATGAGTCGATGATGATTGCCTGATGCCCTTGTTTGACAGGATTCTTAGAGAAGAGTCCGTCCAAGACTCGTTTGTCGTTGATCTCGGCGGCTAAACGGTAGGTCTCTTCGATTGTAGCAGGTCTTGCAGCTTCGACGAAATCACCCACATACTCAGGCAAGCCGCGAATGTACTTTGGGATGGCTTTTTCTGAAGTGTTGACTTGACTTGGGCAAATTACGCTAAGTTGTTTGAACCTTGCGGTGTAGCCAGCATTGTCACTTCCGTCTTGCTTGATTTCCCAAAATTCATTTTCTAGCTTCTGAACTTCGTGGGGAGGGCAGTACTCTTTCTTCATGAGCTCTTTCAGCTCGTCCCAAGAGAGAGCGTAAGCAGCGGAGATCCCACGTTTGTTACGTTCGGTGGTCCACCAGTCGAGTCCTCGTGATTGAAATACTCTGGTAGCGCAAGTAGTACGGAAACTATCGGGACACCCACTTTGACGAAGGGTAACTTCGATAGAATCGAACCACTGGAGTAGTTGAGTCACACCTCCTTCACCCGTGAATTCCATTGGGTCACAGGCTTTGAAGTGTTTGTAGAGAAAAGGAGATTGCGGCGCTTCCGTCTTAGAGTCTTCCGAGGCTCGAGAGTTGCTGAGAGAGTGCACTTGAGCGGCAATTTGAGGAATGAGCTTGACCACTTCCTTGGTCACAAGTGAGGCAATCCTCTTATCGGCGCTTCGTTTGGCTCTTCTCCTAGTTGTTCTTCTCGAGGTAGAGTCGTTGGAAGGCATCTAGACAGAGAGTGATTTGGAATGAGATTCGATCATAATGATTTTTGAGTTGCGATGCGATTGAGCGCGATCAAAACTTGTATCGTGTAATATAAATAGATTTCACATAGGAGCCACATAGGAGACACGACATTCCTAGGTTCTCACACAATGATTTGTTTGTATTTAGATATAGATAGTTGTAGTTTACACTTATACACACGCATATCGATGTAGAATACGCGAGGACGTAAGCGAATAATTTGGCATTTGTTTTGTTGCGAAAATTCGGTATTCGTTTTAGATTGCGATGGCTGTGCGAGTTGTGCGTTTTGTAAAACAGGGAGCGAAAATTGATAGATTGCAAAATAAACACATAAAGCGTAACCAAGTTTATCGAACGTAAAACCGGAGAGTCGTAGTCTTAGTAAAATAATCGGAGTGACTCGGGTGTTTAGGCGTTGACTACCCAAGGTAACCCAACTATATTCAACAAGTTCGTGCACGCGCGTTGACCTAGAAGACTTCATGCTTCCACTGGGATGCAGCTCATGGCATTTTTCTTCCTAGTCATCACGTGGCTTAAGTCGTTGTCATGGTCGAGTCCTTGGTGAGAGCTTTTTGAAAACCATTTTAAAGAGTGGAACGGTTCATTAAGGTACGAGTTTCACCCCTGACTTAACAACTTCGTTCCTAATTGTGGTTATGCTCTTCGAATAAATTCGTGAGTTCCACTAGAGTTTGAAATGGAGACTTTCGTCAAGATGTGGATGTCACTCCTAACTCGATGAAAGCTTCTCGTGCTAGAAAATGCGCTGAGTGAGCAATCCTATCGAGAGTTATTGGCTTTCACACCTGGTCTCGACTGGATCACTCGGTTGTGTTATGCGAGTATTTTCGAAAACATGTGTATTGTGTCAGCCTTAGGAAAGGCTAAGTAGTATTTCAGCCTTAGGAAAGGCTTCTTCGTGTGAAGTTGTAGTACGCGGTGTTCACACAATGTCGTAGTTTTTAGCAATTTCGATCGAGAGTATCAAGTAGCCCAATACGAACCCTACTGGGTTTGTATGAGTCGGCCTGTTGGTACTTAGACTATAGACTAGGTCAATTTCTAAGACGTCGACCCGGACTAGGTCAAGTCTTACCTAATTCCTATAGTTATGGCTCTGATACCAATCTGTCACACCCCAACCGATGGCGGAATCATCGGGGCGCGGCACTAGGCGAATCAGATTGCTCAAGAGAATCCATAACAACTATATTGCGATAATATTTATTACATTCGTTATCCCATACTAACAAACAATACAATCATATAAGTCATCACAGATTTCTTGTCCTCTCGAACAATACAAATCCGACAACCTAGATTTTAGGCGAGTTTCTAGACTTCCTAGCTTGATTTGATGTAGATAGCAATCTAACCTGCAACATACGTTAAAACAACGTCAATACAAAAGTATTGGCGAGTATACAAGTTTTGATAGAGTATCGTAAAAATAGTAAAAAGTGCTGCGAATTACCAAATACATAAACGGGACCCCTCAACATACATGCATAAAGACAGATACTACAGCTAAGTCACTCGAGCTTTGACCGCGATTGCTATACATCCTAACTAGACCCCGTCGGGTGCTATAGTACTATACTAGTTAAGGCGGGACCTCGCGAGTATGAGTCCTAACGCGTATGTAACTAGCATCACGTATAACTATGCATAACAGTCATTCGCAAGTGATAAATAGTTTGATTGAGTAATTCGTTTGGTAAGTTCGATTTATTAGGAACGTATGTTACACCCAAAAATGCGATTAAAAGGGGTTCAAGTATACTCACAGTGCGTATCTAGCGAGGACACAACTTGACTGGGTTAATTCGGAGTGCGCCTGATTTAGTATGAACACGGGATGGTAGCGTAAGCGAGGTGCGGTGAAAAGTTGGATAATAGGGCTAGTGGCAACCCGATTGGATGAGCCGGATTGGCTGACATGCTGACCGTTCGGGTTGGCATGTTATCCGATCGGCTGACATGCTGACCGTTCGGTTGGCATGTTATCCGATCGGCTGACATGCTGACCGGTCGGTTAGCATGTTACTCGGTCGGCTGACATGCTGACCGTTCGGTTGGCATGTTATCCGATCGGCTGACATGCTGACCGTTCGGTTGGCATGTTATTCTATCGGTTGGTTTGAGTTTGATCTGCCGTTCGACCGGACAGCAGTCCGATCGGACGACAATTCGTTCAATTCCTCTTGATTAAGTCACTCTCAATTGTTTTTGAAAAAGTTACCGGTCGTATTTACTGATACGGCGTGTCATCATGTTAAACAAATGAAATTCCACCAATTCCGACTCGTTCTAACGGCCGGGAACCACCCCGTTCCATCAGTTTTGGCCGTTATTGATGGTTTCTCCATGTTTGCTTTGAAATCACGCAAAACTTTGGTTAGACACTTAGATCTTTCGGTGAATTTGTTACAAAACACGTGGAAATCACTCAGATCTAAGTTATTCATGGTGAGATGGAGTCATACTTTGAAGTTCATATGAACTCTTGATGACATCATCTTTGAATACCTCAAATCCGTAAATTTTATGGTCGAAAGTTGGTTTTTAAAAGATAGAAAGGTGTGGAATCGAGTGTAGATCATAGAAGTACAAAGTTTAAGTTGAAAACTTACAAGATTTGCGAGAAAACGAGCGATAAATGGCGAAGTAGCGTCTGGCCGAACGAGAGCAGTCACCTCAACTGTTGTTGAAGTGACATATGAGGTATTTATAGGCAAAGGGGGAAGGAAGAAGGAGGTTTGGGCCGTTCGATCGGACAGGGCCATCCGATCGGCCAGGGTCATCCGATCGGCTAGTGTCATCCGATCGGACAGGTCCATCCGATCGGACAGGGCCTTTCGTCCGTCTGGGCTTTATCGTTTCGACTTGAGCGTCACACCGCTTCGTATTGTTATATGTACTTAGTATTTATTATATATATATTTAATTATTCATAAGGGCCGTATGTACGTATTTATATATTTAATTATCCAAAGTTGCGATACAATAACCGGGTTTCGTTTTGGATATACGATTCTTGCGACGCTTCACGGTCATCGAGGAGGGTAGAATAGGTCCTCTTTCAATGTCATCGTGAACGTTATTGTGTGTTAAATATTGAGTTACGTTGCGACATATCACAGCTATCGAGGAGGGTAGAATAGGTCCTCACCCGACATCTTCGTGATTGTCAGCAAGTGACATGTGATGTGATAGCGATAAAGTATGCGTAATATGTGCAATTACTGCGATTATACTTTGAATTAGCGATGTATGCGATATAGTTACATTATGATCCGAATCTCTAGTGCTAGGCGTAACGAGTATAGCGAGTAGTAACAACGCACGAAAGTGCGGGTTGTTACACGCATAAGCCCTGACAAATTTTCTTCTAAATAATATGCTGGAATCCAATCATGTCTAATATTATAAAGACTGCCCAACCATTCATGATTACTTAAACCATACTCAGAAAGTATTGCATACCACTTCTCCTCGAACTCATTACGTGAAATTGAATCTGACCATACAATTTTCGCCAATCTTTTTTTTAAATCTGTAGTGTTACACAAAACTGGTCCAAGCTACAAAAGAATAGACACAATAACAATAAGAAACAGAATAAAAGACACAATAATGACACAATAACAGAATAAAAGACACAATGACAATAAACAATAAAAAATCTAAAAAAAACAAAATTAAAATGATACCTTAGGAGCCAATTTCTCCCATATATGCCACATACATAACCTGTGACAGCTATCTGGTAAAACATCTAAAATAGCCGTTTTCATGGCAAGATCTTGGCCAGTAACAACTACTTTAGGTACAACACCAAGCGCCTTGACATACATCCTCAACAACCACCTATATGAATCAGCAGTTTCTGATCCAAGAAGCGC
The DNA here is from genome assembly GCA_030545235.1 of Helianthus tuberosus. NCBI lineage: Eukaryota > Viridiplantae > Streptophyta > Magnoliopsida > Asterales > Asteraceae > Helianthus > Helianthus tuberosus. The sequence goes on from CM060353.1 coordinate 23,949,955, forward strand.
AGCACCAAGCGTTACATTCCTATTGTGGTTATCTATACTAGTGAAAGGAACAAATACCATATCATACCTGCAAAAAAGATAAAATAAAATTAACAATTTGACACAATGTTATTATATTTCACACAATGTCCTTAAATATGACACACTATGGACTTATATATGACACACTGTTACTAAATATGACACAATGATAATAAACAAAAAGTTCTATACAACCCATAATTCTTACTTGTTTGACCGATATGTAGCATCAAACCCAACGACATCACCAAAAACCATATAATTAATTTTTGAAATCTCATCCGCCCCAGAAAACACCACCTAAAGTTCCATCTTGATTGACTTCATACTCAAATGAGAAATTTGGACAATACTCTTTTTTCTTTGCAAGACGCTTAATAACCATATCTGCATCATTCCCCCCAATGTATTGATTTAAGTCCCATTATAATTTTTAAAATCAGTTCTTGTAGCACCTACCTCCTCGTAACTACCATACAGACTTTTCAAAACATTAAATGCCCTTACATGCCCAAGATTTATCGTAGACAACGCTTGAATGACATTTTCTTTTACATGATCAACCCTTCTCACGGATGTAAAAATTGGAGGTCTTCTTCATGCACGAAACTATGATTATGTTCCTCTTGAAAAATATATACTTCAAACTTCCCATTAACAGTTAACTGTAACTTAATATGAGCCTCACATCCAACTCTCTAAGATGGTTTCCGACGCTTTCCTTTACCCTTATTAGGAATTTTAAAACCTTCTTTAGAACATGTAAAATGCTTCAACTTAAGAACACCTTTTGTGTTGTTGTATGAAGTGTTCTTCCTAACCGAGAAACCACTTGCATGAGCATACTTGACATAAAAACCATAAGCTTGGTCAACGGAGTCAAAGACCATACCAACACGAGGTTTAAGTGACTCGCTCACAGCAGGAGTATAAAATATTTTTCCGGTACGTGGTGATACACGCCGTACACCACGTTCTTTGTAAACTATAGCATCTACACAAATAAAAAATAAACATTGTCACATTAAAACATATATATGTCATACAAACCTAGCAAAAAAGATATTCAAAGAAATAAAAACCATAAACAGAAAGCAAAATACCGAATAACACGCATTCAAATAAAAAAAATCACACATTATGACATAATTTCAGACAATAACACACATCCTATTGTCAAAATCAACTAAAAAGTTAGTTAAGCACAATGAAAATAAAATAGACACAATGCATTAATAACTTAAACAATACAGAACATATAACAGTTTTAGATCTCAATCAGAATTCACGATAATAAACGAATGAAAAAAATTAGGTTAAACATATACCTAATCATAATCAAAACAGTTTTAGATCTCAATCAGAAATCTGAACGATAACATCACCATGAAACAACCAAAATCGCGACAATAACGTGATCAAAATTCTCAACGATAACAACGATAACAACAGAATTCTCAACGATAAACATGATCAAAACACAGTTTTTAATCAGATCTCAATCATAATTTTCAACGATAACAACATCAAACTCAGAGCACGTACCATTCTCATTCGACATGATTTACTACTCAATTAGCTTTGATTGAATGATTCCATAATGAAAACTGTTGAATTCAAGCTTCAATCTCCCTATCAACCGGTGAATTGCGATCGAATTAGGGTAAAAATCACGTCTGTATCGTAATCCCTGTTTTATTGTGCGTATCCCTGTTTTATTGAAGGCTTAAATAGTTTCCAAAAATGCCCCTCCCTCTAATCGAGGACTGATTAAAGATTAGATGAAGTTTTTTCCAGGTGTCATCATCCTATTCATTCTTACCCTTCTTACAATTAAAGTCCTTTGTATTTGATCCTTATTCTCATAACCAAATATGTCACATTTTTTTTCATTCTATCGTAATAGTCCATTCTATTCTACATGTCATTCTTGAATATCATACACTACCTAAAGTTAATAGTTATAATAGGTTGACAGAAAATTTAAAGGAAAACAATTGTAATGAGTTGTTGAAAACAAAAATAAGAAAACTATAATAACTTCTTTGTAGGAAAAAAACTAACAGTTATTTAGTATATGAGACCATTTCAATAAATATGTTTTCCACCAATACTTGTTTAAAAAAGTTTTCCACTAAAGTGCTTAGACCACGAATAAAAAGGGTGAGAAATCTTGTACTGAATACTGGTACATACTAATACCGTACTATACTGATACCGACCGAACATATACGATACAATATTCGGTTTTGAATTTCGCTTAGTTTTGGTACCAGTACTATACAGTACAATACAATACAGGTTCAGGACTTTTAACAATAATATACCATACCATATCAGATGCAAACAAATATATATAGTATGGTGTCCTTTACTAACTAAACTTTGGTATCAATTACCATGTGGTATGGTACCACTTAAATACGATAGCAGTACCGATCATATCCTTAACAAATAATTTACGGTTTAAAGTTTTTCCACATTATCACTTAGACCCCCCGTAGTGGGGCGTTTAAAAAAAAAAAATTAAAAAAACGCCTAAAAACGCCCAATAACCATTACACCCGGCGTTTTTTTTTTAAATTCAAAAAAAGCCCCCTTGGCGTGGTTTGAAGCACGCCTTGCCCCCTTCTCCTTGTCCAATCATCTTTCATCTCCCCTTTTGTTATCCAATAAGATTTTTAGGTGTTTTTTTTTTATTTTATTTAATGCCCCAATAATGCCCAATAATGCCCCATCCCCACTACTTTTTATTTTAGAAAACGCCTAATAATGCCCCTTTGCTGACTGGACCGCCACATAACGTAAAATGCCCTAGGGTGGCAACATTATCTTCCCCTGCCACTACACATGGTCTTATGGTCTCCTGATTTTTGTCAAAGTCTTGAGTGTTGTCAAATCAGTCATTGTTAGGATCCGATTAGCTAAATGACAATTTTATGCGAGAATCAGCATTTGTTCCAGCCCCAAAATGGGGCTCCGAGAATCCGCATCTTATGTTGTGAATACAGCTTCAAGTAGACTCCTGTATTTGCTTCCAATCACATCAAACTTTAGGGGAAAATAATCAAATTACATCTTACTTACTTTATTTATTTATTTTTAATTTTTACATCTTACTTTTATTTATTTTTTTAATTTTTTTAACGGATGATCCTAATCTACTTCTAATAATCACATTTACATGCATGTTCTAGGATTTAAACAGTACATCAATATGATTAAGAAGAGGCAGCTTATCACCACTATGACTCTTTGAACCGTGCACATCTTACTTTTACTTCTTTATCTATGTAAACGGACACAAATTATTAATCACTCAAGATTGTTAACAATGATTATTATAATTTTATCCAAGTATTATCTTTCTTACCTTAATTATTAAGGTTGGTTATCAGACAACAATTATATAACTTTGCGTGAAACCATCCCGATGTGGGTTCACAACTTTACATAGGGTCATGTAACATGCGACATACAAAAATGCAACGGATGCCATATTGCGTTGGTCTTCGTGGCCAAAGGGCGAGTCGGAATTCTCGAGGACATACTATAGCTCATAGACGAGATTTGGGCCCCCAAACTTGAATTTGAATGTTGTTTTTCTTTAAAAAAAGGGTACTAAATTGTATATATTTATAAATTTATAAACTTATTACACATGAAATAAAATTTCATGAATTCGTTTTGTGTTAGAATTCAACAAAAATATCTAAGGAAAAAAATCACATGTTTATCTCTAAAGCAAATGCACATATTCCTCTCAATTTGTAGGTACGTATTAAAAGTAGTAAAGGAGATTTAATAATTGATATTAAAATATGAAAATCAATTTATGTTTTTCATTTAAAAATGTATTAATTAAAAATTCAAGTGTTATAATGAATATGCAATTAAAATATGATAAACAATTATAGTATAAAACTTATTTTTACTAAAAGTTATTTAACCTTTAAATAATTAGATAATTAAAAAAGATATTTTTTTATTTGATGTAATATGATTGGTTATCCTTTGTAAAAGGGCAAAGAACAAGGGTCGCCATATATCCAATTAGAGAGTCACGATGCATTAAACATAAAGGATTTCTGATTTCCCTTTCAACCCTTTTTTACTTTCAATTATTATTATGCAAACCAACATTATTGAAGTCTTTATATCTTCATACCATTGTCACCAATTGCAAGTAGTTTTTCCCCCTCATTGACCATCTTTATTGTTTCTTTTCTAGCTTTTATAAAGATTAACCTAGCCTAGGTATGTATATAACGATATACAAAAGCCATAACATCAAACGTATCGATCCATGAAAGAGAGGTGGTCAAACGCAAGAGATAATGATTAGAAACGACAAATAATGGGTAAGATGATGTATGGATCGGTTCATGATCACACCACAAACTTATGAAATATTGACATGTGAACAATGTAAAAAGTACATCGTAACTACATACGTGTTTGATCTTTAAACTGGAATCACTATGGGTGTTAGTTTAATACGAAGAAGTGGACACAACGTATAGACTATCCCTAAATTTGTGCGTGCAACATTTTTGACGTTTGAAAACTCAAACCACCAACCAAACACTTAATTGTATATGTATAGAGGGTGAGAGTTGGCTACAAAGTCTATTTTTCCTACAAAGAGTAAAAAGTCATAAAACACTATTATGTCAACCATAAAACACACTCAAAACCCACAAATAACAAATGAAGATTACTAAAACACCATATTTGTGGGTTTTGTGTTGTGTTTTGGATGATAAGGTTTTGATTATCAAATAACAAAGTGAACAATTTCAAGTACTTGTTTTCTTTTCATGAAATAAAATATAAATATAGAAATAAAATTTGACTATACAAGAAATTTAAATGGTTTCATGTTTTTATTATCATGATTTTATTAATTAGAAGATAAAAATTTGTTAGTGATCTACAAATTAATTTGGATGAATATAAATACTGGATAATATACATCTTTAATTAGTTCTTTCTCATTGTATAGTATGTATGAACCAAACTGATTTTGCGTGTAAGATAAATGTATGTGAGATAAGGATGACTTGCTACCGATATCGAAAATACTTGGTATGGTACAATACGATATCGGTATGATATTTAAAGGTAAAAATCAATAAAATACCAATATTGTACCGAACCGAAAGCACCGATCTCGAAAACGCCAAAAAATGGATGCTGAATTAGTACCGAAATTGATCGGTATGTTACAATTCGATACCGATACCGAAATACTCATCCCTAATGTAAGAGACAGAATCATTTATTACATGTGTATAACAAACTTCTTTCATCAAAATAGTTTGTGTATAATGTAGATATCATTTGACACCAAAATTCTAGATTTTTCTCTATCCTCCATGTTTATTCTCTCTCTCTCTCTATCTCTCTCTCTATATATATATGGAACCAAATGTGTAATTCCCCTTCACCCAAGTATACCCTCTACATCTTCCCCAAATGTGCAATTCCCCTTCACCCAAGTATGCCCTCTACATCTTTAACATTCTACTTTTTTTTTAAAGGAAGCCATCTCATTAAATATCAATAACCAACCCCATCTAGCAAGTAACTAGATGAGACACATTACTAATTACATCAATATGCACCAACTCTAATCAACACCTACATTCACTCCATTAAACCATGTACCCACATAACCACAAAACCATCATAACCACGCATAAACTTGCCTTTTTTCCTTTTCTTTTGAAGTTGTAGATCACCCACTGCTATTGCAAATTCATTGACCGTTAAGCAATGCACGATAGCTGGGACTTCAATCCACATGTTAATGATCTCCACACAGCTTTAGCAGCTAGGCAGACTAGACCATATAACTGCAATGCTAGCAGTTTGGGCTCCCAACATTGACCACACGTTTCATCAATTCGCCTGTTGTTTGAATTTTCCTAGCCACCACCCTCTACACGAAAGTGTTTACCTTCGGGAATGCTCAGTTGCACCACCTCATTAGGAAACTTCATTCGTTCTGATTGATTATTGGCCTTACTCAAATCTTCGCCAACTGCCTTAACCAAGAGATACAACCCTCGATCCCTTTTCCAACCATGTTGATTGTCCTAAACCTTTATTTGGCAACCTTTGAGCATGTTCAGTTCCCATTAATTTTCCCCATTCGTTTTGGTGATTGCGGGTATTACACTTCTAATCCCATAACCGATTTGCTATCTAACACCTCATGCACTGGATTTTAAAGTTTTCCTTCATCGTGCCATAAACCATCAATATAGGTCTGATAACCCCCTACTCCGGTGTCTTATACGAATGGGAAGCTCACCCTGAACTACCATACCCTCTCCAATCACAACATGAAAATCCATGGAGGAAAACGAAGTAAAATCTTTCAAAATTATTTAGCGATATGTTGAAGAAATCTAATGATTGCATCACAATCTTTACGTCATGATTAGTTAATATTGTATGTTTTGCTTATCAACCATTGAAAGCTTGCATGATAGAGGATGGAAAAATCATTGTCTTCATGAAAGATAACATAGCAAAAAATCCCATGAATTCTAAGCCTTAGGGTTATTAAACATGAGGGATATCCTTACAAAGCTTATAGGGAGTCCCCAGAGTATGTTGCTTACTTTTAGATATATTTTCGAAGTAAAGTAGTCATATTTTATCAATTAACTCAAGTTTCTTAAGGACTACACCGACATACTGGATGATTGCTAATATGAGGGGAGTTCAATATGTTGATAGAACTCGAGTAAAAGGAGGAAGTGGCAAGATTTTGAATAGCAATCCACAAGATACAATCTTCCTTTACTTTGTTGGTCACGGACTTCATGGGAAACTTTGTAAGTGTTGAAAAACTTTAGTAAGAGTACAACTAAGAATTCCATTATATTTACTAACATACTATAATTTTTTGTTTCAGATTTCGATGATGAAACTTAGATGTTGAAGAATTCCCAGATATTTTCCAAGGAATTCATAAACGTCATAGATACAAATTGATGGTAAACCATAATCTTAAGTCCATTTATGGACCTTTATATGAAAGCATGAATATTTATGTGATGACTTCGGCTAATCATACCGAGCCTTCTGCTAAAACACCTAATGACATCGTGTTTATGTCCCCATAGGTGGTTACTATAGTTTGGCTTGGATACGAGATAGGTATTTATTTTTCATCTATAAAATTATTTAATCTTAAACTTCTAAGGGTTATTTGTTATCCGTCTTACACTATAACATAAATTTCACTTGACCCACTACGCTGAAAACCACAAACACAAGCACACGTTGACTAGACGTAACCGACTGAAGAAATAAACTACATAACATTAATATAATTTAGTTAAATATCTACACTTTTGTTTCACAAATATCGAGTTTAACTTTTCAATCTTGGATGCATAACATAAATAATAAAAGCCTCCAACAACAATATGAAAAGGTTAGGGACTAATTATTCTACTTAAACATGTGTGGTATTTTGTTTTTCATATTAAAACCGTTGTTGTTGGATTCAATTGGATCGATCACCTCCCAAATTTCGTACACAAGAACAGAAAAACGAGAACAAGAAAGATTATAGACACAAAGTTTTTTCTCATTAATCAAAACCACACATTTTACATAAACCCTACCAATCTATTTATACTAAACTAATAACTTGGAAAACAAGCTATCCTAAACCAAACTCAAACTAATTAAAAACAACAATTAAATTCAAACTAACAATTATCTCTAATTTGATTCACCTAGAATTGTCATAAGCGACCCTTTAATTTTTGTCGCCTATCACTTTTAACCAAACTTAGGATTGAACCAACAATAGTAAGGGGCCGTTAATTTTGATACATATTTGTTTACAGGTGAGGAAGAAAGTGGCTTCGGCCTGCATGAAAACTACACTAGTGGGTTTCGAGTACTTCATAAATATGAGTTCACATGTTACAAAGTATGCCCAACAAAATATTACAAACAAGCCACTCTCCTATTATCAAGGATACGATCCACATCAAGATAAAGATATAAAACTCTATAAGCAAAGGTCTAGTTATGATTCTACCCACTTCACCCATGTATATATGCAAAATGTAGTTGGGTTACTTATGTATTACTACTTCAGTTGTTTGTTACGACACTTGCAATGTTTTTCCTTTTTCAAAGTTAATGGTTAATTTGAAATTGTGGGTTTTAATTCAGTTTGCTTTGTTTGTTATTTTACTTATTTCGCATGTGAGCCTTTAAAAAGCTGTTTGACTTAAGAAGAATAGATATAACAAAATTGACCGAATAGATTATTCTATACTTTTATATGTTCTATTGAAAGATTGATCATCTCAAATCTCTACATATCCAAACCAAACAGACCGAATAGATTATTCTATACTTTTATATGTTCTATTGAAAGATTGATCATCTCAAATCTCTACATATCCAAACCAAACAGGCGTGCATAATGATTCACTAAAAGATTATTGCTTCCCTTATATTGTGCTTAATTAATATTACTACTTATGTTGTGGTTCTTCATATGCTTATATTTTATTAGTATGCATGTATTAAGACTATTCCAAATAACTCCTGCCAATCATAATGAAATATTCAAATTCATATGTGAATTGTTGTACAGTTTATCCAGTCAAATTTGTTGTAGTCTGTTCCTATAGTAGGATATCATCTTATAAATATTTGGTGCTATTGTTGGCAGTCTTTCACCCCATGTCGATTACGCTTCTTGGTTTTGTCAAGATAGACTCCTATTTGGTGTTATTGTTGGCAGTCTTTCCCCCTACTCGTTGCATTAATCACCAACACATCCACCTCTCTTGAAGCTTGGAACATGCTTTCAAATACTTATGCCAATCCTTCCGGTGGCCACATCAAACAAATTCAGCACTATATAAAACAATTAACCAAATCCTCTACTCAATCCATTACCGATTTGTGACAACCGGTAAATAAATCCGAAACATTATCCGTACATTTAACTAATCATATTTTGCATCAACAACGTGCGTTAGACTTAATTTTAGTAATTAGGTCGTCTCATGTTTAGCAGAGTCCATATATCTCAGGTCGTGTACCTGGTGATTCATTGAAACTGTCGGTATGCGATTAGTCACGTTAGTGATATTACGAAACGGAAAATTCTAAACTTTATTCTATTTTATTTATTTATATGATTTTATTAAAAGATATATAATAGAGTAAACTGCCATTTTGGTCCCTGTGGTTTGGCCAGTTTTGTCACTTTAGTCCAAATCTCAAACTTATTACATCCAGGGCCCTGTGGTTTGCAATTTGTTGCCATTTTAGTCCAAAATCCAAAAAACCCCCTTTTTGACTGTTGAGAGCTGCCTATTTTGTCCTTTAGTGCAGGGGTATTTTGGTCATTTATGTTTTCATTTAATACATTACTCCCCTGCAACCATACCACCTCCCCAAACAACCACCATGAAAGTATCTCTAAAACTCGAAGACTAACCACACCACAAACATCACAGCAATTACAGCAAATTAAAATATTCTCAAAATTATTCCATTTACAAAAAAGGAAATCAAGAACTGTGGGAGGGCCTCATTTCAAGAAAAAAAGCATAGACAGGATGTAGAAAACATGAATTAAAGTGTCTCCATAACTAATTTTACAGTTGAATTTCATATCATATATATCTACGTTTTTGTGTATATATTATCAAAAATCTCTCTACTGCAATCTGTAAATAACCCTATCCACTTCAAAGTCGAAATCCCCATCACCGTTTTCGGAATCCCCTTCCTCTCCGGCTTCTCCACCACCCACCACCACCCCCTCCATCCTCCGACACCCTCTCCCTCTCCCTCCGCACCCACTTCCCCTCCGGCCCTCCCTGTTCAAAACCCCATCCTGTTCAAAATTATATACACACCCAGATCGTTCATATAATCGAGAATCGTTTCGTTTTCAAAATCAAACGCATAAATCAAAACCCCTGAGAAAATTGAACCCTAACTGCACAAGATTTGTTGTCGGTATCGAGCATTTGATGTATAAATACAACGATTGAACCCACCTGCTGCGTTACCTTCTACTCTTCCAGTAGCTCCGGTGAAAGCTCTGGTGGCATCTCCGACGGCTCATGTGGCAGCTCCTCCAACGGCTCCTGTGACTGCTCCTCCTGCTGCGACTCCGGTGAGCACTCCTCATGCTCCGGTGCCGGTGAGTTCTCCACCACCAGCGGTTGACTCACCTCTGGTTCCTGAACATGAAGATAATGTGGTGATGAAGAACTTATGGGGAAGATATAAATGCTGACCATTAATTATTAGGGTAAATGCCATTTTAATATAATTAATTTCATTAATAATATCTTATAATAAATTAAGATTGACCATTTTGCCCCTGGGAAAAAGACAAAATAATCAGACTTTATAACCCAAATATCAGCTAATTTGAGATTTGGACTAAAATGGCAACAAATTGCAAACCACAGGGCCCTGGATGTAATAAGTTTGAGATTTGGACTAAAGTGCCAAAACTGGCCAAACCACAGGGAGCAAAATGGCAGTTTACTCTATATAATATCTTTAGATCGTTACATATCAATACTTATATGCGTGACGCCGCATTTTAAAGATTTCGGATTTCAAACGCGTACGCTTATATATGTACATATGTGTATATATATGTGTGTGTGTATATATATGGTCAGAATTTAGGGAAAACGCCTAAAAGTGTTAGAACGGTAAAAACGATTTTGGTGTTTACATGTGGCGTTGGTGCTAACTTACACTAAGGGTAATATTGTCAAAAAGCCCATGCACATGCCACTCACATGTCAAAGACCATGCACATGCCACTCACATGCATATTCCACCATATTTTTTAAACTCTCGTAACTTTTCTATACGTGATTATTTAAAAAAAAATACACCATAAAATCAAGTGTTTTATTTATCTTTCTAAGGAGTATACTATTGCTATACTTTGAAATTAAAAAAAATAACATGGGTGTTCAAATAAAAACGCCATAAAAAACACCTAGATCAGAAAACGCCATGAAAAATACCCAGTTGAAAACGCCATAAAAACACACAGTTAAGAAAAAACACGATAAAAACTCAGTTGAAAACGCCATAATAACACTCAGTTCAGAAAAACGCTATGAAAATACCCAGTTGAAAACATCATAAAACAGCCAGTTCAGAAAAAAAAAACCATGAAAAACTCAGTTGAAAACGCCATAAAAACACTTAGTTCAGAAAACGTCATAAAAAACTCTTGAAAACGCCATAAAAACACTCACTTCAGAAAAACGCCATAAAAACTCAGTTGAAAAACGCCGTAAAAAAACAAAGTTTAAAATGCCATAAAAAACTCACGTCATTTTTTTTTGAAAAATATATCAATAGTATACTCGTTGGAAAGATAAAAAATGCTGAGTTTTATGGTTGATTTTTTTGAAAAAATAATCGCATATAAAAAATTTATTGGCGTTTAAATATAATCGGTGGAAATGGCATGTGATTAGCATGTACACCTTTGTTTGAATCTTCCTATTTTACCCCTCTTGATAGTTACAAGCCCCTAGTATTTACAAAAATACCACCGCATCTAAATCTAAATCTTACGGAGCTATTTTTTTTGGTTCATGAACACTCCCATCTAAATCTTCCAAACGACACTTCTTAGTCAAACTTCAATTCTCTTATTTTCATCTTTCCCAAACCAAATTATAAGGCCCAAGACATCATGGTGTAATTCCAAATTTCCCTCAATTGTGTAATGGGCTATCTTGCTACACTAGAAAACTAGTACACTACACTAAAAAAAAAAATTGTTTAATGGCAATACACCACATTTCCCTCAATTGTTTAATGGGGTATCTTGCAACACTTGAAAACTAGTACACTCAACAAAAAAAATGTTTAATGGCAACAGGCAATACACCACATTTCCCATCTCTTTTCCCTGGATACGTTGGATGCAAACTAAGGAGAGAAAAGGTGAAGTCAACCTTACGCATCCTATCCTATGCATATGACACATAACCACCATCATTGCCATTTTTCTTCTTCCCAGAGGTTCCCCAAGATCCAAATTACACCCTGGGAACTTGTCCAAGTTGACCAAATATCTTAATATCTTGTTGAGACTAAGGGGCTGTTTGGTAGCCTCTTAATGACCATTCAGATGCTACCTCTTAATCGTTTAAAACCTCTGAATGAATAAGAGGTAACCTCAAGTCTGAATGATTAAGAGGTAACCTCTGAATGGTAAATCATCACATGTCACATTCTCATTGGTAAAATTCTTAATGGTTCCATTAAGAGGTAACCTCTTATTGACCATTCAGAGGCTACCAAACAGCCACTAAGTGGATAAAATTCCAAATGCCACCCCATATTAACCCACCCCATTTATTGTATGATTTGCATCTCCCAACACACATGTGCACCTTTCCACCTGCACGACTGTGCTCCGTACGCCCGTGCCTGTACCAAGATTCTTGACAAAGAAAATAAACAAATATTTATAACCTAACAATTGAAGATCACTCTTTATTGGATCCTTCGTGATTGTTGTTATGATCGCCTCTTCATTGAATTGGACAAGGACTCCACTGAATAACCGCTTGAACTTTGTAACCTAAACCAAGAAAACCTTTCTTCTTTGATTGAACACAACAAATTCGAAGTCAACAAAAACAAACAATAATCCCAGGGATTTCGAACTGAAACAGACCCATCAACCAAATCTCGAACACAATCGTGATACACTATCAGATCAAACTATATGTTGGTACTAACAATTGTTCAATCAGATTAACTTGGTCGACAACTTAATCCAATACCACTAAAATCTGTTGATAACACTAAGATTACCAACAGATCTCTACGCGGAACAGGTTGCACAGGGCTTGAGGCGGCAGCGATATACGGATACGACTAAGGAAATGGTTATGCACTTCTTCTTTTGGTGATAATGTTAAAACTATCACAGAAACATGCCACTAAAACCTATGTAGTCACATAACCATATCATAAGATCTTAGGACATACTGAATTTACATGTACATGCGGTGCTGCGGATGTGTTAAGCAAGCCATCTATGTACCCATTATTATCAAATGCATTAAACCAACCCAACATGGCCATATTACAAGTCTGTTTACACATTACTGACCCACCTACTTTATATGCTATATATAAGAGCATCAGCTATGCAACATTTACCATTTTTTTTAAATTACCATAAGTTCAGACGAATTCAATCCGACATGATTTGGAGCCACGCTAGAACTTCAATACTTGACCACGCGTCTTTGGATCGATTTTATGAGCATTTATTGTTAAAATCTCCAAATGATTTGCGTGTTTCAACATATACCTTATTAACTTAAGCTCTTCTGGTGTTATAGTTTCCCGGTTCTTAATGGTAATTTTCTTCATCTTGAAGCGCAAACAAGTCGGTACCTCCATTGGCGGGTTCCACCTCATGGTATAGATATGTTGTGCATGCGGGAAAGGTAGAAACCCCTAAACATGAACACAAAAAGAAAAAAAAAACATTACATATTTACATTCAGCCTCAAAATTGACAGCAATTGTGATAACTACATTAAAGATCATAGTAAACAGTAGTACAGATTACGCATTTTGTTAAACTTACCATCAAAAACGTAATATGCTCAACATTAGGCATTTTGTTAAAAAAGGTGCCCGGCAACATACTCCAGCTGCTAAAAACATCGAGCCCAATCGCAAATTCAACCAGGTTAGGGAACACTGGCATGTCTAAATTATGGACATTGATGAAAGCCTGCATAAACCAAACAATAAGCATCATCATCTGAATCCAAAGTTTATATATTTTTTTCCGTCCAACACCCTGTTAACCAATGGGACCAGTTGACAGGTGGCTTTCAAGGAGGTTGAAGGCAGAAAACAAGTGGAAGCTAAATTCGAATCTGCGACCTTTGCAAGAGGGACTCAAGCGCTTACCATTGTGTCACCCCGGGGGCGGCAATTATTGACATGACCCGAAACCCAACCCGAGCCTGACACGAAAAAAACAGGTTTGGTTCGACTAACACGACCCATTTAAAAACGGGTCAGGTTCGGGTTGACCCGTTAACCCGTTAACCTGTTTACCGATTTAGAAAAAAAAAACTTCAATATTTTTGTCAATTTTCTGTTTCCATTTACATGGTTGATAATAATAATGTTAGTTTTGGCACACTGACTATATTATGTACTTGTCACATTCATACTCACCATTAAACATGTTATTGATACCTGCCAAAAACCTAACAACTCGCTTATAAATTGGCAACATGTAGGACTTGGGTTAAACGGGTCGTGTTAGGGTTGACCCGAATTTATGTGTGTGCAGGTTAGGATTGAAATATTTGACACGAATAATAATATGGGTTGGGTTCGGGTTGCACATTTCAACTCACCAGTCACCAACCCGCAACCCGTCAACCCGCCAACCCATCAACCCGATACAATTGACAACCCTTCGTCACCCTCTTGAACGTTTTTTTTAAGTGTTTCATGTATTGTTGAAACTTAACAATAGCATGTTACGACATAACTTAAATGCGCGATCTAAGTTGATGTATTTTTTAATGCATTTAGCCGTTACATTTTAAAATCTTAAACTGATCAAACTTTCAAAATAAATGCATAAGCATACCCTCAAAGTCGGAACATTTAACGTCAATACTTTGACATTCGAAAGGCACCTCACGAGCTGAGCAACATGTTCATCTCCACCATAGTATGATACCTTCAAGTGAGCCTCAGTAAGCGACAAAGGTTCTGTCAACAACGAGTATCTTGTCGACATTACATCCATAACACTAAGGTATTCAAGTCTAGGCGCATCGATCACAACCCTAAAATCCCCTCTACCACTAAGCGCAAACGACAACCTTAACTTCTTCAAAGACGGTGAAATAACCTTACAACTCTGCATGTCATCTAACTCACCTATAAGTTGTCTCTCCACATACAATTCTTCCAAAACCGGACACCTGGAAACCAGATTCTTAAAACACACATCACCCAGATAAACAATCGACACAAGACTAATCGATTTCAAACACGGAAACAAAACATCAACATCAGGCACATTTAACACGAACCCGCCTCGCAAAGTTAACCGAACTAGAGACCCACAAGTCCTAAACAAATCCCAGCAAAACCTAAACCTAAATCTATCATTAGGAAACCTAATATCAAGCTCTTGGACTTTACAATTAACAACATTACAAAGGCAATCATGAACACGATTATAATTACAGTTCTTGGAACAGTAAAGATAAAACATACGGATCGGAATCCCGCCCCGACGAGCTAGGGTTTGATCGACGGAGTCGTGAAACTTGTTGACTTGTTCGATGTTTGAACAAAAGGGCATGACGAAATGGAGGTTGGGGAGGAAGGAGCAGAGGTTCTTCCACCTGTTTGATAAAATGCGTGTGCGAGCTGCGTCGGATTCTGGGAGGAGAGAGAGGATTTGAAGCAGCAGTGAGTCATGTAATTTGCTTATGAGATCGGTTTCATCGAGGTTAGGAGGTTTAGGCATCTTGATCGCAACTTCTTTTGAGTGTAGATTCATGATTGACTGGAGGTTTTTGGTGCAGATAATTTGCAGAATTGGGGGTTTTTGGTTGCAGATGATTGATTGCAGGTTTTGTTTTCTGTAACAACTTTAAGTGGGTGTTTGGCTTTCCTTTTTTTGAAGGTAGAAGTCCTTTTTTTTTTTTTAGGCCAAAAGGAAGTGTTTGTCTTTCCTTTTTTTAAGGTAAAAGGACTTTTTCTTAGCCAAAAGTCTTGACTTTTTTTTGCCAAAAGTCCTTTTGCAAAAGTAGCAAATAAGTTAAGCCAAACATGCCCTAAATCTTAAACATCTTACCTAACTGCCATTTTCGTTCCTGTGGTTTGTCCAATTATGCCAGTTCAGACCAAATTTTAAATTTGTACCATTTTCGTCCCTGACATTCTTAAAACACGCCAGTTCCATCCAAAAAACTAAGGTTGAATCGAATAATTGGACAAACCACATGGACGAAAATGACAGTTAACTCATGTGTTTTTGGACGGAACTGACATGTTTCAAGAATGTCAGGGACGGAAATGATACAAATTTGAAATTTGGTCTGAACTGGCATAATTGGACAAACTACAGTGATGAAAATGGCAGTTAACTCCATATTAAATTAGGCCTCGCAGACTGGTCGGGTCGGGTGGGTTTGGGTTACGGGTCAAAATCTTGTAATAAAAGACTCCAAATAATGGCACATGGCATTCTCACCTTCAACCTCATGAAATTTATTTATATTTGTTTAATAAATTTCTTTAATATTAATATTAATTAATTAATAACCAATATATAGATATCACTTATTTTTATCCTTATCTTTATCTAAAATTAATAAATAACTTCAATTTTGCAATTTAGACCCTTTGTGTTTTTACTTTTAACCCGAAATTTTTCATCTTTTGCAATTTAATCCCAACTCTTTTTTATTTTCAATTTTGGTCCACCATACTTTTCATCTTTCCCAAGTTTTTCGTTTCGTTCTAAATTTTGTGAGTTAACACAGCGCAACGTGCGTGTGGGGTTCAACATTTTTTCGTATATTTTTTCCCGTTTGACTGGCCCGTCGCGTCACATCTATTTTTCCGCGTTTGACAAGTTCGTCCAACATGCGGGTCCTGGATGGACTTAGTTATTTTATTCTATGTTTTACGTTTCGGTTTAGTTTCTCAGCAACGAGCGTGCGTGATTCAAAGATTTTATGTCTGCTTTTCGCTCTGCGTTTTTTTTTTCCGTTTTTACGAGCTTTTCCGGTGTTGGTGGTCGCTGACAATGGTATAGTATTGCTACTACTTAACACGGTTTTATGACAATCGTTGCAACGCAGGGGCTTAATACTAGTGGGTCAATAAAAAAAAGTAATTTTGGTTCAGGTCGGAACGGGTTGGTTTAAAAAAATGTTATTTTGACTTTTTGGTTTTTGCCATTTTGGCACTGGTTACATGCGATCATGTGTTGTTTATGCATGTTTAAATACCGGTTACATGCGATCATGTGCGGAGTTGATTACACGTACCGAGACTGAAAAAAGTGTGCAACAACCACCATGTTACTTGACCCCGACCAGGGCAGGCTCAACCATCTTTTTTAAACTCTCGTAACTTTTCTATACGTGATTATTTAAAAAAAAATACACCATAAAATCGAGTGTTTTATTTATCTTTCTAACGAGTATACTATTGCTATACTTTTGAAATTAAAAAAAAATAACATGGGTGTTCAAATAAAAACGCCATAAAAACACCTAGATCAGAAAACGCCATGAGACCCAGTTGCAAACGCCATAAAAACACCCAGTTCAGAAAAACACGATAAAAACTCAGTTGAAAACGCCATAAAAACACCTAGTTCAGAAAAACGCTATGAAAATACCCAGTTGAAAACGCCATAAAACAGCCAGTTCAGAAAAACACCATGAAAAACTCAGTTGAAAACGCAATAAAAACACTTAGTTCAGAAAACGTCATAAAAAACTGTTGAAAAACGCCATAAAAACACTCACTTCAGAAAACGCCATAAAAACTCAATTGAAAAACGCCATAAAAACACAAAGTTTAAAATGCCATAAAAAACTCACGTCATTTTTTTTTTGAAAAATATATCAATAGTATACTCGTTGGAAAGATAAAAAGCGCTGAATTTTATGCTGTGATTTTTTTGAAAAAATAATCGCATATAAAAAAGTTATTGGCGTTTAAATATAATCGGGGGAAATGACATGTAATTAGCATGTGTACCTTTGTTTGAATCTTCCTATTTTACCCCTCCTGGTAGTTACAAGGCCCCTAGTATTTACAAAAATGTCACCGCATCAATCTCAGCCACAAACCACTAAGATGTGGCTGAATCGTTCTCACACTTTGAGGCGTTTTCTCCAGATCCTGTTCCTATATATATATATATATATATAGGGTAGGGCTATATAGAAAACCCTTATGTTTTTAAAAAACCCTAGAAAACCTAACCTCCCGACATTTTTTTTTTGAAAAAATAACACATGTAATATACATGTTTTTAAGAGTTTTGGGCCAAAAAAAAAAAGCGCCAAAGGAATGTTTTAAAAAAATAAACAAGTTTCAACATTTTTTGCCTAACACATGTTAGTCACGAAAGTTGCTGAAATTTGTTTATTTTTTTTTTTTAAATAAATCTTCGGGGCTTTTTTGTTTTTTTTTTTTTTGCCCAAAACTCTTAAAAACATGTAAATTACATGTGTTATTTTTTTCAAAAAAAAAATGTAGGGAGGTTGGGTTTTCTAGGGTTTTTTAAAAACATAAGGGTTTCTTGTCTAGCCTTAGCCTATATATATATATATAGAGAGAGAGAGAGAGAGAAATGTTAACATACTTCACGGCTTATCATACTTCACGTAGGAGACAATGGTAACTGTTGGATTAGGGGTATAATCACGCATGGGACCACATAATCACGCATGGGATCCAAAATCACGCACGTTATTTTGGTCAAAAAATAATTACGCGTGTTATATATTTCGTGAAGTACGTTAATGTACGTTAAGGCGTGAAGTACATTATACTTTCTCTCTCTCTCTCTCTCTCTATATATATATATATAGAGTTAGGATCCTGTAAAAAAGACTAAAAGTGTGAGAAGGATAAGAAAGAATACACACCATTAGATCTTTGATCTAATGGTTTAGATTAATAGGGACCAAAATGTAAAATTTGTTTTATTTTTTGGACTGAATTGAAAATTATAGGGGTAATAAAGTCTTTTAAATACATTCAAAAGAGGTAACTGTAATTAAAATCCCTACAATCTCTCTCTCTCTCTCCAATCGAACTACCAGAGAGCTTTCTCTCTCTCCAATCGCAGAAATCGTTGATAACATGAAACGAAAATCGGATTTCTGCAGTTGTTCTTGTGAATCGGCTTTATGTAGGTCATCGATTGGAGTTTTTTTTGTGGTTTTGATCCGATTGATGAAGATCGCATGTTTATTGATTCGGATGACGGATGCGAGCGGCAGCGGCGGTGGTGGTGGTTCGAGCGGCGGCGGCGGCGGCGGCGGTGGTGCTGGATCGGCAGTGGTGGTGCCGGAAGTGGCAGTGGTGGTGGTGCCGGAAGTGAAGAAGATGATACAGAGGTGTTATACAGAGGTGTTATATTTATTTACGGAAGTGAAGAAGATGATACAGAGGTGTTTTTTTTTCTGAATGGTGTTATTTTATTTTCATTAATGGTGTTTTTTTTTCTGAATGGTGTTATTTTATTTTCATTAATGGTGTTTTTTTTTTCTGAATGGTGTTATTTTGTTTGCTGAATGGTGTTATTTTGTTTGCTGAATGGTGTTATTTTTGTACTGAATGGTGTTATATTCTTTGTACTGAATGGTGTTTTTTTTTATTTACTGCTGAATGGTGTTATTTTTGTACTGAATGGTGTTATTTTTGTGCTGAATGGTGTTATATTTTCTGAATTGTGTTATATTTAAAACACCATGTATGAACATGCTCTGAATGGTGTTATATTTTATGGACAGTTATAAGTCCTAAAATCCAGGTTTTTCTCTCTCCAAATCCTTAAATCAAGGATTACCATATTTGAATTTGTTAATGCATTTACAATCTTACCCTTTTCAATTAATTTAGATCTAATGGTTGAGATTCTTTCTTACCTTTCTCACACTTTTGGTCTTTTTTACAATAACTCCACCCTATATATATATATATATACATACATACACATACACGTTACACTTTCGTACGATCATATTTGTATATATATTTTGACGATTCAATCAAATTATAGGCGTTTTCGCATTGGCGTAACTCTAATTTGTAGATATATATATTTGATGCTTAAGACAATGTTACGGAGCTATTTTAATCTTGGTTCATGAACACTCCCATCTAAATCTTCCTAACCAAACTTTTTTGTCAAACTTTAATTCTCTTATTTTCATCTTTCCCAAACCAAATTATAAGGCCCAAGACATCATGGTGTAATTCCAAATTTCCCTCAATTGTTTAATGGGGTATCTTGCAACACTAGAAAACTAGTACACTCAACAAAAAGAAAAAAAAATGTTTAATGGCAATACACCACATTCAGGGGCGGATCTAGGCCACTTTTGTGGGTTCCCAGGAACCCATTCGCTTTAGAAAAATTGGGAAAAATTAGAGAGAACCTCGTATGATTTGGAAAAAAAATAGTGAGAATCTATCAAAAGACACTCAATGAAAAAAGTTTTTAGATCCGCCCCTGACCACATTTCCATCTCTTTTCCCTGGATACGTTGGATGCAAACTAAGAAGAGAAAAGGTGAAGTCAACCTTACACATCCTATCCATGATTGCATGCTTGCCAAAATTTTATAATACAACCTCATCTCTTTAGTGACTCCCATGCATATGACACATAACCACCATCATTGCCATTTTTCCCCTTCCCAGAGGTTCCCCAAGATCCAAATTACACCCTGGGAACTTGTCCAAGTTGACCAAATATCTTAATATCTTGTTGAGACTAAGTGGATAAAATTCCAAATGCCACCCCATATTAACCCACCCCATTTATTGTATGATTTGTATCTCCCAACACACAACAATTCACCCTCAAAATCCTCTTGTCTTTTTTTTCTTTGTAGCAAGATAAAGATTTCCATCTCAAGGCTTCAAGATTTACTATCTTTTTTTCAACCATCTTCTCCTTGCTTTCTTGTGGTCTGGAAACTATTTTAACCCTCTCGTGTGCTTTAAAGTTATATAAAAGTGCTATTGTACACTTTAATATGTTATATGTATGTATAATATGGGTTGGTATCTAAAGTATACATGTTTAGATACTAGTATATTAGATGGGCGTTTCGTTTAAAAGATGGTTATGTTCATGTTGGTAGTAGTTTTAGTGGTGGGTTGTATATTAAACTTTATATTAGTTGATACGGATACTTTAGACGGGGAAGGTTCATTTGAGAAGAAATTTAATGTGAGAAGAAAAAGAATAAATGGCATATTAGTAAAATATTATTTTATTTATAACTCATATCATTAATTTTTATCTCTTTAATTAATTAGTCAACTAATCATTAATTATCCTACATATAATTTACAAAACCTACATATTTCAAAATTTTCCTACATATACCCTACACATTATAGAATTTTATCATACACAGTTGAAATTTATCCTACACACCTCGAAATATATCCTACACAACTCGTAATTTATCCTACACAACTAATACTTTATTCTACACTATAAATTAAGTTGTTTTTTCTTTAATTTGGAAAAAGTGTATATTTTGAAAAGGAGTTACAAATTTAATTTAGTTAGTTATTAAAGGGGAAGAATACAAATTAATGATTTATGTAAGTTTACCAATATATCCTTATATTAAAATTAAATGCAAATATTAAATGAAGGAAAATGAAGCATTCTTATTGGTTGAAACTTCTTTTTTCTTCTTACAAAAAAAAAAAAAAAAAAACAATAAAAATGGTGTTTTTATAACAATGTGAGGTTCAATACTATAGATGATCTTGTAAGGTAATTTTGTAGAGTATCATGATTACTATACACATGTTCTTGTTGGGTAATTTTGAATTGTATTTTGTTTGATAAACTTATAGAGTAATTGTGATACACTTGTAGAGTAATTTTGATAATTATACTACAAAATCATTTGTAGAGTAGTTTTGATAAACAAATAATTACGAAAATGCCACAACATTTTATTTTTATTTTTACTTATGAGCCTTTCGTACGCACGTTATGTACGTTAAGAGTATTTGTACTCAAACTTAACTCAACAAGACTAACAAGTACTACAATTGGAGATCCTGTATCGACACTTTTCCACCTGCACGACTGTGCTCCGTACAAGCACACCCGTGCCTATACCAAGATTCTTGACAAAGAAAATAAACAAATACTTAAATCCCCAAGAAAACCTCTCTTCTTTGATTGAACACAACAAATTCGAAGTCGCAAAAACAAACAATAATCCCAGGAAATTCGAATTAAAACAGACCCGTCAACCAAATCTCGAACACAATCGTGATACACTATTAGATCAAACTATATGTTGGTACTAACAATTGTTCAATCGGATTAGACCAAGAGGTTTTATCAAGAACGAATTTACGTTTTCTGATTCGATAAGATAACCGTACACAACTTCTGTTCTTTTTTTTCTGTCGACTAATGTCTTTGCATATATTCATATATTTGTCTTCATCGTTTTTTAGGTCTTTTGGTAAACCATCGGATCTATACCATCATTCAAATAATCTGATCCAACCCAATTGACTTTAGGTAGCTTTGCAAATAATCAAAGCCCCATTTTATTGATAAATAACAACAGGCCCAATACCATTTGATTAATTACAGTCAATTATACATTTATAAAATCAAAACTGATAATACGCCAAACCTTATTAAAATTATACAAGCAAGCACCCCCCTCGTTGAAAATTAACAAGATTAACTTGGTCGACAACTTAATCCAACACCACTAAAATCTGTTGATAACACTAATAGATCTCTACGCCGAACAGGTCGCAGAGGGCTGGAGGCGGCAACGATATGCGGATACGACTAAGGAAACGGTTATGCACTTCTTCTTTTGGTGATAATGTTATAACTATCACAGAAACATGCCACTAAAACCTATGTAGTCACATAACCATATCATAAGATCTTAGGACATACCGAATTTACATGTACATGCGGTGCTGCGGATGTGTTAAGCAAGCCATCTATGTACCCATTATTGTCAAATGCATTAAACCAACCCAACATGGCCATATTACAAGTTTGTTTACACATTACTGACCCACCTACTTTATACGCTATATATAAGAGCATCAGCTATGCAACATTTACCAATTTTTTTTTTAAATTACCATCAGTTCAGACGAATTCAATCCGACACGATTTCGAGCCACGATAGAACTTCAATACCTGTTCACGTCTCTTTGGATCGATTTTATGAGCATTTATTGTTAAAATCTCCAAATGATTTGCGTGTTTCAACATATACCTTATTAACTTAAGCTCTACTGGTGTTATAGTTTCCCGATTCTTAATTGTAATTTTCTTCATCTTGAAGCACAAACAAGTTGGCACCTCCACTGGCGGGTTCCACCTCATGGTATAGATATGTTGTGCATGTGGGAAAGGTAGAAACGCCTAAACATGAACACAAAAAGAAAAAAAAAACATTACATATTTACATTCAGCCTCAAAATTGGCAGCAATTGTGATAACTACATTAAAGATCATAGTAAACAGTAGTACAGATTACGCATTTTGTTAAGCTTACCTTCAAAAACGTAATATGCTCAACATTAGGCATTTTGTTAAAAAAGGTTGGCAACATACTCCAGCTGCTAAAAACATCGAGCCCAATCGCAAATTCAACCAGGTTAGGGAACACTGGCATGTCTAAATTATGGACATTGATGAAAGCCTGCATAAACCAAACAATAAGCATCATCATCTGAATCCAAGTTTATATATTTTTTCCGTCCAACACCTTGTTAATCAATGGGACCTGTTAAAAAGCAACGTGCGTTACTGCGTTGGACAAGCGGCTTTCAAGGAGATTGAAGGCAGAAAACAAGTGGAAGCTAGATTCGAATCTGTGACCTTTGCAAGAGGGACTCAAGCGCTTAGCCGCTTACCATTGCGTCACCCTAGGGGCGGCAATTATTGACACAACCCGAGCACGACACGAAAAAAACAGGTTTGGGTCGACTAACACAACCCATTTAAAAACGGGTCCGGTTCGGGTTGACCCGTTACCTATTTAGAAAGAAAAAAAGACTTATATTTTTGTTTTTTCTGTTTCCATTTTACATGGTTGATAATAATAATGTTAGTTTTGGCACACTATTTTATATACTTGTCACATTCATACTAACCATTAAACATGTATGACTCATTTAAAAATACGGGTTCCCGTTACCTATTTAGAAAGAAAAAAAACTTATATTTTTGTTTTTTTCTGTTTCCATTTTACATGGTTGATAATAATAATGTTAGTTTTGGCCCACTATTTTATATACTTGTCACATTCACACTGACCATTAAACATGTATGACTCATTTAAAAATACAGGTTAAACGGGTCGTGTTCGGGTTAACCCGAATTTATGTGTGCGTGTGTTAGGGTTGAAATCTTTGATACAAATAATAATATGGGTTGGGTTCGGGTTCATTTCAACCCACCAACCTGCAACCCGACACGATTGACAACCCTTCGTCACCCCCTAGAACGTTTTCTTTTAGTGTTTCATGTATTGTTGAAACTTAACAATAGCATGTTACGACATAACAAAAATGAACATAACTTAAATGCGCGATCTAAGTTGATGTATTTAGCCGTTACATTTTAAAATCTTAAACAAATCAAATTTTCAAAATAAATGAATAAGCATACCGTCAAAGTCGAATCATTTAACGTCAATACTTTGACATTCGAGAGGCACGTCACGAGCTGAGCAACATGAAAATCTCCACCACCGGTTTGTACCTTCAAGTGAGCTTCAGTAAGCGACAAAGGTTCCGTTAACAACGAGTAGCTTGTCGGCATTATATCCACAACACTAAGGTATTCCAATCCAGGCGCATCGATCACAACCCTAAAATTCCCTCTACCACTACCACTCAGTGCAAACGACAACCTTAACTTCTTCAAAGACGGTGAAATAACTATACAACTCCGCATGCCATCTAACTCACCTATAAGTTGTCTCTCCACATACAATTCTTCCAAAACCGGACACCCGGAAACCAGATTCTCAAAACACACATCACCCAGATAAACAATCGACACAAGACTAATCGATTTTAAACACGGAAACAAAACATCAACATCAGGCACATTTAACACGAACCCGCCTCGCAAAGTTAACCGAACTAGAGACCCACAAGTCCTAAACAAATCCCAGCAAAACCTAAACCTAAATCTATCATTAGGAAACCTAATATCAAGCTCTTGAACTTTACAATTAACAACATTACAAAGGCAATCATGAACACGATTATAATTACAGTTCTTGGAACAGTAAAGGTAAAACATACGGATCGGAATCCCGCCCCGAAGAGCTAGGGTTTGATCGACGGAGTCGTGAAACTTGTTGACTTGTTCGATGTTTGAACAAAAGGGCATGACGAAATGAAGGTTGGGGAGGAAGGAGCAGAGGTTCTTCCACCTGTTTGATAAAATGCGTGTGCGAGTTGCGTCGGATTCTGGGAGGAGTGAGAGGATTTGAAGCAGCAGTGAGTCATGTAATTTGCTTATGAGATCGGTTTCATCGAGGTTAGGAGGTTTAGGCCTCTTGATCGCAACTTCTTTTGAGTGTAGATTCATGATTTTTGGTGTAGATTCACGATTGGAGGTTTTTGGTGCAGATTATTTACAGAATTGGGGGTTTTTGGTTGCAGATGATTGATTGGAGCCTCCGATAAAGTTTTTGTGATGTTTTGAACTGGGATGAGCAAATTGTTCCCGGTATCGGTATCGACTGGTATCGAATTTACTGGACCGGTGTTTTTTCGGTACCGATTTGGTACCAACATTTAGCATTTTCGGTATCGGCTCGGTACCGGTATTTACCGGTTTTAACCCTCAAATACCGATACCGTACTGGTACCGAACCGGGTATATTCTGTACCGGTACTCACTTTTGGGGATATTCGATACCGGTTCTTGCGGTACCGGTTCGGTACCGAGCTCATCCCTAGTTTTGAAAACTTGAAGAATTGTGTAACCGTTTTCTAGGGTTGGCAATTGGGTACCTGTTAAGATACGATTAGACCTGTTTGACTGAAAAATACACCCTTTGACTTTTTTAATTTTTAAAATAATTAAAATTACAATGTTAGGATCTATCATTTATTCATCTTTGTACATAAAACATAAAACTGTTTTATAAACATGAGGTAGAAAGTAGTTAAACGAGTCGTAATCATGTTTGAAACTTATGTTGTGCGCGCCGTCAGAAACCTGTTAAGACACGATTTGCCAGCCTTACCGTTTTCAACAGTAGCCCAACCTGATGGGTAGGAGTAGCCCAACCCGATGGGTAGGCTACTAGTGAAATTCTATTAAACTAGATAAAATGTTATGAAATTCTATTAAACTTTTTTTTTTAAATAATTTTTTCAAACATGGTGCAAGTCGAGTTCCACATATAAGCAACGTTCCAATTGGGTCCTAAGCATATTCGACCCGCTTACTTACAAGTTTTAATATATTTTGCATGTGTTTGCATGTTACTATATATATATTCCGTAACATTCTTTTGAAAGCTTCTTTTTGTGGTTCAATAACCTTTAAACCGTCTTGAACGACCAAATTTATGATGTATGCAACACATCGACTATGGAAAAAAATACCCTTACAAATCGGATTGTATTTTACTTTTAGGGTAAATTACTTTTTGAGTCCCTGTGTTTTTTGGGTTTTAACTAGTTGAGTCCAAAAGCAAAAAGTTTAACAACCTGAGTCCCCATAAGCATTTTCTTTAACCATTTGAGTCCAAATTTCTAACCCAGTTAGAATTTTGTTGTTAAATTTTGTTAAATGACCAAATTACCCCTATAAAACACAGGGACTCAAAAAGAAAAATAATATATAATCCCCCAATTAACACAAGCCTTTCCTAACACCCAAACTGTCGCAAAACAAGCCTTTCCTGACACCCAAACTGTCGCAAAACAAGCCTTTCCTGACACCCAAAGAAGGTGAAAGGATGGGTCAACTGAGAATGTAAAAAGACAGTGGTTTGGGTGCTATCATAGAGGCAAGAGTGACGGGTGCTACGGGATGTCAATAGGAAGAGAACAAAAGATATCGAGACATACCAGAGTTTAGAAGCGGCGGAGATGAAAGGTGTGTCTTTGGTGAGAACCGGCGACGGTGATGTGTACGGTGGAGAAGGGTGAACCGGTGACGTCAGTCGCCGGTGTTGGGTGTCGAAGGCAGTTGAAGATGGTGGTGTGGGGAAGATGGCTGATTAAGAGGTGGAGGGTGATTTGAAGGCGGAGGTGTGCGACGACGTTTTTCGTCGGAGATGGTGAAGAAGGTTGTGGGCAGTGGTTGTGTAACAGATGGGGAATTGTGGAGATAGGGATACTGGCTTAGGTTCAAAACAAGATCGATTTTTTTTGTTTTATCTGTTAGGTTCAAAACAAAATTGATTTCTGATCTGCAGTAGGAAGGCGGTATCAGCGATATCAATCGATTTCACCGACTTGTGTTAATTGGGGGATTATATATTATTTTTCTTTTTGAGTCCCTGTGTTTTATAGGGGTAATTTGGTCATTTAACAAAACTTAACAACAAAATTCTAACTGGGTTAGAAATTTGGACTAAAATGGTTAAAGAAAACGCTTATGGGGACTCAGGTCGTTAAACTTTTTGCTTTAGGACTCAACTAGTTAAAACCCATAAAACACAGGGACTCAAAAAGTAATTTACCCTTAATTTTAAATGCATTACCGAGTGTTGTTTAGGCGTTATCAAAAGATATTGAAAAAACCTTTTTTTTTCCAATTTGTATGTTGTAATACATTTGTCGATTACTTTATATATAGCTTCACTGGTGTGAGGGTAATCGAATAATTTAAACAAAATCATACATTTCATCATTTGTCACGTCGCCGGTTCAATCCAATGGGTGTATCGTGGTTGGAGAGTTCGTTGAACCATCTTTGTATAGCGTTGGTTGTCGAAATGGTTGAACGACAAACTTTCTTGGATTAGAAACTTCGCCATTTCCTCCCTAGCCATATCGATATTGTAGTTGAACAAAGTAGCGCCATCACGTGCCATGGAAGCTTGACCACTAGCGGGTTGTTGTTTCAACGCCTTGCAAAACGGTTTTTCGATGTGTTGTTTCAAGGTGGAGTTTGTGGTTTTGGCGTAAAAGTTTTGACAATGATGACAACACGCTTTTTTTTTACCGTTGGCCGTTTCGCACAAATTGAAATGCTGCCAAACATCGGGGTTGCGCTCCGTTGGAACAACACGAACCACCGTGTCGGTTGTAGACTCGCCAACATTGACCGAATCATGGGCTCTAGAGGTTGCCATAGTTTTTTAAGAGTTATCGAACAAGAATGTGAGCGTTTTTTAGAGTTTTTCGAGATTAGAGAGTGGTGTGATTGAACCTAAACACCCACCACCCTTTTATACTAGTTGGAGATGGATTTTAGGCAAAAAAAACGGCTAGATTTTGGCCCAAACGGCTAGATTTTGGCCCAAACGGCCATATGATCGTTGCTTCTCGCGGGCACTTTTTAACCGGTTATAACCGGGTTTTTTTAAGACGTTACCGGTTAACCAGTTTTTTTTATGTATTTTGGTTAATAACCAGTTTTTTTAATAACCGGTTTTATAACCGGACTGTTCAACGAAATGTAGAACCGGACCATAACCGGTCAAACTGGTTAGTAATCGAACCGGTTACAAAAAAGCCGGTTTCTAAAAAAACCGGTTTCGGTTTTTTTGCCGGTTGTACATCTCTAATTGGAAGTTTTGTTTTCTGTAACAACTTTAAATCATATTAAATTACGCCTCGCAGACTGGTCGGGTCGGGTGGGTTTGAAAATGGGTCAATAAAAAAAGTAATTTTGGTTCAAGTCGGAACGGGTTGGTTCAAAAAAATGTCATTTTGACTTTTTGGTTTTTGCCATTTTGGCACTGGTTACATGCGATCATGTGCGGAGTTGATTACACGTACCGGGACTGAAAAAAGTGTGCAACAACCGCCATGTTACTTGGCCCCGACCAGGGGCGGCTCAATCAATTTGGAGGCCTAAAGCGAAATAAAAAACGAGGCCCCTTTTTCACTTATATTTTAGGCTTACTAATGAATTTATAAACTAAGTGTTTTTTTGTCAAATAAAGTTATGAGTGTTTCTTTGATAATATTACTATGTATGAGGAAACTTAGAGGTATTTAGAGACTATTTTATTTACTTTATTCAAATCGCTTACTCGAAATATGCTATAGTCTACGAGGATCATAGGTTTAACCGGCTACACATAAACATTCTCTAATATTTGATACATTTTCATACATTTTTTTTCTTTTTCTTTATAATCAACACAAACAATATTAATATTTGTAAAAGTAATGTTCTACTATAAAAGTAGCAATATGCAGCTAAAATATTCATGAATTTGTTATTGAAACTTGATTAGATGAAAAACCAATGTTTTAAACTAAAATAAAATGAATTTTTTATTGAAATTTGGATAGATCACAAAAAAAAAAAAAGAATAAAATTTATTCCAAATTTCCAGTTGCTATTGGAATTTACACAGAATTCAAAATTTAAGGACTTTAATGCATAAATAGGAAAATTAAAAAAAAATTGTACCCACAGTAGTCAAAGCTGGGATTCGAACCCAGGCCTATGTGGGAAAAGAAAACAACTTTTCCACTAGACTGCATTCAAATTAATTGTTATTATTGTCAAAACAAGATTAATATACACATTATACACTTTGATTGTTTTTAGAACGAGGCCCTAAAAGTTTGGTGGCCCAAAGCCCTAGCTTGTTTTCACTTATGCTTGGGCCGACCCTGGCCCCGACACGCACCTTACCAATCATCAATGCGTAATCGGCGCTGGTTACACGCGTTAACGTGTAGTCGGTTACGCATTTTTAATCCCAATTATCTTATTACTTAGGTGTTGAACGGAAAATGCTCGCTCGATTTAAACGAGCCGATTGGCTCCGTTCGGTTTGTAGACGAGCCAAACACGAGCAAAAGTCTACTCGACTCAGTTCGACTCGGATATTTTTTATTTATTATATATATATATATATATATATCTTTAAATGCAGAAATATATAATTAGTTTTATAATTATCACACCCCATTGAACATTAGAATTGTAAGTGAATTTTGCCCGAATTATCAATGACGCAACACCAAATCTAAGTCACTAAACCTAATTTCTTTTGTTTTGACTTCACACGTTCACTGACAAATATGAAATTGAGCAACCCCGCTCAAATTACCTCCAGATGTAGATGATTTTCATGCTTTCCTCAAATGTAGAATCGTTAAAACCGGATAAAAACTGAACTTGAGGTGTATACGGAGAAGCCAAACGTCGAATGTGTGGAGTCACAATATGATGTGTTGAAGTGACGGAGTCAACAGTGTAGCAAGTTTCACGTATTAAACTAGATGGCCAAAAATGTTTTTCGCATTTTGATCACAACGATTGCTTCCAAATTAGCCTTTGGTACTGTGGGACACATATTGGATGACTATCGGAGCTTGCTTTCGAAGGATACGGTGGAACTTCTTATTCGTGGAAGTGACTGGTTAAATGCCGACTCAAAATCAATCATAAAAAAATATTAGAGGTAAGCTTTTATAACATTATTTGTCTACTTATATTCTTATACATTGTGCACTAACATTTTTAATTACTTTCAATGTGTAACAATCTGTAATTATATTCTTATACATTGCGCACTAACATTTTTAATTACTTTCAATGCGTAGCAATCTGTAAATGACGAAAAATAATTAGATATTGATGTGTTGATTCCAGAGGAGTGTCGTATAAACAATTGAAAAGGAAGGTACTTTTTGCCATATTTTTTCTATGTATTATATATATCTATACTGAAAAGCCTTGAACACCATTAATTATGACATACTTTTGTCCATTTTTCATTATTTGATCCGTTTAACATATTGTAATTAGTTGTGTTTAAATGGTTGGGTTAACAGGTTGTATGTGTCGATCTAAAGAGGAGATTTTGTGCTTGATTTTGTTGTTGAACTAGGTTTATGCCGCGCTCCGTGGCGGGTACGCCCGACGGGAATTTCGTCGGTGTCGTTCGGTTTGTACAAAGTCAAAACTCGTTATAGCAACTGGAAGAATAAAAGAAAATATGGTAACATTAGCAATGAAAGAAAACATATAAAAATTAAAGTGGTAGTGTAACAAAAATGCTATGAACAGGTGTTCGGTTGTAGTTGATTAAGATAATACAAACGATTGTTTAGGGTTGGTTAAAACCGAATCATTTCAACGCACAAACATAACCCACTCGTTTAAAAAAACTTCAATATTATATACTTATAATCTTTAATATATTAATTATATAAAATCTAAACTAATATATTAATTATATAAGAGTAAATTGCCATTTTAGTCCCTTAGTTTTGTCCAAATTTGCCATTTTGATCCAAATAGTTTTTTTTTTGCATTTAGGTCCCTGACTTTTACATTTTGTTGCCATTTTGATCATTTTGTTTAACTCCATCCAAAAACCCAGTTTGTAACAGGGGTATTTTGGGGATTTCCTTAAAAAATGTTTTCAGTTGCCATTTTGATCCAATTCCAAAAAATCAAAAAAATTCCAAAAATTCAAAAAAATCTAAAAAATTCTAAAAAATCATAAAAATTCTAAAAAATTCAAAAAAATATAAAAATCAAAAAAATTCTAAAAAATCATAAAAATTCTAAAAAAATCATAAAAATTCTAAAAAATCAAAAAAATTCTAAAAAATCCAAAAATCATTAAATGTTTCGGCACGAACCGTTTCGACCCGTACCGTTTCGAACCGAACCGTTTCAACCCGTACCGTATCGAACCGAACCGTTTCGACGCGAACCGTTTCGAACCGGTACCGTATCGAACCGTACCGTTTCGAACCGTACCGTTTCGACCCGTACCGTATCGAACCGAACCGTTTCGACGCGAACCGTTTCGAGCCGAACCGTTTCGACCAGAACCGTTTCGACCCGTACCGTTTCGAACCCGAACCGTTTAGAGCCGAACCGTTTCGACGCGAAGCGTTTCGACGCGTACCGTTTCGAACCGTACCGTTTCGACGAGAACCGTTTCGAACCGAACCGTTTCGACGCGAACCGTTTCAACCCGAACCGTTTCGACCCATACCGTATCGAACCGAACCGTTTCGACGCGAACCGTTTCGAACCGTACCGTTTCGACCCGTACCGTATCGAACCGAACCGTTTCGACGCGAACCGTTTCGACCCGAACCGTTTCGAACCGTACCGTTTCGTACCCGAACCGTTTCGAGCCGAACCGTTTCGAACCGTACCGTTTCGACGCGAACCGTTTCGAACCGAACCGTTTCGACCCGTACCGTATCGAACCGAAGTGTTTTCGGCTTCGAAACGGTACGGGTCGAAACGGTTCGCGTCGAAACGGTTCAGCTCGAAACGGTTCGGGTCGAAACGGTACGGGTCGAAACGGTTCGCGTCGAAACGGTTCAGCTCGAAACGGTTCGGTTCGAAACGGTTCAGCTCGAAACGGTTCGGCTCGAAACGGCACGGTTCGATACGGCACGGTACGGGTCGAAACGGTTCGGCTTGAAACGGTTCGGCTTGAAACGGTTCGTGTTCGAAACGGTTCGTGTTCGAAACGGTTCGCGCCAAAACGTATTTTTTGGATTTTTTAGAATTATTTGGATTTTTTAGAATTTTTATGTTTTTTTAAGAATTGGATCAAAATGGCAACTGAAAAGGTTTAAATTGAAAAGAGTAACTGGGTTTTTGGATGGAGTTAGGCAAAGTGATCAAAATGGCAACAAAATGTAAAAGTCAGGGACCCAGATGCAAAAAAAAAACTATTTGGATCAAAATGGCAAATTTGGACAAAACTCAGGGACTAAAATGGCAATTTACTCATTATATAAAATCTTTGTGAAGCTGGTTTGTAGAGTATATCAGATTGTTTGGTTTTCACTGAACTTCTAGTTTTCAGAGGAGCTTTCAATCTTAGAAAATTATTGGTAAAGCAGTTAGAGGGGATCGATTGTGGTAGCTCTAACTGGAAAGGACTACATATTCGATTACCATCAGAGGGGGTTATTACGTTGCTTAAAAAATGTTGTTCATGGAGAGGACTACAAAATTGATCTTGGAAGAATGCCTATCTATATACTTTGAAGATCATAGTGTGTTACCAAATGATTTTTGATCCGATGAAGGTTTGCTGATTGTGATGATTACCGTTTACATTGATCAGTAATTGATGTTGGTGGAGCAAAATGTTGGTTTAAAAAACGGGATTTAAGAGATTTTTATGAGTATTTGCTTATTTGAAACTAACTAGTGTGGTATTCAAAGTTTCTATCGAATGCCGGTTAGGTTTTTGAAGATTAGTGGATCGAGCAAGGAGTGTGTTGAAACCGAACTCGGGCATGGTTAATGTTGAAATGAAGAAGCTGCATTGTTTTATTTCAAGTTTGTTAATATTCATGAAGATTGCGGTTTAGTGGATCAGAGGATTGTGTTAGAAAACATATTGTTGGTGCACTTGTGTCTGTACTTTGTCTGTATTTTTGTCATGATACCAAACGATGTCTTTGTTAGTCTTGTAAGTTTGACCAAGTCAACCATCCTCCTGGTTTGACTTGGCCAAACAGTCAACACATGGTTTGTAACATGTTTGTGTCGAAGGATGAGTATTCGAAGGATTGTTTAGATCCTTCGATAAGCTCGAAAGATGAACCTTCGATGGATGAACTTCGAAGGATATCATCCTTCGAGGTATATGTGATCCTTCGATGGGTTTCTGGTCGATAGATGATCCTTCGATCAGTCTATCTGATCCTTCGACCAGACGATCTGTGTTGGATATATATACCCATGTGTTGTGTTCACTTCATTTTAGACACCAGATAGACACAAAGAGAGGTGAAAAGTGTTAGAAGTGAGAGCATTCTGTTGAGAGAACACACACACGAGTGTTTTAGAGAGTTTGCAAAACAAATTTGTAAACATAGCTTTGTAACCGAACCTTTCTTCGCATTAATACAAGTGGTGTTAATCGGTGAAGATTGTGTGTTGTGTTTGTGCTTGTTCTATCTCGGTTTGCATGCTAGCTTGGATTCCGCACTTGCTAGTGTGTTAGACATAACAAGGAATAGGTTTAACCTCAACCTCCGAGGGACCTACAAGTGGTATCAGAGCCGTGGCTCTTTTCCTTGTTAAAAACCGAGTTTATACAAGACTTTGGAGTGTTTTTGGACAAAAACTCACTTGGTTTAGCATCCGTTTTTACTGTTTTTCTCGCATTTCTTGTCATAAAAACGTGTTCTAAACTTTCCGGGTGTGTTAAAGGGCGGTTTGGGTAACTTAAAAACTTGTTTTTGAGGTGTTTGGTAATTTCCGGCCAAATTCCGGCTTACTCCGGTGACCGGTTTCTGGTTTAGAACCTTCCTTTTTCTGCATATTTTATTGTTCAAATCTGCTTTGGCAGAAAGTATGGTCTGAACATACCTTCTGCCGAAAGTTTCTACCAACCCATCAACTTTTTCACCAACCTGTCACTTTTGTCAACTGTGTCAGTGCAGATCGAAGGATATCCTTCGAAGTCGAAAGATCATCTTTCGATCAGGGGAGGTTCGATAGATAATCATCCTTCGAACATCCTTCGAAGTCGGTGACTTATCCTTCGTTCCAAGGTATCTTTTCGAAGCATACATCTTTCGGTCTACAGTTCTTTTTCGAAAGATAAGGATCCTTCGTTTGGAGAATCTTTCGAAATCATTGTTCGAAATTCAACAGTGATCTTTCGAACACTGTTGATCCTTCGAACAAGTCTTGATCTTTCGAACTTAGTCTGTTTATGTTTAACAAGTTTGTGATTTTCAGGTATTATTTTTCTTGATCAAAAATGAATCCAAGATGGGGTACTCCGGTAAATACAGAGATGTATTTTGGTACTCCGTCTCCCGCACCGAGTATTCAAAGCCAACGACCTATCAGAGCAACTGATATGTTCGGAAATCCATTACCTGTTCGATCTACCGGACCAACAGACATGTACGGAAATCCGCTTCAACCAGTTCCTCAACCAGTGCCTCAACAGCAAACCCAAAGGCCTCCTGTGACAACAGATTTATATGGAAATTCTCTACAACCAGCTCCACAACAGCAAGTCTATCGGCCATCTACCGTAATCGCTTGTTTTGCTGAGGTTGTCAAGGTTTTAAATCACGCCAGTGGTGGAGAATCTTCCATCAATGGTGATGAATCTTCGGAGGATGAAGACTCTTCTGGTTACAGTAGAAGCTCAGATGAAGAATCCTCAATTTCAGGTGATGATCATGTGGGTGACACATCAAGTGCGTCAGTCGAGGCAGACGTTGATGATTTATTGGAAGAAGCTGCAGCAAGGGATGATAGAAAATCTATTCTGGTGGATCAAGCTGCTCATTCTTCTTCTTCTCTCCATTCAGCCGTTATGGCTAATGTCGACAGTTCATCAAGTCAGTTATGTGTCGATGAACCCACTGCTGTTACTTGTGATAATTGTGATAGATTGAGTGGAAAATGTGCTAATTTAGAAGCAAACATGTCTGAGTTGCAAGCCAAACATGATGCTTTACAAGCTAGTTTGTTTGACTTGCAAGACAAACATGTTTCATTGAATAATAAGTGGTGTGAATTGCAAAGCAAACACGAGGCTTTGCAAGAGAAATATGATGTGACATTCATCCACAATCAGAAATTAACCGTGGATCTTTCTAAGTGCACAGAAGCCAACATGTTTTATGAAAACCATGAAAAGGAATTTAAAACGATGATTGAAACTTTAAGGAAAGATAAAACTGAGTTAACAAAAATGGTTTCAAGAAAACAAACTGACATCAATTTGTACATAACTCGTCTTGAGATAATGCAAAAAGAGATGGCTTGTGTTAAAACTGAAAGTGAGGCGATCCGACTTAAGTTAGACAGCTATTTAAGCTCTAGCTATGTGTTAGATCACATCATTGATGTTCAGAAAGAGAAAAAGGATGTCACATGCATTGGATATAAGCAATGTCCACCACCTGTTAGACACAATTACGATGCACTGCCTGATGAGGAATATAGAACTCACTTTGAACCATCTGTTCCTTTGGACGTTGAGGAATTTGCTACAGGACTCGGATACAAGAAAGAAGTATCGTCAGATTCAGATGTGTCAGCAGATACATTTGTAACTGCTGAACAGAATCAGGATCCTCCAGTTGTGATTGAGGATGCTGATTCTTCTGATGATGAATCCGATGATACTGATTCAGCAAAGTCTGATGCGGTGATAAACGAAGAGGACATACCTCTTGAGAATCATATTCTGT
Organism: Helianthus tuberosus; assembly: GCA_030545235.1. NCBI lineage: Eukaryota > Viridiplantae > Streptophyta > Magnoliopsida > Asterales > Asteraceae > Helianthus > Helianthus tuberosus. The sequence goes on from CM060353.1 coordinate 23,986,189, forward strand.
GTGATCCTCCTGCAAAACCCGCTAAGACTGTTGCAATCGAGTCCTCGTCTGAAAAAGAGTCGGAGAGTGTGGATTTGCTGTACACTCTTGTTGGTGATGATAAAATTTATTCTGACAAAGATTTTCCTATTAAGAATGTTAATCAATAATTAATCAGTAAAGTCTTTGAAAATTCAACAAGTAAGTTTTTAGGAAAGACAGGACCACGTGTTACAGTAACACAGTGCCCTCCTATCCCAAAGGCCGAAGTTCGAAAACAATATGGCAATCAGAAATTACCAACAGTGCAAAAACAGCAAAATCATACCAAACCAAAAGGTAAAACACCGACTCAAAGTCAAAGGAAGCCGAATCAGAAGAAGAACAAGAATGTGAACTTTGTGAAATCAAAGGGAACAGACAAAATTGAAAAGTTTGAAAACAAATCTAACTTAGATTTTGTTAAACAAGCAACAGTGTTGAAAAGAAATGAACCAAACTATTCGAAACCTAGTACCTCGAGATCACAAAGTTCATCATCATCGGCAAGACGATCACATGATACTTCGGGGTTTGTTGAACGAAGATCATGTTTTGAATGTGGCACAATTGGACATATCATTCGAAATTGTCCGTATCTTCATAAGTTGAAAGCAAAAGTTGATGCCCCCCATGGTAACAATTACCATAAAAGATTTGTTTCACCAAAACAGGACCCTCGTCTTGTTAAACAACAAGAAGTGAAACAGAGAAAGAAACAACGGAAAAATGTTGAAAAGGTTTTAAAACCAGAGGTTGTCGATACAAAATCTGTCGAATCAAATGTTAAACATGAAAACCAAAAACAGATTTGGAAACCAAAATTGGAAATTGTTTCAGGGGGAGCTACATCAATTCCGAATCATCGGGAAATGGATGTCACAATCCTCGATGATGACGGTCGACCCAAGTCTGTGAAGGCTTGGGTCTCCCTCTCCAACTAATCTCTGAATGAGTGTGTAGGATGTTCCAGGAGGAACTATTGATAGTCTTAGGATTGTTGATAGTGGAGCGTCCATGCACAAGATCGGCGACATTAGGCTCCGAAACATTGTTGTAACCAAGGAGAATATTGTTGCCTTTGATGGAGAGAGGAGAAAAGAAGACAAAAATGTCTGATGAAAGAATGTGGTTGAATGAAGTTGAAAAATTCGACAAGATGAAGATCATTCCAAAATGTGGTTGTTATGGTTTTTGATCGGGTCCTCAGGAAAGATTCCAATGAAAAGTACGCGCCTGTAGCACGTCTGAAGCTTTTCGAAGATTCATGGATTTTTTTCTTCCACAAGAAGTTCAAAGTCCACAAGATGAACGTGTAGGGTACTTTTCTCTACGGTGTGATTGAAGAAAATGTGTTTGTTGAACAAACCAACCGGGTGTGCGGATGCCTTGGCGTGGATTGAACAACCGCACACTACTTCTCAAGAGAAAAACAAAGACCTTCGCTGGTACAATGTGGAAGACCAGCCGGACCCAGAGGTTTTTGATCTTATTGCTGTGAAGGGATTTCAGTAGCTACAAAATCGATTTTGAAATCCACACCGGGTGGATATCCAGTTTGGGAGAACACTCAAATTCCTTGCAATGCACGAAGCAGTTGCAGGATACGGTTTTGAATTTCTAATCTCTCCTTTACTTGTCGATATTTAAGCTGCTTTATGAATTATTATTATCTCGTATAGCACTCTTTGGTAAGACACATTGATCTCGAATATCACTTCACACGTGTTTGTTTCAATATGAAACTCATCGATGTTGTCAAGGTCCACACCGATGACCAACGTGCCGACCTTTTTACCAAAGCATTTGACAAATCAAGATTTGACTTTTTATTATTGGTAAACGGCATTAAGGTCAAGCAAGAGTAAAACCAACATCGGAAAATCATTTTTGTAAATACCTTTGTGTTTTAAATTTATCTGAGTTTATTGATTTTAGGGGGAGTAAATCCAAAATTTGAAAATCCAAAAACATCGAAAAATTTCAAAAACACAAAAACAATAGAAAAGCAAAAATGAGTTTCCTGGCGAGAAAAAGAGAAAATGATAGTACATCAGTGGTCTGTCTAAACCTCTTTAAACTTAAAATGAAAAGCGATAAGCAGCTCTATATAAGATGTATCGGTAGGCTCACAATCATTTTAAAGTGTGCAGGGTGATATAAACTTAAATCGACTGAAGACCAGGTGGGAACCATTCATTGGCATATGGTCTTAGTACCGAAATTTCGTTTGAGAGATTGCCGAGGTTCTGAGATATTCGGTCTTTATGCTGCTTATCATCTGGGTATCATGGTTGTATCTTTTACCGAAAAATAACGGGGACGCAAGTCTAGATCTTCCATGATACTATACATACGTGTACATATTGCATTCGACCTCAATAAGTGATCAACAATCACATGTCCAAACAAATAAGTGATAATATATCACATTTATCCGGGAGTCAAGTTCGTCTCTCTGCTGTACGAAAGTACTGACCTGTTCACGGACTTGCTCCTGTGCCCTCATGCATATGAAAATCAAGTTCCTCATCAATAAGTGATTCTATCACATAGGGCTTGTTTTCAATCAAAATAAGTGAGAATCTCACATCATATACGGTCAAACAGATGATAATCGGTATACTCACCGGTAAGATGAACCCTCGTGCATACCTTGATACGGGAATGTGTCGTGATGTGGATGAACACCGGTCGGTAAGTATAAATCATACTCTAACGTATCCCCTCACCATGATTACATATGATAAGTTGAGCTTAAGTGGACAACAATACCGATAATTGTTATAGGATGCTTATCTTAATGTTAACTAATTGAACAACAAGAGTGTTTTGGCATGACCGTACACTGATATGATTCTCTTACCCTCGAAACTCGCAAAAAGAATGTCTGTAAATATTTATTTAATGCTTTCAGTTTCTGCATCTTTGTATATCTTTATTTACTGCTTTCTGTCTTTACATTTGAAATATTCAAAAATACCAAAAAGATTTTAGGTGTGTTTTAATATAAACTTTATAAAAGCCAAAAAGATTTTATTTCTATCTTATTTTCGATCGTACGATGTTGGAGCTCGAGTCTTCGTTACCTGAAACCTGTTTGAAAACCGAAAACGACTAAATCTTCATAAACGGTCGAAATTGGCAAAGTGTTGAAAGTTAAAATTGAAATTGATAAAATGCATTAAACTTTCAAACTGTCGGACGGTGTTTGATTGAACAATGGTCACATGTGTGTCGCTTGCTTATGATATTCCAGGCAGTTGTTCTCATTACGCGTTTAGATTTCTTGCATGTGCAGATTCTAAAGGCAAGGAGAACATGGTCGATGACAAGCTTCGGAATGAAGACACGACGTGAAGGCACTCAAATGATGAAGATGATCGAGTTGCAGCTGACCATCATCAACACCACAAGGATCTCAATTCATAAAGAACAAGTATTTCACGAGCATAACTCAAGGGGGAGCTTATGTTAAGGGGGAGTTTGTCAACAAACTTCCTACATGAAACGGGGAGTTTGTTGGTACACTTTCTGCTTTCAAGACGTGAAGACTTTAAAGATCCTCCGACATTGAAGACTTGAAAAGACGTCAAAGACTTGAAGACACGAGGGACCTACAAGAATTAAGATCGAGACAAAGCTACAGCCAAGGGGGAGTTTGTTGGTGCACTTGTGTCTGTACTTTGTCTGTATTTTTGTCATGATACCAAACGATGTCTTTGTTAGTCTTGTAAGTTTGACCAAGTCAACCATCCTCCTGGTTTGACTTGGCCAAACAGTCAACACATGGTTTGTAACATGTTTGTGTCGAAGGATGAGTATTCGAAGGATTGTTTAGATCCTTCGATGAGCTCGAAAGATGAACCTTCGATGGATGAACTTCGAAGGATATCATCCTTCGAGGTATATGTGATCCTTCGATGGGTTTCTGGTCGATAGATGATCCTTCGATCAGTCTATCTGATCCTTCGACCAGACGATCTGTGTTGGGTATATATACCCATGTGTTGTGTTCACTTCATTTTAGACACCAGATAGACACAAAGAGAGGTGAAAAGTGTTAGAAGTGAGAGCATTCTGTTGAGAGAACACACACACGAGTGTTTTAGAGAGTTTGCAAAACACATTTGTAAACATAGCTTTGTAACCGAACCTTTCTTCGTATTAACACAAGTGGTGTTAATCGGTGAAGATTGTGTGTTGTGTTTGTGCTTGTTCTATCTCGGTTTGCATGCTAGCTTGGATTCCGCACTTGCTAGTGTGTTAGACATAACAAGGAATAGGTTTAACCTCAACCTCCGAGGGACCTACACATATAAAAATTAAAGTGGTAGTGTAACAAAAATTCTATGAACAGGTGTTCGGTTGTAGTTGATTAAGATAATACAAACGATTGTTTAGGGTTGGTTAAAACCGAATCATTTCAACGCACAAACATAACCCACTCGTTTAAAAAAACTTCAATATTATATACTTATAATCTTTAATATATTAATTATATAAAATCTAAACTAATATATTAGTTATATAAAATCTTTGTGAAGCTGGTTTGTAGAGTATATCAGATTGTTTGGTTTTCACTGAACTTCTAGTTTTCAGAGGAGCTTTCAATCTTAGAAAATTATTGGTAAAGCAGTTAGAGGGGATCGATTGTGGTAGCTCTAACTGGAAAGGACTACAAATTCGATTACCATCAGAGGGGGTTATTACGTTGCTTAAAAAATGTTGTTCATGGAGAGGACTACAAAATTGATCTTGGAAGAATGCCTATCTATATACTTTGAAGATCACAGTGTGTTACCAAATGATTTTTGATCCGATGAAGGTTTGCTGATTGTGCTGATTACCGTTTACATTGATCAGTAATTGATGTTGGTGGAGCAAAATGTTGGTTTAAAAAACGGGATTTAAGAGATTTTTATGAGTATTTGTTTATTTGAAACTAACTAGTGTGGTATTCAAAGTTTCTATCGAATGTCGGTTAGGTTTTTGAAGATTAGTGGATCGAGCAAGGAGTGTGTTAAAACCGAACTCGGGCATGGTTAATGTTGAAATGAAGAAGCTGCATTGTTTTATTTCAAGTTTGTTAATATTCATGAAGATTGCGGTTTAGTGGATCAGAGGATTGTGTTAGAAACTGTGCAGATGTAAGCCCGAAGCATCAATCGAGGGGGATTTATTGACGCGTAATCTACGACATCAACAAATGCTTGATTGAAGTTGCAACATATTCAACACGACTTTCACAGTTTCAAGTTCAAGATTTGACAGCAACGGGCAAGGGGGAATCTGTTGGTGCATTTTGTGTGTCCGTTACTGTACGAATAGGCTAGTTAGAACGTGTGTTGAATATTGTATAGTTTTGAGTGTGAATAGGAGCGCATGAGTCATACGCAACGCAGTACTCATTAGTGGCGGACTCAGAAATTATTTACCGGGGGTGTGGATGAGGTGTTCAATCATATTTTCAAGGGGTGCGGTCGGATTTTTTGCCTAAAATATACACTAATTTTTTTTTTCAAGGGGTGCGGCCGCCCACCCTGGCCAAAGGGTAGGTCCGCCCTTGGTACTCATGCGTAGCGCATGAGCCCTGCGTATCAGTGGTAAGTGAGTAGGAGTGGTACGTTAGGCGTGGTGCATTGGTGTGTGTCTATATATAGTGGAATGATGCGCTAGAGTCATACGTTTTGGATAAGTCTTGGACAATTTGGGATTGGAGCTTAACTGATGTAAACTCTTTTGGTATAAATGGAACTGGGAGGAAGCCGGCAGGCTGCCCAAATTTATGCTAAATTTGTTTAGTTATCTTTATCTAAACTGCCGATCGTAATGTTTAAAGATCCTAGAACCGAGATTCAACACTTCTACTAGATGTGCTAAATTTAGTCCTTAATATGGTTGTGGTGGTGGGGGTGGGTGATTAATGTGCACATAATCACATTTTTTCACATCATTTAAAACCTAAATTTCGATTGTTTTCGTAGAATGATGACGGGGGTAGCCCAAGACTAAATAAAATGACTTAAATACATGAATGCTCAAAGGGTTAAACGGTTCAAAGGCTGAAAAGCTGAGGAGGTGAAGTAAAGCAATACGGGAACAATAAATGGTCACATCTCCGGATTGCTTCACCAACTCACCAGCCGCAAAAGCAACACGGATCCACAGAACACACTCTTTTACCCGCAGGTCAAAGCCTTCAATCCCCAAAAAGGGCAAAACCCCCACTGCAAGCATGGTCACTAGTCAAATACATTCCTCTTTGAGTGATGTCTTCTCCTATAAATTAGACACTTCATTTACTGAGGAACACATTCCTGGCCGGCCCTGATTTCCTGAAATCTCTGGTCATACATCACGAGTACTTGCTTCATGCAAGATACTTTCTCTCACATTCAACACACACATTCCTTTTGCTTGCACATCCGAATCTGAACACATTTCAGAGGAGGATCTTTAGCAAACTACAAAATTAATCTAGTGAACCTCTCTCTCCACGTCTTGCAAACGTGAGGGGACCCCACGACCTGCGTTAGGCAAAGTTGAATCCTTCAACCCTTTTGCCTAACCAGCCAAGCTACTATCTTCGGTCTATTATTTGTTGCATCAACAAGTTGGAGCCCACCGTGGGGCTACGCCACTATTTTTCCTTAAAGACCTAGTAGTGTAGCTCCTTTCTCTTGAAACTACCATGTCAGAAAGTGGATCCCCGGGAGAAGTAAATCAGGTTCCAAACACCTCTACCCCAGGTACTAGCCAAACTCAAGTGGCTATACCAACTTCTTTCTCAACTCCGGGGAGCACTCTCGAGTTTCTCACTTTCAACAGTCCAACTCCGTCCAGATCCGGAGTCCCTTCCCCTAATGTTGGTGTCTCTGGTACCTCACCACGTGTTGAACTTACCCCTGAAGGGGTTGCCAACAATTTTCTTGAGTTGAGGTCCCTTCTCAACCAATATGTGAGTAGGGAAAGGGACAAAGGAGTAAGGATTCGTCTAGACTATGATGAGCCAGAACCAACACTATCTCCTGGGCCTCCTATCCCTCCTTTTGCATCAAGGGATGAGGCTGGTCCCAGTCATCCTCCAAACCCTAACCCGTATCTGTCCGCAATGCCGAATCCTACAACATATCCTATCTCCTCGACCCAACCAGTGACGAATGGTGCTCCTCTGGGCCATGAGCTGACCCTTTACCAGCTCCTACAATCCCTAGTGACAAGCCTTCCAGCTTCTACAACAACTTCATGGGAACAGGCTTTGTCCGTGCTCCCTTTGGCACGAAGTGCTGTAATGAGCACCCCTTTGGGAGTTAGTTACACTGTTGCACCTAGAAGCCTTCAAGGCTTCAACCTTATGCCCCAGATGATGGCCAACTTCCCATGGCAGCATTTTGTCAATCAGGTGCTGGCCACTCAAGGGAACGGTAACAATGGCAACAACACGGGTGCAAGGGTTGAAGAAGATTTGGCCAAACCTTACAAGCCGAGTAACCTCTCATGCTTTTCACAGCAAATAGCCGATTATGATTTTCAAACAAAGATCAAGATGCCGTCTCACATCAAAACGTATGATGGGACTGAAGATCCTGAGGACCATCTTCAGATCTTCACCGGCGCAGCAAGGATTGAGAAATGGTCAAACACTGAATGTTGTCTAATGTTCATGCAAACCCTTATCGGATCAGCCAGGATCTGGTTCAATGATTTACCTGCTCGAAGCATTCGAAGCTTCGACGACCTCAGCAAGGGTTTTCTGGCCAATTTCTCCCAACAAAGGTGATATGTCAAAGATGCAACAGTGATCTTTCAGCTAAAACAACGTGATGATGAGAGTCTTTGAGATTTTATCGAACGATACAAGAAGGAGGGTCTAACATATGTAGGGGCAGACGAGAAAATGAGGGTACCTGGTTTTATGAATGCTATCACCTCAAAATACCTCACAAGGGATTTCAACAAATCCCTGCCCAAGACCTTGGAAGAAGCTCTCGAAAGAGTAGAAGCCCATATCCGGGGAGAGGAGGCAGTAGATATTAAAGAACAAAGGAAAAGAGGATCCAGTTGGCGAAGCAACAACCCAGCCAGAAAAAAAGGGAACTTTAACTCCTAAGCAGACGTCAAAAGGGTTCAGACCATCGAAGGTTTGAAGGTCGGAACCCTCCCACCAGGGAGAAAGGCATAAGTTTCACACCCCTCACAAAGACTCCTCAAGAAATCCTTGCAACAGAAGAAGTCAAGCAAAACTTTCGGCCTCCTAGGCCTCTCCCCAAAAGCAGGAAGAATGAAAACTCCACACAATATTGTGAATTTCATGAAGAAAAGGGACACCATACCAATGATTGCTTCCAACTTAAAAAGAGGATCGAAGAAGCAGTCAAGTCTGGGGAACTTGCTCACTTGGTTAAAGGAGTAAGAGACAAAATGGCTGAAGGAAAGGGCAAGGAAGTCAATATGGTAGATTTCGATGGAAGGGTTCCGCACAAAAGGCAGCGGTTGGAAGCTTGGGAGCTTCAGTGTGTTTGTTTCCCCCCAACTGAGAAAGACCCTCTTTCGAACCCTCTTGTGGTTGAGGCTACTGTGGGGACGTTGCAAATAAGTAGAGCATACATAGACACCGGTGCTGCCACCGAAATCATGTTTGAGAAGTTCTTCAACCGTCTAAGCAATGAAGAACGTTCAAGGCTCCAACCCTCCGGAACCTCCATAAAAGGTATTGCCGACATACCCCTCAAGCCTTTAGGACAACTGACACTTGATGTTCGTTTCAGTGAAGGTCAGAAGGAGAGAGTCCAACCACTCACCTTTGTGATTATCAATATACCTTCAAGCTATGACGTGATCATCAGAAGGCCGGGACAGTGTGCATTTTATATGGCTGTATCCGTTGGCCATGGCACTGTCAAATTTCCCACTGAGAGGGGATCGCAACCCTTCAACCTTCTTAGGAGGCCTACATGATTGAAGGTGAAAGTTCCAAAAGTGAAGAAGACAAACAAAGGCTAATGATAAATCCTAAGTACCCTGAGCAGAGGATAAGGGTCAATCCAAGCCTTTCACAAGAGACCCTCTCGTATCTTGAAAAGTTGTTAACACATTACAGTGATGTCTTTGCTTGGTGCCCGGAAGATATGACAGGCATCCCTCGGAGCATCGCTGAACATGAATTGAAGATACCACCCAATGTCAAGCCTGTCGTCCAGAAGAAGCGAAGTCTAGCACCCGAAAGAAGCTTGGCTGCATGCCAAGAGGTTGAAAAGCTTGTGTCAGCCGGCATTCTCCGCGAGGTCAAGTATCAATCCTGGGTTGCAAACCCGGTGATGGTCTGAAAGCCAGACAATTCGTAGAGAATGTGCATAGATTTCAAGGATCTTAACAAGGCTTGTCCTAAAGATTGCTACCCGTTACCAGAAATTGATCTCAAGGTCGACTCCCTTACGGGTTACCCGTTCAAATGCTTTCTCGATGCCTACAAAGGTTACCATCAAATCCTCATGAAGGAAGAGGATGAAGAAAAGACAACCTTTCATACGGACAAAGGGATCTTCTATTACCAAAAGATGCCTTTTGGCCTCAAGAACGCTGGAGCAACCTATCAACGCCTAGTTGACAAGGCCTTTGCAAGTCAAATTGGTAAAAACATGGAGGAATATATGTCGACGACTTGGTGATTAAAAGCAAGACGAAGTATCAAATGCTCGATGACATCCAAGAAACCTTCAAGAACCTAAGGAAGGTCAATATGAAACTCAACCCAGAGAAATGCTCTTTTGGGTTTGAGGAAGGCAAATTCCTTGGGCACATTGTGGGAAAACAAAGCATTAAAGCCAATCCGAATAAGGTGAAAGCTGTTCTGGAAGCCAAACCACCAAGAAGCAAGAAAGAGGTTGAGAGCTTAAATGGGAAGCTTGCAGCCTTGAAGCATTTTACCTCCAAGTTGGCTGAAAGGTCTTTGCCCTTTTACAAAACGCTCAAGAACTGCTCTGATAAGGACTTCAAATGGACTGAGGAGGCTGAAGAAGCCTTCAACCAGATAAAACAACATCTCGCTTCCTTACCTGACATTGCAGCTCCAGAAACGGGAGAGTTAATCTCGGTGTACCTTTCAGTTGCTGAAGAGGCCATAAGCGCGGTCCTCACCATCGAGCAAGACAAGGTCCAGGTACCCATTTATTTCTTCAGCAAAACTCTAAAATTGGCTGAAACCGAATATCCTCCTCTTGAAAAACTTGCCCTAGCCCTAGTTCAAACAACTAGAAGGCTTCGAAGGTATTTCCAAGCACACCCTATGCAAGTGGTCACTGACCAACCTATTAAGAGTGTGCTTGAAAAACCAGAAAACTAGGGACGACTAGCCAAATGGGCAGTAGAACTAGGTGAGCATAACATCCTACGTCCCAAGAAAAGCTATCAAAGCCCAAGTCTTGGCTGATTTCATTGTAGAAGTCCCAAAGCAAACAGTCACTGAAGTGAACACCGCCACCACTGAACCTTCAAACCTTGAAGCCTGGAAGCTTTTCACCGATGGGGCTTCAAGCGTCGAAGGGTCGGGGGCTGGGCTCATTTTGATCAACCCAGAAGGGTTGGAATTCACGTATGCTCTCCGTTTTGATTTTCAGACCACTAACAACGAGGCTGAATACGAGGCACTGATTGCCGGCTTAAGATTGGCTAAATAAATGAAGGTCCAAAAGCTTGAAGTATTCACAGATTCGTTACTGGTCTCGAGCCAAGTGAATGATAGCTACGTAGCAAAGGAGCCCAACATGAAAAAATACAAAGAAAAATCCAAGGAGCTGATGAGTACCTTCCAAGCATGCAACATTAAGCTAATCCCTAGATCCCAAAACAAAAAAGCGGATGCCTTGAGTAAGCTTGCATCTCTCACCTTTGCCCACCTTACCAAGAAGGTGTTGGTAGAAGTGTTAAAGAACCCATCAATCGATGAGTTGGAAGTTCAAGACGTTGTCACCGAGGAAGATCCAAATTGGATGACTCCAATCAAGAAATTCCTTAAAAACGGTGAATTGCCAAGTGATCAAATAGAAGCTGAAAGGGTTAAGATCAAGGCAAGGCAGTATGTACTACAAGGTGAAACCCTTTACAAAAAGGGTTATCTTGCTCCCTTGCTACGATGTGTGGGTCCCGAGCAAAGTCAGTATTTGATCAAAGAAATTCACGAAGGTATATGCGGAGCTCATTTTGGAGCTAGGTTGGTGGTTGCAAAACTTATGAACCTTGGGTATTTTTGGCCCTCAATGCACCGGGATACCGTTGAGCAATTAAGGAAATGTGATGCCTGCCAAATTCATGCACCAATCCCAAAAAGTCCCAAGCATGATCTGGTCCCAATAACCTCAGCATGGCCATTCTATAAATGGGGAATGGACATTGTCGGTCCGTTTCCCCCAAGCAAAGGTGGGGTGAAGTTCTTGTTGGTGGCCATAGATTATTTCACCAAGTGGCCCGAGGTTAAACCACTTGCAAAGATCACGGACAAGCAGGTCATTGACTTTGTTTGGGAGAACATTATTTGTCGCTATGGATTGCCGGGAGTACTTGTCACTGACAATGGAAAGCAATTTGCTGAGAAGCCTTTCAGCGTTTGGTGCAAAGAATACAGAATCAACCAGGTCTTCAGCTTAGTGGCTTACACGCAATCAAACAGTCAGGTTGAAAGGACGAATCGAAGCATAGTGGAAGGTATCAAAACAAGATTGGGAAGGTACGAAAGCAACTGGCTTGAAGAATTGCCTAGTGTTCTATGGGCCATAAGAACAACCGAAAAAACAAGCCATAAAAGAACACCCTATAGCTTGGTATTTGGGTCCGAAGCCGTGATCCCCGCTGAAGTAGGAGTTGTAACACAACGAATTGTCAACATGGATCCCGAAACAAACCAAAAAGAGACCATGTTGAACTTACAACTCCTAGAGGAAGCACGAGACCAAGCTGCAATTCAAGAAGCCAAGTACAAGCAACGAATGGAAGCCTACTACAACAAGAGAGTCAAGAACGAACGCTTCAAGCCAGGAGATCTGGTCCTTAGAAACAACGAAGCTAGCAAAAAAAGAGAATCAAGGAAAGCTTGGCCCAAAATGGGAAGGTCCGTATACCATCCTTGAAGCACATAAGGGTGGATCTTACAAGCTAGCAGACTCAGAGGGTAAAAGGCTTCCAAGGCATTGGAATGGAAACACCTTGAAAAGGTTCCATGTCTAAACAGGAAAGATGGGTTTGTATTTTACAAGTTGTATTTCGAGAATGACACTACAAACACCTTTTGTAAGAACAAGTATCTATTGAATGAATGAAGTTGTTTTATCAAACTTGTCTTTCTATCCTAAAATCAGGTTGAGAACCTAGCAAAAAACTCCATGGCAAAGGCCATGTAAGGGGATGAGCTCCCAGGCCACATCGCTCAATAGGTTCAAGGGTTGAATGAACCTATATAAGGGGTGAGTTCCTAAATCAATACAACTCCATGAGACTTATTATTAAAAACAAAATTGTCTCATAGATGGGTTTGAACAGCCTACACCGAATGTGCCTTAAGCCTTAGAAGAATAATCAACAAACAAGCTTACGAAATCAAACAAAAACAAGAAAATAAATAGGATAGGTGCTATGTCTTCTTGTTAAAAATACCAAGGCTAAGTGACTGCAACACTGAACCCTTTAAGGTATAGATAAACATAAAGACAACGTAAACTTGACAAAGACAAAGTTACAAGAAAACAAAAATAACCCAAAGAATGATGCAACAACTTAAACGAAGAGTTATAAAGATACAAACCAAGCTATGTCACAAAATTTAGAACCTTTCAAGGCTTCAACCTACATACAGGATAACCAAAAAGCTTGAAGGATTAAAACCAACCAAGCTGCCTTAGCAAAATAGGCACAAGTATAAAAACACAACACAAAGAAAATAGTTAACATAGTATCATAACAAATAAAGCCTTGAAAGACTTTCAACCATCCAAACACAAGTTAAGACAAGTCCTAGTGACTTGTAAGTTCAGAAATTGTTCAAATGGCCATACAGACCTAAAACACAACCACATAACAGGAACCTTAAGGGTTCCTGCAAAACCTAATATTGTTTGAAGTTAACATACAAACCATAAATTGTTTTCAAGAGTGCTAAGAAAGCCACAAATATCCATCAAGCATCAGCAGAAGGCTTGGAAACCCCGGAACCTTCACCCTTGACCTTCTTTGCTTTCTTTGACTTCTTAGCTTTTACACCACCATCACCACCTACCGCTGAAGCCTCCAAGCTTACATCCTTTGAAGCATCCGGCCCACCTGAAAGGGTGTCATCACTATCTCCCGAGTAGGATCTCTTCCTTGAAAGAGAACCCAAGACTTCAGCACAGACCTTCTCATTAAGGCCCTCCGGTTTCAAATCCTGCAAAACAGTAAGCGGCTTACCAAAACAAGTAGAAACTTGATGAATATACGGATAGGTCAGCCTCTCCATCTGTTCAACGGAGCCCTTAAAAACATCGGAAGCCTCAGGACGAAACAAGGGAGACTTCTCCAAAGGATGGCCAGATTCATGAAGCTTATAACCAGCAAGGAGGCCTTGATGTTTCCCCAAGTTAAGTAATTTAGTGTAAACTTCACCAAGTGCGGAATTGAACTCCTTGGAGTGGAGAAGGTAGGTGACAACCTGTTGAAAGCCTTGCTCGATCAACCATTGGTTATCATCGGTGGTCTGAGCAACCGCAGCCTTCAACCCTTCCTTCTCTGCATCAAAAGCCTTTTGTTGAACAGACAAAGCTTCCCTATCAGCTTTAAGCTTCAACCGATCAGCCTCGAAGCTTTTCTTAAGATCACCTATTTCAATCTCATGTCTTCTAGTTAGTTCACCAACCTTTTTAGCCCAAGCCTCCTCCTTCTCAGCAAAACCACTAATCTCCTTCTTCATTGAAGCCATTGAAGATTTCATTTTATCTTTCTTCTTAGAAAACTCTTCATATTCCTGCATCCTCTTACGAAAACGAGCAATTCCCTGAGGAAGCATGGCAGCAAGGTTGCAAGTGCTCAAAATCATGCGGGACAACATCATATCATCATCCATCTCAGCAATGGTATCATGAACCGAAGGAGGAGCAATGTGGCTCAACACATCTTCGCAAACAACAGCATCCTTGAAACTATCATCAACCTTCACCGACCAACTAGGTACATACACCTCATCCGGATCAAACCCTTCAACGTCCCTGCTCGAAGAACCTTGAACAGGAGTAGAGATAACCTTCTGAGCCGGGGTCTTCTTCTTCCCATGAATAACCAACTTCTTTTCCTTCTCAACACCCACTTCAACACCTTCACCTCCAGAAGCTTCAATGTCATCACTCAACTCCACTGGTTTAGTGGAAGTGGATTGAGTAGCACCCTTGAGTAAACGGTGAGTAGATCGACGGGTTGAAGCCTTGGGGGCAATAGGCTTAGAAAAACCCTTCACATTGGAGATACTAACATACCCAGTACCCTCAAACCTTTGCTCAACACCCTTAACTACAACATTCTCATCAGGAATAACTGGAACATCTTCAAACGCAACATCAGAAGTGTCGTCACTCTTGATGAAATCTAGAGCATACATGACTACAAATAACCAACAAAACAAAACACATAAGACATAAATTAAGGAAAACACAAAGGGGGCAAAACAGAAAAATGCATACCCGTGCCACTCCTCATTAGAACCGGATCCCGATCGGCCTTTTCCCACAGATTACTAACCCCTAACAAAACTAGCAAATGTTCAGGGAAGGGACGAACCCTCGAAGGGCACTCCCGGATGGCTTTGAGAAAAGTGTCATTCAACTCAGATTCAGAGGGCTCCGGTTCATTGAGAACGGCATCTGGGTGCCTCCACACCATTTTGAATGGGACAATAGAATCAGAAACCCAGAAAAAGCGATCCTTCCAAGTTCCGAGTGTTGTAACCATAGACGAAATAAGACAAGCATCAACCTTGGATGTTTCAAAGGTGAACCAATCATCGTTTTTAGCCAATCGGAAAAATCGGCGAAAAAGCAAAAGTGAAGGATCATAACCAAGGGCACGACATAAAACTTCGAAATGCAAAACCCTAGCCATGCCCTTTGGATGAATCTGGCCAAAGGAGACTCGGTAATACTCCAATAAATTCAGAACAAAGAGGGAAAACGGATAACGGAGTTTCGAAAACTCAAAGTGACGACAATAAAGAGCAATAAAACCAGCCGGACATTTGTCAATCGGAACATCACAAGCAGGAACAGTCGGTTTAAACATTTTCCCAATACCATATTTCTTACAAAATAATTCTACCTCTTCTTGGGTTAATCGAGAAAAGGACTTTGCCAAATCCTTACGAGCACCCATTTTTACAAGAAAATATGAAGTAAGTAAGCAAATAAGAAAGAAGTCGGAACTAACCTTGAAGAAAGGAAAGGAATTGCAGAGGGAACTTGAAGAAGTAATGAAATAATTGAATGATTATCTTCAATAATAAAAGAAAAACCAAAATAGAGGTTATAATGGCAAACAGTTACCCTCTGCAAAACCGCCGCCCTATGAACTGCCACACATCAATCAAATCAGTTGTCAGTTTTTTAAAATTCAAAAAATAACCGACTCCAACCCTTTAAGCCTTCAAGCTTTGAACACTTGAAGCCTTTAGTCAATAAAACACATGTATAAAAGTCAGAAGTCTTTGAGCTCATTTCCCAAAAACCTCTAACTTGGGGGGCTAATGACGGGGGTAGCCCAATACTAAATAAAATGACTTAAATACATGAACGCTCAAAGGGTTAAACGGTTCAAAGGCTGAAAAGCTGAGGAGGTGAAGTAAAGCAATACGGGAACAGTAAATGGTCACATCTCCGGATTGCTTCACCAACTCACCAGCCGCAAAAGCAACACGGATCCACAGAACACACTCTTTTACCCGCAGGTCAAAGCCTTCAACCCCCAAAAAGGGCAAAACCCCCACTGCAAGCATGGTCACTAGTCAAATATGTTCCTCTTTGAGTGATGTCTTCTCCTATAAATTAGACACTTCATTTACTGAGGAACACATTCCTGGCCGGCCCTGATTTCCTGAAATCTCTGGTCATACATCACGAGTACTTGCTTCATGCAAGATACTTTCTCTCACATTCAACACACACATTCCTTTTGCTTGCACATCCGAATCTGAACACATTTCAGAGGAGGATCTTTAGCAAACTACAAAATTAATCTAGTGAACCTCTCTCCACGTCTTGCAAACGTGGGGGGACCCCACGACCTGCGTTAGGCAAAGTTGAACCTTTCAACCCTTTTGCCTAACCAGCCAAACTACTATCTTCGGTCTATTATTTGTTGCATCAACATAGAAATATTGGTAAATTAGTTTTAAATTGGTTTACTTTGAGTTTTCAGGACAATCAAGGCCGGACCAAGACATGAGAAACAAAATCACCACCACCACCACCACGAAGATTCTGTTAGATTTGGAGTTGGGCACGGGCTATGCCAGGTCTCGAGCTGCAGCCTATAAATTCAACTCTCCTCCTTCCATTTTTCAAGCTCAATTATTCTCTCTCTCTAATTACACTCCAATTCTATCATGTTCTACTTTGGTTTTGTAATAATTCAAGATTGTAAGAACACCTTATTCACATTTTCAAATCTTGTAATGTTTATTCTTAATTGTTTAAGTTTGTTAAATGTCTATCTTTAAAGCCACGAGTGGCTAAGTTCTTTTAGTCACTTAGGATAAACAAACCCTTGATGAGTCTTTAACTAAAGATTATTGATAACCTTAAGGTGTGTATAAATGACTTTAAGTAATTAATCACCAAGTTGAAAGTGAGTTTTCTAAACTTTTAAAAACATTTGTTAACTCAAATATTCATGTTTTTTTATGTCTATGTAGTAACTAAACATGCTAGTTGCTTAAAAGAGGGTTAGAGGTTATGGTTCGGAATTTCGGGTTAGGCAATTCTTGCCTCGTGGAGGAAGATAGTATGTTTGAAGTACGAGGACTTGATCTAATTCATCCCATCACTCTTAGGGAGATAACACCTAATTAAGAGGTTGATAATGGTATGGTTGGTGGGTTAGATCTCTCAAGAAAGATTTTACTTAATAAATTAACAAGACAATTGCAGATGATCGTCCTACGGCTTCTTTCCAATATTGTTGAGAGTATTGATTCCCACAAAACGTTCCCTGAAATTGGTTTCAGATGCGAATTCTCTGAGAATTACCATCAGTTCAAACGAATTCAATCCGACATGATTTGGAGGCACGGTAGAACTTCAATACCTGTTCACGTCTCTTTGGATTGATCTTATGAGCATTTATTGTCAAAATCTCCAAATGATTCGCATGTTTCAACAGATACCTTATCAACTTAAGCTCTTCTGGTGTTATAGTTTCCCGATTCACAATTATAATTTTCTTCGTCTTGAAGCGCAAACAAGGAGGTACCTCCACTGGCGGGTTCCACCTCATGGTAAAGGTATGTTGTGCATGAGGGAAAGGTAGAAACCCCTAAAGACGAACACAAAAAAACCATTACATACTTACATTTAACCTCAAAATTGACAACAATTGAGATGACTACATTAAAGATCATAGTAAATAGTAGTACAAAAACTTACATCCAAAAAGGTAATATGCTCAAGATTAGGCATTTTGTCAAAGAAGGTTGGCAGCATACTCCAGCCCCGAAAAACATCGAGCCCAATAAAAATATCAGTCAGGTTAGGGAACACAGGCATGTCAAAATCATAGATATGGCTGAAAGCCTGCATAAACCAAACAATAGCAATCATCATCTGAATCCAAAGTTCACACTTTTTTCAAACTTTATTTCACTATTTGTGACTGCTTACATCAAAAGTTTCTTTTGACTATTTTTTTTGGTACTGTGAGACCCCGGTACATAAAAAACTCATGGTACCACACTAATAACCGGTTAACCACCCAATGGGACCAAGTAAAACGCAACTTGAGTCGGACAAGCCGCCTTCAAGGGGTTGAAGGCAGAAAACCAGTGGAAGCTAGATCTAAACCTGAGACCTCTACTAGAGGGAATCAAGCGCTTACCACTGCGCCACCCCCTTGAAGGTTTTCTCTGACCGTTTCATGTATCGTTGAAACTAACTTAAATGCGCGGTGTAAGTCAATTTATTTTTTAATGCAATTAGCTGTTACAATTTAAAACCTTAAAAAGGATCAAACTTTGAAGATTAATGAATAGGCATACCACCAAAGACAAATCAGTTAACATCAATACTTTGACATTCGAGATGCATGTCACGAGCGGAGCAACTGATTCAACTGCACCATTCCGTACCTTCAAGTGAGCCTCAGTAAGCGACGAAGGTTCTGTCAACAACGAGTATCTTGTCGACATTACATCCACAACACTAAGGTGTTCCAGTCTAGGCGCATTGATCACAACCCTAAAATCCCCTTTACCACTCAGTGCAAATGACAACCTTAGCTTCTTCAAAGATGGTGAAATAACCATACAACTCTCCATGTTATCAACCTCACCTATGATCTGTCTCTCCACATACAATTCTTCCAAAACCGGACACCCAGAAATCAGATTCTTAAAACACTCATCGCAAGAATACTTAATAGATACAAGATTAAACGTCTTCAAACACGGAAACAGCACATCAACATCATCAGGCACACTTAACACAAACTCACCTCGCAAAGTTAATCGAACTAGAGACCCACAAGTCTTAAACAAATCCCAGCAAAACTTAAACCTAAAGTTATCATCAGGAAACCTAATCTCGAGGTCTTGAACTTTACACTTCACAACATTACAAATGCAATCACGAACACGATCATAATCACAGTACTTAGAACAGTAAAGATAAAACCTTTTGATCGGCATACAACCACGAAGAGCTAGGGTTTGATCAACGCGGTCATGAAACCTGTTGGCTTCTTCAAACGTCCAACAGAACGGCATGACGAAATGAAGAATCGGAAGCAACGACCAGAGGTTCTTCCATCTGTTGGACAAAATGCGCGTTCGAGTTGCATCGGATTCGGGGAGAAGTGAGAGGATTTGAAGCAGCAATGAGTCATGCAGCCTGCTTATGAAATCCATTTTATCAAGGTTAGGTGATTCAGGTCTCTTGATTACAACTTTTTTCGAACGTAAACTCATAGTTTGATGAAGAAATGATTAACAAGTAAGGTTCTGATTGAATTGATATTGAAATGCTGTGCAGAATTGGGGGTCTTTGATAACTGGAGGTTTTATGATTATTGTAATCTGATGTAACATGATTGTAATATGATTTGATACATGAATCATGTTTTCTTTAGATATTAATGAAAATATCACCAGCTAAGAGACAGCTGAATCTTAACTGTTAAAGACTACATGTGTAAATAATATGATTTGATACATGAATCATGTTTTGTTTTGATATTCATGAAAATATTACCAGCTAAGAGACAGCCAGAGACCTGAGTCTTAATTGTTAAAGACTACATGTGCGAAAAAAACTGGGCGGTTTTGGGCCCGACCCAACATATAGGTTTTGCACGAGTTAGTAGTCTTGTTATTTGAAACTGCTTTAGAACTTGAAGCAGTTTGAAAAACAAATTAAAAAACTGGTTAAAACTTATAAGAATTGGGCAGTTGATTACAAAGTTGGCTAAATGGGTGGATTGGATAGTGGGTCAAAACGGATTATCTTGTGTTTTTTGTTACAATAGATTTGGAGGTTTTATTTTATGTATGTTTTAATCCATAATTATTTATATTCACTTTGGGTGACTTTCTAGTTTCTTCTAGTACCCTTATAAAGTCAATGTTTTAATCCATGATTGTTTTTCAAGTACCCTTAAAAAGTACAACAACCATATTCAGTAAATCCCACAAATAGCAAAGCTATTCGTAAGGTTTGGGGAGGGTGTGATGTAGACAGACCTTGCCTCTATCCATAGGGATAGAGAGGCTGCTTCCAGAGAGACCCTCGGCTCCAAAACGTACCCCTTAAAAAGTCAAATCTTTTAATTCATTCAGCATATGTGACACCACTTTTGCTCATCCATTGATATTAATGTCATTCACCCTTGTTTTTAACGTACAACACATCCATAGTGAATGTCATGACCATTGATTCTTAAGTTGATTGGTACATACTAAATTTTACATATGTATGATTAAAATTATATTGTTGTTCTTGATTCTCCTTCTCGCTTTTATTTTCTGGCCCCAAACCTTTTCACTTTGTTCATTTGTGGTCTATCTTCTGTTGATGCTTAACAGAACTTCCACGTTGCTGAAAAATCTGATGAATGCCCCATCTGTGATAGTTTTCTCATCAGCTTGTTACATCTGTGCTTCCACCACCGTCACCCCCAACGAGCAGTGGTGGTCGGTGGCCAGAGACAACAACGGTGGCAGTTGTGGTTGGCTAGTGCGGCAGTGAGAGCATCTGTTGTCGAGTGGGGGTGGTGGCAGCAGTGGTGGTTGGGGTGGGGTTGACGTTGCCATGTCGGCAGAGTGGCGGTAGCAGCTGGAGTAAAGATGACATGTTTTTTTAATTATGATCATGTCATTAACTTGTCAACCCATTTGTGTCCTGAACCTGTTTATCCAAAACACTAACCAAGCCAACACTTCTTTCTGAATTTTGTAAGCCATTCATGTATTTGCAAAAATAACAATAATATATGCTCTATATACAACAATACATGGATAGCTGAACGTTGTATATGGATGTAGTGGCGGACCTAGAAAGTTTCTTAACTAGGGTAAAAGAATTTTAAGGGTTGGTGCTCTCGCTAAATATTATTTTTTTCCGGTCCAGTTCAGATTGGATGGTAATAAAAAGATACAACAACCAAACCCAGTAAATCCCGCAATTAGCAAAACTAATGGTAGGGTATGGGGATGATGGGATGTACGCAAACCTTACCCTTATTGTTGGGGATAGAGAGGTTGCTTCCAAAGAGACCCCCAGCTCTATAACAACAAGCACTAAAAGAGTACCAGAAAACTACCCGAGACAAGAGAAGTGGTGAAAGCAAAAAACAGTAGAGTGAAGGTAAATATCGTTTCATAGAGAAACATGCTCATATCCATATACATATACATATCGTAAGACAATCACCCTCCAAGACCACCTAAAGTGTAGGTAAATCTATATCCCCTTTGACAACACCCAACATCTTACCTAACCCCTAAAATTCCTTAACTTTAATCTTTCGTCTCCACGAAGTCCTATCTTGGACCATGTCCTCAGATAGGTGCATTTCTATCAAATCCTACCTAATCCGTTCGTCCTACGTCAATTTGGGTCTACCTCTACCCCTCTTACCATCTATAGTGAGGGTTTCCAAGGGCCGTTGCTTGCCTCCTCTTCACATGTCCAAACCATCTCAATCTCCCCTCTTTAATCTTATCTGATATTCTAGACACCCCTAACCTTTCTCTAAAACCCTCATTTCTTATTCGGTCTAACCTTGTGTGACCACACATCCACCTCAACATCCCCATCTCCGCTACTTCCATCTTGTGTGCTTGTGATTTCTTAATGGGCCAACAGTCTGTCTCATATAGCATTGCAGGTCGCTGCAACCCGATAGAATTTCCCATTTAATTTAGTTGGGAACCTCGTCGTACAATATCCCTGTGACTGCTCTCCACCTACACTAGCCAGCCTGAATGCGGTGAGCTACATCACTGTCTAACTCCCCGTCTCTTTGTACAAACGATCCTAAATACTTTCAAGCTAAGTTTTGAGCGTGGTAGACCTTATACTCAAGCTTCTAGATTTAAAATTTGACTCATTATAACAAGCTCATTGATAAATATGGGTGGCAAGACTCAAACCTTCGCTACTTGCTTAAATATGAGCGCCTTGTACCAATCCGACCATTCATCTTTTTGTTATTTTTGTCACAAAAATTATTTTATCGGGTTGGTCTCAAAGTTCACTGGGGTCGCTCGAAACTAAATCAGATATATACTTAAAAATATTTCATGGGGTGCTGGTGAATCATGAATGTCTGGACGCTATAAAACTGAGAATACACATGAGGTGACTTTTGACCCTAAACCCCAAAAAGGAACAAGTATCAACTAACTACTAGTTACAAAGACAAGACCAACCCTGCATTCTCTACCTCTAACCATCTAGACCATTATTAGGAGAAAATTTGATTCGATGAGTATCCTTGATCGCCCAGTCCTCAGATTTAGGGGAGATGCCAACTCCATAATTGATTGTCGGGTCAATTCATCAAATTCTTTCTTCGAGAACTTCTTTCTATTTCGTATTTTATGAAAATTCGAGTAACATCCTTCACCTCCAAATGTGTCCACCATTCCTTTATCAATCAAACCAGATATAAAGATTAGGTGAACAATGTATTGATGACTTAGCCAGATTGAAAGATTGTTTCAATTTTGTTGCCAAGAAAAAGATTAGTTGCAACTTTCTTGGGACAAATCAAGTACAATGTTCCATCTCACTCATATTAAGATTAGTTACAACTTTCATGGATCCATAGGACCTAAATCTTTATTACATAACAATGGGGTAATAGAAAAATATAGTGTAACAGGTTGCCAGGAAAGTATAGGTTCACAATTTTCAGGTGGTCTTAGATAATAACAGCATATTGGTGATATAAACATATCAAGATATTGAGATACAGATTACTCAGCTACTTCTATCAAACAGTTTATTGAAAGTGACAGATCCGAATTGTGTAATAAAGCATTGTGCAGGAAATCCTGATTATTCAATAAAATAATAGATATATATACAGTCGAGTTAAAAGGAACTTACATGATAGAAGTAATCACATCACATAATGCTAAACAAGAACAGACTGCTACCACAGCCAAAGGAGTGTCCTTAGAGCTCTGAAAAAGAACCAAAAGCCTAAGAATGTAAAACTTTCAACATGAAAAATAGAAATTCTCTAGCTTTTTTGATCTATGCATAAAAAAAAGAATTAGAGAAAAGTGATCAAATAACGGACCATAAAAATACATGTGACTGCAAGAACACGCGTGGCCCATTCGACAAATTGTACTATCCTGCCATCATCTTTTTCAAAAATGTCCCTGGTAAACAACTATGAGACCAATAGCTAAAACTACAATAACCATAACGACCAATATAGTAAAAGGGGACCTACTTGCTCACGGTGATGTATAGTAAAGCAATCCCCCCTACAAGCAATCCATAGCGCCAATTCTGTGACACTACACCAAACCAAATAACAAAAAACCGAATAAAAAAATGCAGAAATTAGATTTTTGAACAATCATATTTGGCTATTTTTTATTTCAAACTAATTATTCTTGTAAAACTGACTAATTTTTAGAAACTACCAATTGTGGACATATAAGTAGTAACGGAACAAACGATATCAACTTGACATTTTTTTTGTCAAAATACGCTCATTTTTGCAAGAATTGTAAAAATGTACCTTCATCAAGAGTAACAGTTACAAGGCCTTCTAGCTGAACAACAAACTTCACATCAACAAACTTTTTCTCATATGGTGACATAACGGAACTCCATGAACCCTTTTGAACAAATCTCCAATCATCTTCTTCACATTGGCATAACCCTTGTGAATGATTTCTGCATACAACTTCCTTTGTGAATAAATATCTTCTTATTTAGTTTTGAAAGTCTAGAAAACTTAATAGCTTGATATAAGACAAAGACCATATAAGAGACCTACTAGAGGTGGCAATTCTTTTCTTTCACTTATAAACGGTTAGTTTGTGTTATGTTTATAATCTAAAAAACGGGTTAAATAGATCTAATGAAGTAATTAAGTGACGTGTCTTTATTTACACATATATTTTAAACGATTATGTCCACATTTTAAATAGGTCTAATGAAGTAATTTGGAGTATTCGGTTTGGAGAATCTTCGAACTAAACATTGTTTTCGGGTTTGATTTCTTGTCTTTTGTTATGATTATGAATACTTATATTATCAGACCTGTTTTTGTGTTCTGTTTGTGATTATGGGCTAATTCCCCATAACCATCTAGGTATAACTGAACTTTGACCATCGTTGTGACTTTCTTGTTTGACTTTGACCGAACTGTATATTTAACATACAACCTCTAAAATCATATTATTCAATAATTTATATTATTAGGGTGATATATTGGTTTTTTGAAATCATAAATTAACACATTAAATATTCATAAAAAAAGATGTATATTGATCAACCCTGTCTGACCTGGCTCATTTTGAACGGTACTAAAACGACATGTTTCAATGTGAGCCTGTTTTGACTAGTTACCCAACCTGCCGGTCATGCTCAATCTAAAAGTGTCATTACTTACTGGTGAAAACAAATTTGAATCATGTTATGCCAGCTATCAAGTATCTGCTTTGACGGAACCACCATAATTTGATATGCTTTTGCATAACTCCCAAGTTGCCTTCTCGAAACGCCATTTACAATAACACGTCCACAGTATTCAAATGTGCCTCGAACCGGTGCAGGTGTGACATTTACTTTTGGGTTTCCTACATCAATGCCTGTGGATTTGAGTAAAGAAGGCAATTATTATTTCAATTATACACAAATCTAAATGGCAAGTAGTAAAAACACCCAATATATGATTACTGTATTCTAACTCGGTAGCCTGGAAACTAGAGATTGCTTCTACTATTGATAACTGAAAACTAAAATCTCATATAACGCCTCAAAACCCTTTCATATGACACAATGACACATAATGCCTAAAAGAACCCATATAAGATTTGACCAAGTTAAATTCTGGTCATCATCTCTATACGACAAATCACGTCAAAATCCTTTGATATGATACTATCCATAAGTTAACATATCTATATGATAATAGCTGCTTTGATCAAACTTTGGCCAGAAACATGCTGCAAAAGAATACTTGGCTAAAAGTAATATTCAAATTAACTTGTATAAAATGAGTATGCAACTCCACTGATAGCGTAAGTAAACACAACATGAAAACATCGAATGAAATCAAACAATATAATTACGTTGTGTGGTTACCATGTGATTCCTCAATGTCGTGCATGCCACACGCAATGATGATTGCTTCCTTGATTGCTGCCTTCTCAACCATGTAATTGCATATGTTGGCTAAAGATTGCTTCATGTCGTGGTCAGTCAGCACACCACAATGCTTTTCAAATAACTTCAACTATCATTTAGAAAACAATCAGATACCATAAAGATGAAAAGTACATAATCAAAAGTATGTTTGCTTAAGTTAAACATACCGTAGATTTGAGACATTGTTGGTCATCCACCATAGGCAGTTTTTCATCTCTAACCGCACGGAGGATTGAGCGACGGTTTTTAGGTCCAAAGAGAATTAATCCAAGCATATCAATCCTGCTGTCTAGATATGCCAACTTTGTCACCGCATCACGTATCTCCTTGGCGACTTTAGGTTTTTGGATCATTGATGAGCTTTTGTACTGCACGAAAAGTGCCAAAATATACTATTAACTAATAACCGAAAACCTTACGTTTTGTATCTCGAAAGCCATGAATACTACTTACTAGCTCCCACAAATAGGAAGGATATACATCACGCTGTTTTATTCCGTGAACCCTGTGTGATTGTTCCGCATGTGAAAGTGAAAGTAGAACCACCACTGTCACAAGCCAGCATATAAGACGAGAGGTCTTCATTGAAGCAGCTGGGATGGTATCATTAAAACATTCATTATTGAACAAGTTAACAAAAACGCATACATTGAACCAGAATAATGAAATTCTAAACATATGGCTATGTGATCTGAATAAAACAAAGCGTATGCAATGTATAAACTAGTAGTAAGATAAGATGTTTTCTTTATCTTTAGAGTTAGGCTAGGTTAGGTGTAGCTGTTGTTTAAACAAATTATTACAACGTTTGAATATCAAACCCTAATTTAACCTACCAAATGTATGTGAGTAGAAACTCTGAATATTGTACCTTGGATTTATGCCAGAAAGAAAGGAGACCGGTTGTAGAGGCTGGAGAATGGACAACTGCTAGCCTCCGATCATTGCTATTCAGGCGATTAGGAGAAAACGCAAAAGTACATTGCCGGAGATGAACAAGTTTGTATTATTATAGTTTGCTCCATATACTAGTCGATGGTTCCAATATTGCCCCAGATTTTCATTTTTATCTCAATCAACTTCCCCCGTTTTAAACTAGTGAGATTTTCTATGCTACGTAGCGAACTTTTGATTAGTATCGGTTAAGTGGATTATAGTATTTTTAACGCAAATTATATTGGAATGTGGAAAAAAAATTAAACACAACTACGTATTTAGATACTAAAAAAAATAAACGGACACAGATTATTAAAAAAGTCAAATTTGATGATAAATGAAAGAAAAAAGACTTCATTTTAAGTATATCCGTATTCATGAAAAATTATCATATCCGAATGTTGACAAATTCAGTGGGTATCAGTACGAGGGCT